>CM031373.1:69096369-69696369 GCA_018208015.1 Medicago ruthenica | reverse complement strand
AATTCCTTGTGTCCATCTTCTTCTTCCCTACACTCTTTATTTTTCCAAGCATTCGTTCATACATTCATACAAAATTCCGGAAAAATTTACAAGAACACAATAAACCAGAAAAATTATCCATTAAAAGTCATACAACCTAATTCACCCCCCCCCCCCCCCCCCCTCTTAGGTTGCACTCTGAAATTACAATTGGCATCAGAGCAAGTTAAGGTAATTTGCTCCTTGATCCAGAAAAATGGCTTCCGCTTCAAATTCAAACATTGTGTTCAAAGATGGTGGTAGTAGCAACAAACCTCCATGCTTTGTTGGTGAATACTATGATTTCTGGAAAATTCGCATGCGTGCATACTTGGAAGCACAAGGGGAAGAAATATGGAATGCCGTTGAGAATGGTCCATTCATTCCTACAACGGTTGTGAATGATGTTGTCCAAGTAAAAATAAAAACATCTTGGACTGATGATGATAAGAAAAAATTGTTGTTTGACAAGAAGGCAATCAACATGCTTCATTCAGCCCTTGGCATGGATGAGTTCTTCCGAATTTCTCAATGCAAAACTGCAAAAGAAATTTGGGACACTCTAGAAGTAACCCATGAAGGCACAGAAGAAGTGAAGAGATCAAAACTGAACACTTTATCACAAGAATATGAATTGTTCAGAATGCAGCCCGGTGAATCAATTCTTGATTTACAAAAGAGATTCTCTCACTTAACAAACCAATTGATGGCTCTTGGAAAGACTTTCACAAATGATGAATTAAATCTCAAAGTCCTTAGATCATTAACAAGGGCTTGGCAACCAAAGGTGACTGCAATATCAGAAAAGAAAAGTCTTTCTAAAATGACTTCTGCCGCTTTGTTTGGTAAACTCCAAGAACATGAAATGGAACTTGGAAGATTGGAAAAGCATGAAGGGCAAGAGAAGAAGAACAAAAGCATTGCTCTAAGAGTTGAGTCAAAACAACAAAATGAAGGAGAAAGTTCTGATGAAGGTGAGACCATCAATCTTCTTGCAAAAAGTTTTAAAAAATTTCTTAAAAAGGACAAGTCCTTCAAGTTTGGTAATAAAAGAAAATCTTTCAAGAAGAATGAGGGCTCTACGTCAAACCAAAACATTACATGTTTTGGATGTGGGAAAGAAGGTCACATGAAAGCAAATTGTCCATCTTTTACAAACAAAAATGGTGACAAAGGAAAGAAAGAATTCAAGCAAAGGAGGGCCTACATTGCATGGGAAGAAAATGACATAAGTTCATCTTCTGAATCAGAGGATGAAGAGTATGCAAATCTTGCACTAATGGCATCTCATCACTCTGATGATGAACAAGAGGTTAGTGATTCTGAACTTGATATTAAACCTTCATATGATGAATTACAAAATGCATTTGATGAATTATATGAAGAATGTAGTAAACTTTCTAAAACTTGTGTAAAACAGAAGAAATTAATTGTTTCACTTGAAAGAAAAGTTTTGATGCACAAGTGGATTTAGAAAAGGTCAAAAATTCTTCATGTAATAAATGTAAAGAACATGAAACAAAAATTATTAAATTAAATCAAGTAATAAAAAATTTTGAAAAAGGTCACAATAGTTTGGAAGATGTTCTTAGCAAACAAAGAGATTTAAAAAATAAAACCGGTCTTGGATTTTCAAATTTTGATAAACCAAGTACAAGTAAAACAATCTTTGTTAAAGCAGGCACAACTTCCAACAACTTGGAACCAAAGAAAATGCATGTTGTAATTCCTCTTAAAAGTATGAATACTAGAAATAATTCTTATGGAAGAAATTATTCTAACAAGTCTTATAAGAAAACAAATTCTAAGGTTAGAAATAATGTCTCCAATGGAAGTAATTCTAGTGTATATCATGTTCAAAATTTATCATGTTTCTATTGCAACATGAAAGGCCATACTCCAAATACATGCTACATAAGAAACTTTGGTGTTCCTTATGGTGAATATATTTGGGTAAGGAAAGGTATTAACCCACAAGGACCCAAATCACAATGGGTACCTAACAAGACTTAAACTTTCTGTTTTGTAGGGAGGGTTGAAATCTTCAACCAACATGTGGTACCTTGATAGTGGTTGTTCAAAACATATGACGGGAGACAAATCAAGATTCTCAAGTTTGACCCTAAAATCAAAAGGATATGTCACCTATGGAGACAACAATAAAGGAAAGATTCTTGGTATCGGTAAAGTTGGTATGCCTCCCTATACTACTATTGATAATGTGCTATATGTTGAAGGTCTAAAACATAATTTACTAAGTATTAGTCAATTATGTGATAAAGGCTTTAGAGTAAATTTCAATAAAGATTCTTGTTTTGTTGAAGATGTAGCATCACATGAAATCAAACTTGTTGGAAAAAGAATAAATAATATTTTCATGATTTCATTAGATGATTTGTCTTTAAAGCTTAAATGTCTTGTGGTAAACAACAACAATGATGCATGGTTATGGCATAAAAGAATTGCACACATTCACATGGATCATTTGAATAAATTAATAAAGCATGACCTTGTTGTTGGGTTGCCTAAGATTAAGTTTATTAAAGACAAATTATGTGATGTTTGTCAAAAAGGTAAACAAACAAAAGTTTCTTTCAAACCAAAGCATATAGTCTCAACTTCTAGGCCTCTTCAATTAATTCATATGGATCTTTTTGGTCCTTCAAGAACTAGAAGTTTTGGAGGAAACTATTATGCCTTGGTTATAGTTGATGATTACTCTAGATATACGTGGACTTTATTTCTTGCAAATAAAAGTGATGCTTTTAAAGCTTTCAAGAAGTATGCAAAATTGGTTCAAAATGAAAAATCCTTGAAGATTGTATCTATTAGAAGTGATCATGGTGGAGAGTTTCAAAATACATTTTTTGAAGAGTTTTGTGATGAACATGGAATTTCACACAACTTCTCGGCACCTAGAACACCACAACAAAATGGTGTTGTTGAAAGGAAGAACAGGTCTCTTGAAGAACTTGCAAGAACCATGTTGAGTGAAACAAATTTGCCTAAGTACTTTTGGGCAGATGCGGTAAGTACAGCATGCTATGTAAGTAACCGTGTTTTGGTAAGACCTATCTTAAAGAAAACTCCATATGAACTTTATAAGGGTAGAAAACCCAATATTGCTTATTTTCATATTTTTGGCTGTAAATGTTTTGTTTTGAACAATGGGAAAGATAACCTTGGTAAATTTGATGAAAAATCTGATGAGGGTATCTTTCTTGGTTATTCTCTCACTAGTAAGGCATATAGAATTTTCAATAAAAGAACCCTTACTATTGAAGAATCTGTTCATGTCTCTTTTGATGAAACTAACCCCTCCAAGGAGGAAAAAGTTATTCTTTCTGATGAAGATGATGAAGATAGTTCACCAAAAGAAGTCAACATTGAAGATGAACAGAACAAACAAAACAATGCACCCCAAGAAGAAGAAATGCCACAACAAGAGCAAACAAATAATGATCTACCACAAGAATGGAGAATTCATAGAGACCATCCAATTGACAACATCATTGGTGACATAAATAAGGGAGTATCTACTAGACTTAATCTTCAAGATGCATGTTTAAATATGGCTTTTGTTTCACAAATCGAACCTTCTAAAATTGATGAAGCCTTAAGTGATGATCAATGGATTTTAGCCATGCAAGAAGAACTAAATCAATTTGAAAGAAATCAAGTTTGGGAATTAGTACCTAGGCCTTTGGATAAACATATCATTGGTACAAAATGGGTTTTCAAAAATAAATTAGATGAAAATGGTATTATTGTAAGAAATAAGGCCAGATTAGTTGCTCAAGGCTATAATCAAGAAGAAGGGATCGATTTTGATGAAACATTTGCACCTGTGGCAAGATTAGAAGCCATAAGATTACTTTTAGCATATGCATGTTCCTTAGATTTTCAATTATATCAAATGGATGTCAAAAGTGCATTTTTAAATGGTTATATACATGAAGAAGTTTATGTTAAACAACCTCCAGGTTTTGAAGATTTTAAAAATCCTTCTCATGTATATAAGCTTAAGAAAGCACTTTATGGTCTAAAGCAAGCACCAAGAGCATGGTATGATAGATTAAGCAATTTTCTTTGTGAAAAAGGTTTTGAAAAAGGAAAAGTTGATACTACTCTTTTTATAAAAAGAATTAATCATCATACCTTGCTTGTGCAAATCTATGTTGATGATATCATTTTTGGTGCTACTAATGAATCGTTGTGTAAAGAATTTTCTAACATGATGCAAGGAGAATTTGAAATGTCTATGATGGGAAAACTTAATTACTTCCTTGGTCTACAAATAAAGCAATCAAAGGATGGAATATTCATCAATCAATCAAAATATTGCAAAGAACTTCTTAAAAGATTTGATATGGATAATTGCAAGGAGATTGCAACACCTATGAGTTCTAGCACTTATGTAGATCAAGATGAATCTGGTAAGCCAATAGACATTACAAAATATAGAGGTATGATTGGCTCTCTCCTTTATCTTACTGCAAGTAGACCAGATATTATGTTTAGTGTTTGTTTATGTGCTAGATTTCAATCTTGTCGAAAAGAATCTCATCTCTCTTCTGTTAAAAGAATTATGAAATATTTAAAAGGCACTCCCAATGTTGGTTTGTGGTATCCCAAAGGGAGTCTATGTGAATTGGTTGGTTATTCTGATTCTGATTATGCTGGATGTAAGACTGATAGAAAAAGTACTAGTGGTACATGTCACATTTTGGGAAATGCATTAGTTTCTTGGTCTTGTAAAAAGCAAGCTTGTGTAGCCTTGAGTACTGCAGAAGCAGAATATATTGCTGCAGGAAATTGTTGTGCACAAGTTCTTTGGTTGAAACAACAATTACGTGATTTTGGTTTAAATTTAGAATGCATTCCCTTAAGATGTGACAACACCAGTGCAATTAATTTAACTAAAAATCCAGTCATGCATTCCAGGACCAAACACATAGACATTAGACATCATTTCCTAAGAGATCATGTTCTCAAAGGAGATGTTGAAGTTACTTTTGTGGATACTCATTCTCAATTAGCGGATATTTTTACAAAACCTTTGGCAAAAGAACAATTTTTTAAAATAAGAAGAGAATTGGGAATCTTGGATGAGAATGATATTTAACATATGTACATGCAAAAAATGTTATTTTTATTTTAGGTGTCTATTTCTTCAAATTATATGATTTTTTATATATAGGATTATATGCATTTTTATGATAAGTTTGGATTCGGATAACTTTGTTTTAAGTTTTATATTATTATTACTTGTCTTGTATGCATATTTTTGGTTGGATATCTGTTTTGCCGATCTTTCTTCTTTTTGATGATGTCAAAAGGGGGAGAAAGTGTAGGTATGTGCTTGTACTTTGACATTTTACAGGTTATCCAATTGCAAATCAAAGGGGGAGATATACAAGACAGGGGGAGCTTTCTTTGCACATCAATGTCAACATGATATGGTTTGTCATCATCAAAAAGGGGGAGATTGTGAAGAAGATTTCCTTCTAACTTTGGCTGGGTTTTGATGATAACAAACTCACATCACAAAAGAAGAAAAACTATGGAGGCACAAGATGAAGATTAAGAATGAAGATTAGTGTCTAGGCTTCTTGGTTATACACTTTGTAAGTATGACAAATTATTTTTTGATTTATCATTCTTAACTTATGGAACAACTTAGAATGCTCAGAAAATAATTACAAACTTTTTTCTAAGTCGCCATATAAAGCAACGCCTAAAAATTTCTTGAAAATAAATCACACACTCACAATGATTTTCATATAAATGTGATTTTGCATGAAAATATTTTTTGCATGAAAAGCCTTAATTTATTTAGGAATTTGCATAATTAGCATGCATATGTTTTTAGTTCTAGAGCGTAAATCTTCATGATGTAATTGGTTATGACTTTTAAACTATATTTTAACTAATTTGCATTAATTTTAATACCGTTGGCAAATAGTTCATGAGATAAGTCATTTCCAAATTGTCTTTGATTTATATCCGTTGGCAGTTAATTTCATTTCTGTTGGCACACCTTTTTCTTAAGAGAAAATTTATTTGCCAACGGCCAAAATGATTTTTATTCAAATTTTATGAATGGGTGCCATTTCAAATTTGTGACTTTTCATTTTAAACCATTTTTGAAATGTAGTATTGCTTCACAAACATTTTTTTAGCCTCTATAAATTCAATTGAGAATCAAAGTAAATTAAGACAATAACTTTCAACCTCTCAATTGTGAATTTTCAATATCACTTGCTTTCAAACTTTCATTCAAATTGTTTGGAAAACTTTGCCCACACTTTAACATTTATTAAAAAGTTTTCTGAGCATTAAGTCCATTTGTTTAAGAGTGATATTGATAAAAATATACAGCCATACATTTGTTATTCTTCAATTACATTGTTGTAAAGTTTTCTTGCCATTGTTGGTGAGAATTGTTGAAAGATAGTGGGGTGCTATCTTGTGTATGTTGGAAAGATTGTTAGGGGGTCTTGGGGAGAGATTGCTTGTAACAAAGATTCTAACATAGTGAATTCCTCACAGGGTTGTGGGGGAGTGGAGTACCAGTAGGGGAACCACTATAAATTCCTTGTGTCCATCTTCTTCTTCCCTACACTCTTTATTTTTCCAAGCATTCGTTTATACATTCATACAAAATTCCGGAAAAATTTACAAGAACACAATAAACCAGAAAAATTATCCATTAAAAGTCATACAACCTAATTCACCCCCCCCCCCCCCTCTTAGGTTGCATTCTGAAATTACAGCAAGTTTGTTTGATTTTTCAAAGACTTAATTTCTTTTAACTTGCTTTTAAGATGACTCATAAGATCATTAACTGTTTCAATTAAATCAGATCTAGAGAGTTCAGAATATACCTCATCTTCTTCATCAGAATCTGAGCATGATTCTGCATCAGAAGATGCAATTGCCATCAGGGCCAGGTTTGCTTCTTCTTCATCAGATTCTGACTCATTATCCAGATCATCCCATGTTGCCATGAGACTCTTCTTAAGCTTGTTTTTAAAACTGCTGGACTTTGAGCTGGACTTCTTTGCTTTTTCCTTTGATTTTTCTTTCTGAAGATCAGGACAGTCAGCAATGAAGTGGCCAGGCTTTTTGCAGTTGTAGCAGCTTTCCTTCTGGATATCCCTCTTTGAACCAGAACTAGATCCTTTAAAGTTACTGCTTCTGTTAGAGAACTTTTTCTTTCTATTCATCAGATACTGAAGTCTTTTGGAGATCATTGCAAGCTCATCAGCATCTGAATCTTCATCAGAATTTCCCTCAGGAAACTCTTCTTCAGATTCAATAGCTTTCAAAGCTTTAGCAGGTTTTCTTTTGGACTTCAGAGCCAATGTTTTTGGTTCTCTAACAGACTCATCCTCATTTAGTCCTAGTTCATGCACTTTGAGGGAGCTTATAAGATCTTCAATACTTAAAGTATTTAGATCCTTAGCTTCCTCAATGGCAGTCACTTTAGGTCTCCATTTAGATGGCAAACTTCTAAGGATTTTATTCACATGGTCAGCTGTGGTGTAACTCTTCTTCAGAATCTGAAGTCCAGAAACCAGAGTCTGAAACCTTGAGAACATAGTCTCAATATTTTCATCCTATTTCATTCTGAACAATTCATATTGCTGAACAAGTATGTTTGCCTTAGCTTCTCTAACCTTCTGATTACCTTCATAGTTAGAGCAGAGGGATGTGAATATTGCTTTGGCTGTTGACTTGTCACTCAGCTTCTGATACTCAGTATGAGGTAATGAATCCACAATGATTCCTCTCACATGATGATGCTTCCTATAGATCTTTCTTTCTGCATCACTCAGAGCTCTTCTGTTGATAGCAACACCTTCTTCATCTACTGGTATTGAGATTCCATCTTCAATAATGTCCCATAGAGTATCATCAATCCCAATAATGTGACTATACATTTTACTCTTCCACCAAGAGAATTTTTCTGGGTCACCAGTAAACATAGGAGGTTTATTATGTGACCTAGACTTCTTTTCTTCAGTACTATAGTCATATTGTACATTTCTTTGATTTCTGGGAGATGGTGGATTTCTGGGAGAGGGTGGAGGTGAACCACTAGTTGAGGCCATGTTTTTCTCAGGATCCTACTGACACACTGTTAAGTGTTAATATCAGAACCGGAGGTTGAATTGTGTGACTCAAAAACTTGTTTTCTTTTCTTTTCAAACTTAAGGTTAAGTTCAGAGGCTGATATGAATCAGTTCTGAACTGTTATCAGAAGTTATGCAGCGGATTCAATAATGAAAAGAGAAGGGTAAAGAGAGAGACACAGCAAATTATACATGTTCCTTCTCAATGTGAGAAGTAGTCCTGTCCCCTTGTTTTCCAACAAGAGAGTTTCACTATAATCTGAAGATTGCAATTGCTCAATCACTAAGAAAGAGACTTCCAGTTTCTCAATCACAAAGAAAGAGACTTCTATGCTCAACCACCAAGGAAGAGACTTCCAATGCTCAAGTCACTAAGACAAGAGACTTCCCAATGCTCAAGTCACTAAGACAAGAGACTTTTGACTCAGACCACAAAGGAATGAGGTTACAATTGCTCAGTATTCAGACTGAGACTTTAGGGACCAAACTGGTTTACAAATGAAATAGTTTGGGATGAACACTTGATCAAATATCAGAGGTGTTCTCTAAATACAACTCAGGTTAAGACTCTTAACCTTAAGAAATTCTAAATTACAAAGATGAAAGAATTTCTAAGAGGTTGGGTAACTTGCGTATTTTTGACAGCAAAACAGAGCAAGAGTTCAGTTCTTTTTTTCAAGAGTCTTAGGCATTTTTCTTCTTCAAATCTTCCTCCTTTTATAGATGAAAATAGAGCTGTTGAAGATTTGCTTGAATTAAGGAATTTAGCCGTTGCAATTGGACTAGGTTACTGCAATTGTGTGCTGCACTTTATCAGTCAGAACAGAGCAGGTGCCATTTTTGAAATGGCCTACCTTAAAAGCTGGAGAATGTTTGGGTCAGGGAGACAACTGTTCCATTGAGTTGTTCTGACACATCCAGGCATTAAATGCGCATAGTACTGGTCATTTTCCATGCCACATCAGCTTCAGAAGCTTCTTAGTGAACAGTGATCAGAAGCTGCTTCAGTTGTACGGATCAGAAGCTGGCTTCAGGAGTTGACTGTTGCGTTGACTTCTTCAGAGGCACCCAGTCTTCAGAAGCTGCCTTCAGACCCAGAAGCTGTACTTCAGGAGCACCACTTCAGGACCACATCAGAAGCTTCACTTCAGGAGCACTTCTTCAGGACCTCTTCAGAAGCTCTTACTTCAGGAGCACTTCTTCAGGAGTACTTCTTCAGGAGCACTTCTTCAGGACCAGTTTCTTTCTAGCCTTGCAACCTTGCTTCTTGGCTTTCCTTCTTGCTCTTTAGCTTGTTCTTCATAACCATTATCAATCAATACTTATTAAGCATATGGTTCTGAAACACTTGAACAAAGCATTAGCAAAATAACCAATTTTCTCTTTAACACTTTGTTATCATCAAAACCATAAAGAGAGATGTGTTTGCACATAAATGTTTCAACAATCTCCCCCTTAATTCAGATGAGAGTTGTTTAACACATTTTGTTCCAACATCATCTTCTGAGAGTTTGAATAAAGTTAAGCCTGAAAAACTTCAGAGTCTGAAGGATCAGAACCTGGACTTTCTGACTTCTGAATCTGATAAAAAAATCTGATGTTGGTCAGAATCTGATAAGTATAGCTATGGGCAATGATGATTAAAGCTTTGAAAGTTTATACTCTAATCCTCCCAAAGTCATCAAGTAAAAAATGTGATTTTCTGCTCTGATATTCATTGTTAAAATTGCTTGACAAACAATTTTCAATTGGTATCAGTCTGTTTTCAAACTGTTTAAGCACAGACACTTTTTTTTAAAATGCTCAAAGTGTTTCAGACATGTTCAGTCTTAAGAACTCTTTTTATCTTGGTATCAGCACTGAAATGTCAATTTTGGTATCAGACTCTGAGGTAAACCTTCATGTTTTGAAATCAGGTTCTGATACATGTTCAGCAGTTCTAAAACTGTATTTTGGTATCAGACTCTGAAATGAAATCCTCAATTGGTATCAAGCTCTGAGATCATTTTTTTTAATTGGTCTTTAATCTGAAATATTTTACTTTAAAAATGAGTTAGACCTACTCTGATCTGAACTATTTTCTGTAAACCAGCTCACATTTGCTCTGATACCCTCTTGCAAGATTTGCTCTGATACCTTCCTGCATGTTTTGGCTCTGATACTGAACACTATTTGGTTGTTTTGTTCTGATACTGAACCATTTGTACTGAACAAGTCATGTCTGAACACAGAATGACCTGGTCAGAAGCTCCAAACTTTTTCTGCTTCTGAACAGCATTCTATTTTTTTTAATGCAAGTCATATACTCATTGAAAGTCAAGTATGCTCTGATACTCATCTTTGCTACTTGATTATCCATATGATTGCATAAATATCTCACAATTTTGGTTCAACCCCCCCAATTCTGAATCTTTTTGAAATATTTTCAAACTTGGTGTCAGAACTCTTTTAAAACTCTTTTACAAAGGGGACATTGAACTGCTTTGATATATGCTTTCAAACTCTTTTAAAATCCTTTTCTGCTCTGACACAGATATATTTTCAAACTCTCTTGACAAAGGGGGAGAAATTTTCTGTGTTGGGGAATGAGTAAAACTTTTTGTTGATGACAAAAGGGGGAGAAAGTAAAAACAAGTATTAAAGCACCTGAGCTCAAATAAGTTAAAATTGTCAGAAGTTAAGCTCATTAAGCTCTGATACAGCTCTGATACAATTCTGAATAAATTTAACTTATGAGAACAGATTTTAATTCTTAGCCTCTGAAGTGAAATTCTGGCTCTGATACATTTCTGTGAGATACATTACTCCTAGTGAGTAAATTGAATTTAAAATAACGTGGATAAGACTCAGGGAGCTTACAAAACTCATCCTGTGGATTATCAGACTTAGGGGGAGAGCTTACAAACCTCAGAACCTGAAGTCAACAAGTCATTTTGAATTCTGAGTGTAAATTTCACCATATTGTGTTAAGTTAAGCTTAATTAACATGGATAAGAATCAAGGGGAGCTTACAAACCTAACCTTGAGGACTGTCAGACCTAGGGGGAGCTTACAAACCTCTCATGAAGTCAGATTGTTAATTAAACTTAACAACAATTCTGAAATTTTCACATTTGTGTTTTTAACTGAACTTAATTAACTTGGATCAGACTCAGGGGGAGTTTGCAAACCTCACACCCTGCAGTTAACTTGTTAATTAAGTTAACAACAATTTTCTATTTTAATACTTATGTTTGTCATCATCAAAAAGGGGGAGATTGTTGGAACAAAATGTGTTTAACAAGTCTCTTATAAAGTAAGGGGGATTGTTGAAACATTATGTGTAAACATATCTCTCTTTATGGTTTTGATGATAACAAAGTATTAAAGAGAAAATTGGTTATTTGCTAATGCTTTGTTCAAGTGATTTCAGAACCATGTGCTTTATGATTATTTATTATGAATGGTTATGGAAGAACAAGCTTAGAGCAAGGAAGGAAAGCTAAGAAGCAAGGTTGCAAAGCTAGAAGGAAACTGGTCCTGAAGAAGTACTCCTGAAGAAAAGCTCCTGAAGTAAGAACTTCTGAAGTGGTCCTGAAGAAGTGCTCCTGAAGTAGAGCTTCTGAAGTAGTCCTGAAGTGTTGCTCCTGAAGTGCAGCTTCTGAGTCTGAAGGTAGCCTCTGAAGTCTAGGTGCTTCTGAAGAAGTCAACGCAAAGTCAACTCCTGAAGCCAACTTCTGATCCGTACAAGGCAACTTCTGATGCAGCGGCTTCTGATGCACTGTTCACATAGAAGCTTCTGAAGCTGATGTGGCATGGAAAGTGACCAGTACTGTGCGCATTTAATGCCTGGATGTGTCAAAACAACTCAATGGAACAGTTGTCTCCCTGACCCAAACATTCTCCAGCTTTTAAGGTAGGCCATTTCAAAAATGGCTGCTGCTCTGTTTTGTTTGAAAAAGTGCAGCACACATTTGCAGAAATTCTAGCTTAGCTTGCAACGGCTCTTTCCTCAATTCAAGCAAATCTTCAACAACTATATTCTCATCTATAAAAGGAAGAAGATTTGAAGAAGAATTTTGACTAAGACTCTTGAAACTACATTGCTGAACCTGCACTCTGTTTTCTGTCAAAAACTGTCAAGTTCATAAAAACTCTTAAAAATTCTTTAGTCTTTGTAACTTAGAATTTCTGAAGGTTAAGAGTCTTAACCTGTGTTGTATTTAGAGAACACCTCTGATATTATATCAAGTGTTCATCCCAAACTATTTCATTTGTAAACCAGTTTGGTCCCTAAAGTCTTAGTCTGTATACTAAGCATTTGTAACCTCACTCCTTTGTGGTTTGAGTCAGAAGCCTCTTGACTTAGTGTCTTGAGCATTGAGAAGTCTCTTGACTAAGTGTCTTGAGCATTGGAAGTCTCTTGTCTTAGTGACTTGAGCATTGGAAGCCTCTTCCTTGGTGGTTGAGCATAGAAGCCTCTTTCTTTGTGATTGAGCAACTGGAAGTCTCTTCCTTAGTGGTTGAGCAAAGTGTAATCTTCAGATTATAGTGAAACTCTCTTGTTGGAAAACAAGGGGACAGGACTACTTCTCACATTGAGAAGGAACCTGTATAATTTGCTGTGTCTCTCTCTTTCCTTATCTCATTTACTTATTAATCCGCTGCATAACTCTGAGACAATAGTTCAGAACTGATTCATATCAGATTCTGAACTTGACTTAAGTTTTGAAAAGTAAAAGAAACCAGTTTTTGAGTCACACAATTCAACCCCCCCTTCTTGTGTGTGTGTTTTTCTCACCTTCACTAAGAAGTGGAGATATCCAACCATTGAAGTTGAATGTGGCAAATATTAGTCACTAATTACCTTAAGATGTTCCAACAGTGTATTTTGATTGATAAAGTTTTTCATATACCTTTTTCTTGATAAAAGTTTTTTTTTTGTATACTTCAATAACAAAATTTAAAGAAAAACTTAAACAAATAAGAGCTAATATTATAGGTCCATTGAGCACAAGTAAATTAGTCTTGCACTATGCATAAGTTTGTTTTTTACCATTGAATCAATAAGTCTCGTCACATCTTATTTGATCCAATGGTCAAAACATGTTTATGCATTGTGTAAAACTTATCTCACTTGTGCACCATAGACTTTGCCATTATTTTTTATTTTTCGGTCAAAAAACGTAGTGGCTAGATTCACACACGTGTGTAGAAGCGGATAGTTGGGGTTCGAACTTCGGCCCTTGCAAATAATGTCCCTAGTAGTTATCAACTGAGCTACATTTACGAGAAGACTTGACCATTATTGTGTCAGAGACGGTTTGCACGGGTGGGTTAAGGCGGTTTGATCAGAGGGAAACTACCACAAATCCAGCAGCGACAACCAGTATCAATATATTCTACCCAGAACATGTATGTATACAATGCCTTCCCATGTCTCCTTCTGTGTAGAAAACAATTTGCAAGAAGAAAGGGAATCGACAAGGAACTTAAGAATAAGGAATAAAGGAAGATTGAAAGAGAACAACATATAAAAAGACACTTTGTGAAGATCTGAAGAAAAAAAAATTGCTATAGACTTCTTTTCATGAAGACAACTTGTGAGATAGTAGTAAAATTTAAAATAAGGGGGAGCATTTCATTTCATATTGTATTATATTTTTTTAGATGCATTTCATATTATTTTTATTAGGTTACTTATTTACTAGTTAGTTGGATGAGACATTGGAAGTGAAAAAGGACATTATTTGCAAACGTGTATGGAAAAATGACGTAAAGTCTGCAACTTGTACTATTAGCCATGCTAGGGTATAGACTAAAAAGATAAGCTTTGTATACGTAATTTCGGGCGGGTGTGCGTATACGTGGTTTTAAATTTCCAAAACCGGGCCCGACCGTTTCTATCCACCCTTAAATGAATTAATTCATTTTAATACCTGAAACCCATGACAACCCGCCCGAACACCCAACATCGTCTCGGGTTTTTTGGGTCCCGGGCGGGTCTGTGTGTTCTGCTCAGCCCTGACTGAGTTGCAAAATTCATTACTCTGTAATGCTTTCAGATTCAAAGTATGCGTGATAAAAAAAAAAGATTGGGTATAATTGAAAGTGACTGCATGGATTCTTATCTCAGGTGAGGATTGAATTTGTGCTAAAGAGAAAATTAAGATCCACTTATCTTGTCCTCTAAAGCTATACCAGAAAGGTTATATTAACAAATCCCGCAAAATTGTATATGAAACACTTCCTATAGAACCTAGTTTCAGATTTCATAAACACTTCCTTCCAGAAATGCAAGCTTCTTGTGTAGCCGCGCTTGGTGATCAGCAAATTCGGAATACAAATCCCTCATAGCACTGGCTGTCTTGAATTCTTGAGTTCCTGAGTAAACAATCTTCAAATTGTTGCACGTTCTATTCTTTCCATCCTGTGGTGCATTCTGCAAAAACAAAATATTTTGCAGTAACCGAAAAAATATGCAAAGAATTACATTTAGCTATCATTGTATGCGCCTAATCAAACTCTGCAGTTCCTAGTTCCTAATTATTAAAACTACAAAGTTAGCTGGAAGGTTATGTAGTAATAAGGATTACATGTTTAAAGGCATGCATTCTCATCAGGGGACCGGGTGCTAGCGTAAAATTGATTAATGTACTAATTTACAAATACAAATAATGTTTCTTTTTGTGCCTCAGTTGGTCGGCCATGCTCTACTACCATGCCATTAAATTATTATTAGTTGGAAAAGAAGAAGAAAGAAAATTGTGTATAAGCTTACCTCAGATTTAGGAAACAATGTTCCTATTGATGCTTTGATATTTTGGAGACCCACTTGTTTTTCAATTATCACCCATGGCCTGAAAAAAGACAGTGAAGAGGTTTGAATGGCAAATGAAAACAAAAATACATAACATATACAGAATTATCTTGCCTAGGCTTGCAGATCCAAAGCCTTTTTCTAAGCATTGTGGGTTAAATTACTAAAATAGTTATCACCAAAACAACCTGGAAGCTTTGTTAAAATTATAACTTAGGTTGATGAATCAGGTATTCACTCTTCACGGTTGAACCGATAGTAAATAACCGAAATAAGCTATTCGTCAAATATATAACACAAACATCAATGTTTTAAGAAATATACACAAACATAATACCTGCCAGTTGAAGATGTTATGATGTGTTTTGGATTTGTCAAAAAGTCACAAAGCTTTTGAAAATTCCTCTCTGTATGCAACATGATGGCACCCCTGGTATATATCTCCGATGATAAACTTGGAAAAATGAACACACTAGCTGATACTTGAGTATGGTTGTATAAAAAGTCAACGGCTGTTGATGGACATAATTGTTTATCAAGATTTCCCATCAATATCATGCACACATTTCTTTTTCCTTTCAACTCTTTATCTTCCAATCTTCCTCCAAGGCTGACTAAAACCAAAAAAATTGAAAAACTGAGTAATTGAAGATTTATATTCAAGAATACAGAAAGTTATTACCTTTTAAGTAGGAGGAGATATAATTATGATAACTAACAGCCATATCAATAGATCAACCCAAAGAAAAAGAGAAACAATGATCCAAACAACATAAATAAATGGTAATGGAACTCATCAATTTGAGAAATAGAGCAAAGACGCTAATAGCAAACATTAAGCAAAATTAAATAGCAAAGCGAACATTGTAATCAAATCCAAGCAGTGGAATTCCTTCCTTTTGTTAGCACATCCAAAAAAATTACTACATTTTTTCATTTCAAGCTCAACAACCACCATCCATCCATTCAAATTGTATTTGTATCATAGCCCACCCATCTCAAAAGATGCAGGGCAAGAGGTTAATGTGTGCCACACATTGTTATAATTCCAACAACTTTACAGTATCAATGTCAAGTTACACTTGAATGCTATCCTACTCATTTAACAGTCCAGTAGAAGCTGACATGATTCTACAGGTCTAGTAAATAAATATTGAAATAATAAAATTAAGTGTTGCTTCAATTTTGACAACAATGGTTACCAAGGTCCTAACAGAGTCACAAGGGTAATCATATGATGAGAATCATAAAAATATCAGAAAAGCATAAACTATTTCTGAATCAAAACCCAATGAGTTGAATCCAATTTTAGCATCAACCTCTACTATTGCAGAAACAAACCTTCAGGAGAACTGGCACCCAAAACAGATCGCTTGTCCCCTTCAGGAGAACTGGCACCCAAAACAGATTGCTTGGCCCCTTCAGGAGAACTGGCACCCAAAACAGATCGCTTGGCCCGGCGTTTTCCCTGGAATTGGAGAGGGATATATGATGTCAAAGACAGAAAATACATCCAGTAATCATATACTTGCTACTACTACTATAAATTTCTCAGCATACAAACTAATGGAAAGTTCTCAGGGAACATAAAGATACACACACTACTCACCTTTTGCATTCGTTCGAAATAACCCATTTTGCTCTTAGTTTTTATTTCAGTGTGGTTCTTAGCTTCTATTCCTGTGTTGCAGTACACCACCATTTCCTGTCCAGATTGTGATTCTATTCTCCTCCTTGTAATCTCCAAGAATGAAGCCACAGCTGGATCATACTCTAGTATAGGCTGCACAATGCAAATGTTGCAAATTTCTGCAGAAGTCAATTTTCCAACATTTGGCCCATGTAACCAAGACACTATAAAGGTACACAAGCACTCTGCGTCTTTTTTGCGAGAATGCTTGCGTTCTTGCACCTATAAAAACATCAATTTCACAATCAAATATAGATTCATAGGTAAAATTTAGTACAAAAAAGACCAACTCATAGCTAAAACTTCAACTCCTGATCCTAGATGCTGCTGCTACAGCAGTTATCCCAGAGAATGGCAATGCAAAGCTCTAATATAGAATGCTTCTAGGTTTTGATTTTCGAAAATTATGTTTAATCATAAACTTTAGCGTAAATTGCACTTCCCTCCCATAAGAGATGCTTAAAATTTAGTACAAAAAAGACCAACTCATAGCTAAAACTTCAACCTGCTACAGCAGTTATCCCAGAGAATGGCAATGCAAAGCTCTAATATAGAATGCTTCTAGGTTTTGATTTTCGAAAATTATGTTTAATCATAAACTTTAGAGTAAATTGCACTTCCCTCCCATAAGAGATGCTTAAATTACACTCCCCTTCCCCTCTTATGTAAAACATATTAAAGAATATTACACTCTCCTCCCCCGAGAGATGTTTGAATTACATTCCGCTCTCCTCTTTTGTAAAATCTACACTTCCTTTATTTCTAATAGCCCAGCGACGAAAATCTACAGTATAAAATGCGGAGAAAAGGGGTATTGCGGGTCCATTTTTTATATGATCAAAATTTTAATGGATATTTTCTCTATTTTGATTCACAATATCATTAGCACATAGTGTTAAACCCTATTATAAAATATAAAGTGATACAAAATAAAATTAAAATATTGACAAAAATTAGTAAAGCCGATAAAATATGGCTATTTAAAAAGAATTTTATATTATAAATCAATAAATTAATAATAAAATATTCGAATTCAATCATCATTGACATATAAAATTATAAGGAGATGAATCATTTTTTACAGAATGATGATTCAAAGTTAGTATGATATCATAAAAATATTTATTTATGTAATTAAAATAGAATAAAGTGTAGCACATGAAGAAGAGTGTAATTAAATCATCTATTAGGGTGAAAGACATATAATTTAATCTAGACTTTTGAGAAAAAGTTTAAGTGAGCTGAGCTCGGATCAGGAGAGACCTCAAGGTTCAGACAAAAACTAACAGAGTTAACGACCAAAAAAGACCTCACACTGACCGCGAGAATTGAACACACAATCTTATGTGTGAGTGAACTCTTTACCAAGTGAGTTAACTTTCATCAACTATGAAATAAAATTTCTTCACATGTAATACTAGTGTGTATCTACCCATTAATATATGCATTTAATTACAAAAACGGGGTAGTAGTCATTTTGGTCCCTAAATATGTAACGAATAGTCACATTAACAGTCCTTCAATGTATCGAAATTTCAAAATAATCCCTGATTGTGCACTATGTTAATCAAAATAGTTTTTTACGTTAAAATGTTTCGTTAATATTGTCATATTAATCTCTCGATATATTTACTTATTGTCATATCAGTCCTTATAAGTACTTAATTATCGTCATATCAATCCATATATGAAAATAGTAATGTCAATATTGAGGCACTATAACGCAATGAACTGTTTTGACTAACAAAGTGCACAATCACTCATATGCTATTTTGAATTTTTGATACATTGAGGAACTATTGTGGTTAGTCGTTACACCTATAAGACTAAAATCACTATTACCCCATACAAAAACACCCATGGATGCATAAAATTGAATAATACGATGGAACACTAACTAACCCTTCGAATCCCCCAAATCAATTAATACAAGCATTTACGCAAACTAAGGTGCGTGAAATTGAACAAAGTTTCAATTTTTTTTTCATTTAGAGAAACAAACCTTCCATTAAAACCACACACAATCAATCAATGTCTGAAATGAAAATCTAACGAAAA
The DNA here is from genome assembly GCA_018208015.1 of Medicago ruthenica. Taxonomy (NCBI): domain Eukaryota; kingdom Viridiplantae; phylum Streptophyta; class Magnoliopsida; order Fabales; family Fabaceae; genus Medicago; species Medicago ruthenica. The sequence goes on along the minus strand of CM031373.1, from coordinate 69,677,666 downwards.
ACTATTTACCAAAAACACATCAAATTAAAAAAATAAATCTAACGCACTAGTATTACCCTAATATTTAGCTTCATTACTACTACTAATAACTCAAACATAATTACCAACACAGTAATACTAGCAAAAATGCTAAAAAAAAATGAAAAGCTAAAAACTCAAAACTGCGTTTGGAAAAAAGCTGTAAAAAAACACAGATAGAAGAAAATGACGAACCGTATGAACAACAGCATCATAGAAGCGAAGGTCATCAGTACTGAACTCCTGCGAAGCACAAACCCTAACACCTGGAACCACCTTCCGACACTCGTGATCCTGAACCTGAACAGAAAGAGGTCTGAACCGTGTCTCAAACTCTTGAAGCTCTTCCATGGAGTTGAAAAACCCGGGTTCGAACAAATTATCTATCTCATCAGTGTTTTTTTCGTACTTTACTCTCAGAGATTCATTTCCTTCCAACGTAACACTGACGGTGTACCAAGCGTCATCTTCGTAGTTACGAAACTCGGTTACGTAATTCTCCTTCTGTTCGTGAACGATTAACTGCATTTCTGGATTGTTCGGCGTCATGGTTTCGGTTTGTTTTGACGACGTCGTTTTGTGTTTCTCGGCCGTTTCAACGCTTAGTGAAGAGAGTAGTTAGTGATGAATGTGTAAGTGTGAGTGTGAGTGTGAGTGTAACTATTCAACCCTTTGTTTTTGTAGAGAAAGATGATAAATGGTATGAATGATTAGTTGTTCAATTATTAGTGGTGGATCCATAAATCAAAGTATTGTTGTTTTATTTTAAGGAAAATCATGGGGGTGATTCATGATTGGCTGGCTGAATGGGTTTTATGATTACCATAGGACATAGGACATACTACTCCGTCCCAAAATATAAGCAAAAATGAGTTACATAAGTTGATGTATCTGATACAAATTTTGAACCAAATACATTAACTTTTGTTGACCAATTTTTGCTTATATTTTGGGACGGAGGGAGTAGTCACATAGGAGTAAGCATCATTTTCCATTTTTTAAATAAAAAAATAAAAAGTTTTTGTTTTTATTTGAGAAAGAAAAAGGACATGGACCGAGTGGATAAAATAATTTTACACTGTAGATCAATAACAACTTTGTATTTGGTCAAACCACCCATTTCACTCCAACTTAATAGAGTAATATGAATTAGATTATTTTTATATAACGATAATGTAAAATTTAATTTAATCGACGGTATTAAAATCTTTTTATTTTGGGTACAAAAGTTAGAAAGACAACTAGCAAATTTTTTTATTTTTTTTATAACAAGAGGACCTAAACCCAACAAAGAAAGAAACAACATATTAATGTGAGTAGAACAGTGTTCATATAACATCAAAGTGAAACTTCCGTCACAAGCTATATTTGCCGGTAAACTTTGGGAGTGATAGTGTCAACTTTATCAGCTACATAAAAGATTAGTATAAAAGCCATGAATAGCATTAAAATAATGAAATCACGTGTCTTGACTTAATCCCTATTAATCAAAGACATTTGCCACTAGACATGGCAACACAACCCGCACCCGCTGGGTTCCACCCACCCCGCCCCGATTTTAACGGGGAAAAGCCGAATTAACTGGGTCTGGGTGCGGGTGCGAGGAAAACTCGTGGTTTTAATGTGGGGTCGGGGTCGGGGCGGGGGGTAGCCACCCCCACCCCGCACCCGTATAAGCCAATTTACCAGATTACCCTTATTTTACCCTTAAATTAGCAAGTATATAAGGAGAAGGAAACTAAAAAGCTAATCTCCTCTTAAGCTTCAGCTGTGTTTCTGTTTCACTGTTCCCTTGACATCCACCGCCGGATTCACCTCACATCCACCGTGTTCCACCAAATCGCAGCCGCCGCCGCTTCTCTCCTTCCTTCCACTACCACCGGAAAAGTAAAATCTAAAACCCTTTTTATTTTTTATTGAATTTTCTCTGTTAAATTCATGGAATTTGAATGTTGTTACTTATTATGTTTACTTTTATCTTTGTTTTCACGGAATTCATGGAATTTTCTTTGTTAAATTTTATTTATGTTATTACTTCTCTGTTAAATTCATGGAATTTTCTTTGTTTTCATGGAATTTGAAAAGTAAAAACTAAAACCCTTCATGGAATTTTTATGCACGTGAATGGAATGAGAGAAGAGTTTGGATTCTACAGTACTTCATTTGTTGTTCATCTTGGATTCTACGACCATAAATATTCAACAATCATATGGATGATGGATAACACAATTTTCTTGTCAAAGTAAAATAAGTGAGTCATTTTTGGAATATAGAAAGAGGAGAGATGAATCATGAGTTCTAAATTTTAGAAAACAGGATAGAATGTATATATTTCTTAGAGAAATAAATAATTCTTGGGCATGAACTGTAACAACTTGCGTCTTTGAGAGAGCTGGTCATTGACATCATGGTATTGAATTATCCTTCATCTTGTAAATGAATATCTATGAAAAGGTGTTCATGAAACAAATCAGTATAACTACTTATAGTTAGTTAGTTTAGCTGTTATAGGGGCAGTTACAGCAGCTGCTTAGTTAGTTATGTTGTAAAATGTGTGCAGAATTTCTCTATGTGAACTCAAAATAGACACCAAGTGAAAACGTAAAATAACACACAAGAATAAAATCATTTTAGTTTATGGTTTGTCATATTGGAACTTCAGTTTCTATTCATATTGTTCACCAAATGTAATTTTTTGTTGTGCTTGTTTAAACTTAGGACTTGGTATAAATTATTTCTTCTTCTATTAGGGGACTGATATGAGTCTATGCTATTTATGTACAAACCCACATGATTTAGTACTCTGCTTGAATCATGAAATCAGTAGCAAAATGTTATGCTAATGACAGATTGTATGCTTTATACTTAAACAATGTGACTCTAATAGATTTTATGCAGCACAAGTTTGGTTTCATTATGCAATGTGACTCTAATAGATTTTATGAATTATTGGTTTTAGATGGCAAATGAAGGTACCTCTCAACCACAATGTCCACTCATTTCTCAAGGAAGTACACATCATCCAACTCTAAATGGACAAGAAAGTTCACATCAACCAACTCCAAATGGACAAGAAAGTTCACATCAACCAACTCCAAATGAAAGTGTTAACCCGTCAATTGTTGCTCCTACTCCCACAACAACCGATACTATGGAGGTTGATAGTGCAACAACACAAAACCGTCCAAAAAGGCGTAGAAGTGAAGTTTGGGATCATTTTGAAAATATCATTGTTGATGGAAAAGTTAAGGCTAGATGTAATTATTGCAAGAAAGATCTTGGTGGATCATCAAATGACGGGACATCGCACTTAAAAGGACATTTATTGATTTGTCCTCACAAGAAGATTTTGGAAGGTAAAACGGATAAAGGACAGACATTTCTTACTGCTAAAACTTTGCAAGGTAAACATGAGTTGTGTACTTGGATTTATAATGTTGAAAATTCTAGGAAAGAGCTTGCACATGCAATTATTTTGCATGAATATCCATTTTCAATTGTGAATCATATTGGTTTTAGAAGATACTCAGCTTCTCTCCAACCACTATTTCAAGTCACTTGTAGAAATACTATAAAAAAGGAGATACTCAAAGTGTACGAATGTGAGAGATCGTCAGCTTTGAAGTTGATAGAAAGGCTTGAAGGAAGAATGGCCATTACTTCTGACATGTGGACTTCGAGCAATCAAAAAAGAGGGTATATGGCTGTGACTGCTCATTACATTGATGGAAATTGGACTTTGCATAGTCAGATTTTGAGGTAATTATATTTTCTTCAAAAAATAGTTTACTTATGTGAATGTATGTATGTTCTTGAAAATTTAAGTTTCATTAGTACTCTGTTGCATGCATTATTGTAAATGATTTATTAACTTTCTTATTTAAGTTTCATTAATATTCTAGTGAATCTTATTATGTTAGGTTTATTTATGTTTCTGCACCTCATACAAGTGAAAGACTTAGTGATGTGTTGGTTGAATGTTTGATGGATTGGAACATTAATAAAAATTGTCTACTATCACTTTGGACAATTGTAGCACAAATGATGCAATGGTTGAAAAAATTAAGGCTAGGCTGAAACCGGATTCACTGTTAAGGGATGGGGCCTTACTTCATATGCGTTGTTGCGCACATATACTAAATTTGATCGTAAAAGATGGCTTAGAAGTTGTGAAAGATGGGGTAGAGAGGATCCAGGATAGTGTTGCATTTTGGACTGCAACACCTAAAAGGAAGGAATATTTTGAGTCGACAACGAATCAGTTGAAAATCTCTTGCACCAAGAAATTGGCTTTAGATTGTCCGACTAGATGGAATTCCACTTACAAGATGCTCGAAGTTGCCATTTTGTATGAATATGTATTTAATCGATTAGCACTTCGAAGAAATGGGTGTTTGCCAACAAGTTCACAATGGAAATTTGCAAAAGATATTTGTGAAAAATTGAAATTGGTCAACTCTATCACTGAAGTGTTTTCTGGCACTAAGTATCAAACTTCCAATGAATACTTTCCTAAGATTTGTGAGATCAAAGAAGCAATACTTGAGTGGATTGAATCCTCTAATGAATTGATAAAAAAAATGGCCGAGAACATGTTGGTAAAGTTTGATAAGTATTGGAGTGTGATTCATGAAATAATGGGTGTCACTGCTGTTTTGGATCCTAGGTACAAAACTGATTTGCTTGAATATTATTATGCAATCTTCTATGGAAATGATGCTGATCATCAAGTTAAGTCAATCCGACAATTGTGTTATGACTTGCTTTATGATTATCAATTGAGAATGAACAATGATTCTAGTGGTGATTCTCAAATATTGGAAGCTAATGTTGGTAATGTTGGCAGTGATGGTTTGAAAAAATTTGATTTGTTTGTGATTAAGAAAAAAAGAGCTAGAACTTCATATGTTAGAACAGAGTTGGATGTTTATTTGGATGAGGAAGTTTTACCAAGAAGTCCAAATTTTGATATTTTATTATGGTGGAAGTTGAATGGTGTCAAGTATCCAACACTTCAAGCAATTGCAAGAGATGTGTTGGCGATTCCTGTTTCTACTGTAGCTTCTGAATCTTCGTTCAGTACCAGCGGTTATATTGTAAGCCCTCATCGAAGCCGACTTCATTGGACCACTTTAGAGGTTTTGATGTGTGCTAGAAGTTGGTTATGGAGTGCTGAGAACTCGGGTAAATTTTTAATTTATTCATTTAAATATGAATGTATTTGAAATAGTTAATAATTTTGTATATTTTAAAGATTGTCATTGTTTATACTGTGTTATATTGATAGGTAATTTTAATTCTAATGTGGGAAATGAAAATGCTATTTTACTCACTGAAATGGAGTCTGATGATGAAGGTATTCTTTTTAAAGATTGTATTAAATTTGTCAAGTTAAATATTTATATTCTAACTTTTATTTTTCAATATAGGTGAACCGACAGAACCGTTGATAACTGACGTTACTTCTGTTGCAATCTCCTGCCTTGAAGATGATGATTTTTATTAAACTTGGTTCATTTGGAACTTTTTTTGTTTTGATGATTTGGAATACTTTGTTGTTTTGAATATGTATTGGTTCCGAGCTAGAATGATATTGAGAACAAACTTAAAATGTTATGAGCTCTTTGGAAGCTTTTGTCGTTTTGAATATGGATTGGTTATGAGCTGTAATAATATTTAGACAAAATTTGAAGATGTTCTAAGCTTGTTAGAAGCTTTCGTTATTAGTTCTTTTTGTTACTGTGAAAAAAATAATTTTTTTTACTACAATTTTCGCGGGTGGGGTTAGGGCGGGGCTGGGAAACCCGTCCCCATTCGGGGCAGGTCTGGGTGTAAAATTTCTATCCGCGACAGGGTTTAGGGGCGGGGCGGGGTACAGTAAAACGGGGGCGGGGCGCGGGTATGTTAAAACCTTCCCCGCCCCGTTGCCATGTCTATTTTCCACTCTATTTCTCATGTGATAAATATGAATAATTTTGACCGATGTGAGGAGAGTGCTAAACTCGCCAGAAGATGAAATACCACGTTGAATAATCATTCACTACTAGTACATTGCTATTTGTTTATAAAAAAAGGCTTAAATGCACTCTCCCCTACGTTTCAAAATATTGCGATTTTGGCCCTCTTAAAAAAATGGATATTTTAACCCCCCAACTTTAGCCCCTTTTGCAAAACGCTGATTTTGACCAAGTCAAAGCCTAGGTGGCATGTCACTTAAGTGATTTGGCAGACAGCTGTGTAATTTTCAATTTAAAATAAAAAAGCCACGCGTGTATTTGGTATATTAAAAAAATAAAAATAAAAAAGAAGAACATGACTTCTTCTCCATTTTTCCCCACCTCCTCTCCCAATTCCCCCACAACACCGCCACCTCTCTCTACTTCATCCTCTGTCAAACTCAAATCCTATCACACCCATATTCTCTCCCAACCCTTCTTTCCCATCTTCATAACACATTTTTTGGTTAGGGTTTGAAACCGACGATTTCATAAATCAGAATCAGAACCCTCCACGGCTCACACGTCAGAATTGAAATAGGAACTAGGAAAGCCATAACTGGGAAACTTGACGAGTTTGGAATGACACATACGAGGGAATCAAAGAAAGAGTGGATTTTGAAGATACCTTTTGAAGAAAAAAAATTGAAGATGAAGAATTGTGAAGGAATTAGAGTCAGATGCTGAAAGAATAGTGCAAAATCACTTTTTTGGTTTAAGAAAAAATCGTTTTTTTTGGGTTTTTTTGTGCATTAATGTAATTTTGAATTTGGTTTTCAATCCTCTATTTTCCAGCCTCTCCTTCAATTTCAATTTCAACCCCGTCTCTTTTACTTCTTGTTTGTGTTGAAAATGGAGGAGATCTAGAACAGATTGAGGAGGTTTCTGTTGTTGTTGTTGAAGAAAGTTGCTAATGTTGTTGATTTTAAGGGTGTGGTGTAGTCTACTGATTCTGATGCAGTAGAAAGAACCGAAAGAGAAGAAGAAAAGGGAGGTGGTGGTGGTGGTTGTTGGGAGGGAGGGAGGTGGTGGTGAGGTTTTGGAAAATTGGAGAAGAAGCTCACGTGCTTCTCTCTTTAATCCTTTCATTTTAAATTTTTTTAATTATAACAATACACACATGCCATTTTAATTTATTTTAAGTTAAAAAATACACATTTGACATCCTTGTCACTTAAGTGAGGTGCCACCTAGGCTTTGACTTAGTCAAAATCAACGTTTTGCAAAAGGGACTAAAGTTGGGGGTTAAAGTATCCATTTTTTTTTAAAGGGGGTCAAAATCGCAAAGTTTTGAAACATAGAGGGGAAAAAGTGCATTTAAGCATAAAAAAAATGATGCCTAGTGAGGGTTTTTTTTTTTTTTTTTTGCTAAATTGATATTTTACAAAGTATTAAAAATAAAATCATATAATCTTTTGAAATTGGAACTTAAATTTATGCATGCACAAGTCGCTTTCCTTATATGCTTCTAAAACATTGTTTTAAAAACTTTCAAGGATTGGAAATGTCACGTTTTGGGTGCTTTATATTGAAAATTTACAATCACGGATGCATGAATGAGTAGTGTCTATTGACACTAAAAATAGTACGAGAGTATTGGCACGAAGTGGTTTGAGAATGAACCATATGAAAGCTTAAAGGCCATATGATGTCTAGTACTGGTGAGTGGACGAAATTGATCGTCAATGTTGAAGCACATGCAAGAAACAACTCCTGGTAGATTTCTAGCGTATAGACGTATGAATGAATCAAATACACTTAGAAATGAGAAAAATTAAAAGATTGCACAGTGAGACTATATAGTTGCATATGATTTAAAACAATAATTAGCACTATCTATAACAAGGTGCGTTCTCTTTCAAAGACTCCATATAACCTAAAACTCGAAGAGTCTAATGTGTTTGACTTGAAAACAATTGTGAAATCGGAGGTGACCTAAATTGTTTTCTAAGAAATGCAAGAAAGAAGACTAAACACGATGAAAAAGCTTTACTTTTTGGTAAAAAAAAAGTTTATTTGTTTGAAAGAACACTCATATAGTTAAAAATAAGTCCAAATACATCCCTGAGTCCTTTAAGTTTCACATTTTTACCGGATCAGTCCTTTAAGTTTGTAAAGTTTCAGATTGGTCCTTTAAGTTATCAAAAGCTTACGCCGTTACCCTTTCAGTCAACTTCTGTTACAAAAAAGCTGATCTCTCGTTTCACCTTCAACAAGTGCAATATCAATTGGCATCATCTGCTCATTTGGATCCCTGCCAACTGCTGCAAGTATCATACCCCCATAATACCCCTTTAAAAAGCAACCATCTAGTCCAATAAATGGCCTACATTTGGTGAAACTTTGTCTACAACCATCAAGACACATGTACATTCTTTGAAAACTAGGCAGTAATGGTCTCAAAATGTAGCCTTCCTCATTTTCTAACGGACACATCACCCACATAACGGACAGATCAGCTTTTTTGTAATGGAAGTTGACTGAAAGGGTAATGACGTAAGCTTTTGATAACTTAAAGGACCAATCTGAAACTTTACAAACTTAAAGGACTGATCCGGTAAAAACGTGAAACTTAAAGGACCCAGGGATGTATTTGGCCTAAAAATAATATTCCATATAGAAATTAAATTGATGTCCAACAAGTGTGCACATGTATTTCTATTAAGATTTTGTTGAAGTTCAAGTGTGTGACCGATTAGTCTCACGTCAATTATGAATGAGTTAAATGAAGATACTCTATTTGTTTCTTTTTAATTGTGGTTTTAGGATTTTTTTTATATATATACATGTCAAACAACCTATAAATATTGTTGGAGTCCAAGTCGAGTGATTAGTCTCACATTAACTATGAATGATTTAAATGAAATGTATATAAGATATATGACTCTTATACTCCAATATTAAGGGTTTGTTTGGGAGTTTGAAGGGAAAGGGAGAAAAGAGACTTTGGGGGTGTTTAATCTATTTCTTTCTTCTTAAAAAAAACAGGGGACTTTGGGGGAAGGGGATGAGAGGAAAATAGAGAGAAAGAACTCTTGCACCATATTTGAGAGAGTATAGGTTTTGTATAGAATATTTTTAATTTTGAAGGTATTATAACAACAAAGATTGAATTTAAAGAATTTATATAAACTCTTCAATTCAAGTAATATCAAGTTGACGGAGAGCTATTCTTTCTATCATTTCCCTCCACCTGGTATTATGTCGAGATTACATATAATTTTTAATTTGATGGGGAGATACGAGAGATACAAAAATGATTTAAAGAATTTAAGTAATATCAATGTTTCCCTCCAATTTGAGTTCCTCCATATCAAGAGAATTGTTTAATATGAAAAAATAAATAAATGAACTCTCCCATTCAAGTTGATGGTGGACTATCCTTTATTTCATTTTCCTTTGCTCATTCCAAATCTTCTCTCCCCCTCTTGTATTCTCAAAAAGACCTTAAAATTTTGAGTGGAGATATAATGTTAGTATCTTGATAATCTAGCTTTTTAGCTTTGTGTTGCTCCTAGTGCTCCCAGGAACTCTTTAACAAGTGGTTTAATGACTTTGGTTCATTTTGGTGATGAACGAGAGTAGATCAAGATAAAATGGACCATTGTTTTAAAATTAGTCTTAGCATCTTTGTATACTGTTGGATTTCATGTGAAACTTGTCTCGCATTGACTAAAATAGCCTAAATAATAAAAGATGTATAAAATAGATGATTTATTCACTAAATGTCTTTTAAGGATGCAAGTTTCTTGCTACTCCAATTCTTTAGACCAGGTATTCCCCAACAAATTTCTATAATGCAAAATACTATATTTATTTAAGTCATAATATAGAGTTCTTAATTGTGATTTATTACTCTCTTGTTCAAGTGGGACAAGTTAATTAATCTGGTGACATGGGCTATTGTCTCAAATTTTAACAATATAAAAGTGATACGATACGAACCTCTCGTACGTGTTTTTTAATTATTAGCAACATCGTAGAGATTGATTAGAGAAAACAAGTAAAATGTACGTGGGAATTCAGAATATAAGGTAGGCCGTTGGTACACCTAATCGTGTTAATTGACGTCATAGAGATTAAAGAAATCAAACAAGTGCATCAAACGGATTGGATATATTTTGGCTTTGATCATATAAAAGCATGCAAAATCAAATTATTAAATTTAATATTAATATTATAAATGAGTTTGTCCGAAACGGTCAAATTCATAGGATACTATAAAATTACTGCAAGCCTTCACCAGAAGCAAGCAAGCTATTTCTGCTTCATAAATTTGACTTCTTGCCTCCTTTTTATATTGTGGTGACATCGTTTTTTACTTCTGATAGGGGAGCATATAAATTTTAAAAATGAAAAAGATCACTATCTACTTTCGTGTGGAAATAGGATACAATGATTGATTAATTTTTTAACCATTTCTTTTTTACTTTTTCATTTTTTACATAAAAAATTGTCCTTCGTAGCTTAAAAAGTGAATTTAAGAATTAGAGTGATAAAAAAAAAAGTTGTGGAAAGTCAACAAAATACTAATGGTCGTGGTTGAGATGAGCATTTATGTTAATAATTTGTAATGAAAATGCCTTAAAATCACGTTTTTTGAGCTTCTAGAACACGGTGATTAGAATTAAGTTTTGAGTGTCTGTGTGAACTTATCTTAATTGGTAGAGATATTATATAATATATACAGGAGTCGGGGTTTGAACCTCGGACACCCCACTTATACACCTTAAAAAATGAATTTTTAACCACTAAACTACTTGACAAAAAAAAAAAAAAAGTAGGTTTTGAGTGATTAGAATCACGTGGTTGTTGAGTCCGTGTGTTTCTGTTATGAGGATTAGTTTTGAAACATAGTGATTAAAATCCAATCTTGTCCGGTTCAAATCACATTTTTTAAATACATTCTTTATTATTACTAGCGAAAAGACGGACACTCACATGTCCGTCTTTCCGCTCTTTTTAATGTGCTAACGTTTGAAAATTATGAACAGTGCTTTTTTATGAAATTTTGATTTTGATTAAAACTAAAAGTATAAATGTTTGTTGCTTTCAAATTATAACAAATCAAATTAACCATGATTATATATTTCAATGACATCAACAATATAACAAAAAAATATAATCTAAATTCTTATTTTTTAATGACACCAACAACAATCGTTATTTAGAAAAAGTTGTTACACTTTTATTGGGATAATGAAAAAGTAAGTATAGATATACTCATGTAGTTTGTTACACTTTTCTGCTAACAATATATAAAAATCGAAGTATAGCGAAATTTCATAATCGTCCTTATTAAAACTCATGATCTCCTTAATTTTATGTGCATATTGGTCATTTTGCAAAATTTAATTTATTTATTTTTTAAAAAATTAATTACGGATAATGGTTATTACAAGTGTAACAAATTTCCATGGATAACTATGAAACTAATTTATTTGTTTTATAAAAAATTAATTACGAATAATGGACATATCTACTAACAATATATAAAAATCGAAGTCCATAAAAATTTCATAATTGTCCTTATTAAAACTCATAATCTTCTTAATTTTATAATCGTCCAACAAACATTGAATGATGTTTTGCATATAAAATAAAATAAAATTATGCAAAACATTTAAAATATTTTATCATATCGTATTTCTCATATATGTATATAAAACTTCTTTCTGCAAATATAAACATTTAAAATCTATAGCGGAAACGGTGCAAACATTAAACGGTGTTTTGTATATAAAATAAAAATTTAATTAATAGAAACACGACATTAATGTTGATATTTTAAAAATAGTCACGGGTTTTCAAAATTTTATCATATTGACTATCACTTATCGGTACATAAAATTTTTCTTTTGCATATATAAGCATATAAAATCCCCAATAAGTGCGGTTTACATATCTAATGGTGTTTTAAATATAAAATAAAAATTTATTTTATAGACACACTACATTAATTAATGTTGATATTTTGAAAATAGTCACGAGTTTCCAAAACTTTATCATATCGACTTTTTTATATATGTGTATAAAAAATTGTTTATGTAGATATAAACATTTAAAATCTGCAACGGAAACGGTGCAAACATTGATCGGTGTTTTGCATATAAAATAAAAATTTAATTAATAAAAACACTACATTAATGTTGATATTTTGAAAATAATCACGAGTTTTCAAAATTTTATCATATCGAAAATCACATATCGGTACATAAACATTTTCTTCTGCATATATAAGCATATAAAATCATCAACGAGTGCGGTTTAAATTAGGGCAGAGCATCAGTTGGGTTCGGGCGGGTTCAGATCAAAAAGTTCTCACCGAAGGAAAATCGAGGAGCTTGAAAGGGCACCAAGTTCCACCCAGATGAGCAACAATTAGCGTCGATTTCGGGTCTGACGGAATCACGAGTGCATCGGGTGGGTTGCTTCGGTTAGTAGCTTATCAAGGTGGTGCCAAGTTTTCTTTTCATCGCTCGTAATAATGGTGGAGAGGGTGTGAGTACAAGGAAGAAGATGATATAGGCGGAGGCATAAATGTCAATAGCTTCTATTAAATTGTTTTATTTCAATTGCCAAGTCTTATACAGTTGTAGACCAAAGACATAAAGGCCAATAGCTTTTATGATAGTGTATTTTTATACCACCGTAAACCACAAGCAGACTACCCACCTAGTAACTAGCTATTTCACGTGACCTCAAAGTACTTTTATAAGAGTATATATCATATTAATATGTTCTTGTTTGCAGTAGTTCGGGCGAGTTCGGTTTATACGGTTTTGGATTTATAGAAATCGGGCCCGACCATCTAAATCCACATAGACCCAATTTTTCTTCTTTTTTCACCAGACACCCATTTTAATCCGACCCATGAACCTGCGGGTAACTCGGTTACTTCAGGTAGTGGACGGGTTCGGATTTTATGCTCACCCCTAGTTTAAATATCTAGAATGTTTTAAATATAAAATAAAAATTTATTTAATAGACACACTACATTAATTAATGTTGATATTTTGAAAATAGTCACGAGTTTTCAAAATTTTATCATATCGACTATCACATATCGGCACATAAAATTTTTCTTCTACATGTATAAACATATAAAATCTTCAACGAGTGTGGTTTAAATATTTAACGGTATTTTAAATATAAAATAAAAATTTATTTAATAGACACACTACATTAATGTTGATATTTTGAAAATAGTCATGAGTTTCCAAAATTTTCTAATATCGTCTTTCTCATATATGTAGATAAAAATTTGTTTATGCAAATATAAGTACATAAAATCTACAACGGATGTGGTGCAAACATTGAACAGTATTTTGCATATAAAATAAAAATTATTTAATAGAAACACTACATTAATTTTGATTTTGAAAATAGTAACGAGTTTTTAAAATTTTATCATATCTTTGTCATATATGTATATAAAAATTTGTTTATGCATATATAAGTACATAAAATCTGCAATTGATTCGATGCAAACATTGAGCAGTCTTTGCATATAAAATAAAAAGTTATTTAATATAAACACCATATTAATTTTGATTTTGAAAATAGTCATGACTTTTCAAAATTTTATCATATCAACTTTCTCATATATTACATAAAAATTTGTTTTCGCATATACGAGCAAATAAAATTCATAACCGGTGTGACTCAACTATTTAACAAATTTTTGTATATATAAGAGAAAAATATTTAATAGAAACATTACATTAATACTCATAATTTTCATTTAATATCCATAAACATTCTACAGTATTAACAATCTAATTATTTTTTATATAATTATCACAATGTTACGTGACTCGTGCTTTCGCACAGGTCTTTTATTAGTTAAATGATAAAGGAAAAAATTGAACATATATATACTCATATCATGTTTGTTACCTTTTTATTTTAATATTTGAATTTACTCTTATCTATTTGTTATATGTGTTATTTGTATTGAAAGTTGAATGTAGTTTTGAAAAGAGAAAAAGTCAGTCTAAAAGTGACAAACGATGTTATTTTCTTTATATATAATATAGATTAATTTATTCTAAAATATGAAAAATCAATATTAAATACACGTATACAAATATTACACAATGAAACTATATGCATAAAAAATATATGAGCTTGCGTAAAAAATATATACAACAATAATACTTTTTTGACTAAATACAACAATAATAAATGCATATCCATATTTTCAAAACTCATTTTATTTCTATTTTTCTTTCTATCACATAACCAATAACCAATATATCACATTAATCACATCAATTTTTTTTTCTCTCTCAAAGTGTACAAATCCATATGAAGTGTACTCCACCAAACATTTTCTAAAAATACATATGAGCAGTGTACCGCACTTTTTTTACCTTCCAACAACCGATATTTTGCCCCCACAAATAACCTCCTTATCTTTCTCCTTCATGTGACTCTCCAACTCCAATTGCCCCTCCCTCGCTGGCCACTACATGCACACACCACACATTGCAATGAAGTGGAAGAAGTATGCGTGACGAAAGAAAAAAAAAATTAACCTTATTTCTAAAATGCTCTTTGCACTGTTTTAAATGAATTCAAGACTAAATACAATGACTTACATGAATGAGTATATGGCAATACAATAAAGGTTTACAAGGAACCAACCTTTATGGTTGAATATGCACTATAAGATTTAGACCTTCTAAATTTATGATCGGTTAAATTTCTATTGAAGTTCAAATATTTACCGTTTGCAACATTAACTCATACAGTCAAATTTCTGGTGAATGAACTAACACGAGTCCTAGTCAGCACTAGCATGCTCTATTACCCCGCTTTATAATATGAAGGGAGCACTCCAAAGCACGGGTACTCCTAAATGCCAAACGTACCCGTACCGGGTACTTCGCCGGTACTGGTACACGTACAGTACGTACCCACGGCGAACCATTATTTTTTTTTTGTTTTCAAAGCCGGTACGGTACCGGTACGGTTGTGGTACGGTACCGGTACGGTTTTCTGTGTTTTTTTTAAGAAAATGAAGGGTTAGTGCTTATTGTACGGTTTTCTGTTTTTTTTTTAGAAAATGAAGGGTTAGTGCTTATTTAATTCCCACCTTTTCTTACTCTGGTACTGCTGCTGCTTAGTGCTTATTTAATTCCCACCTTTTCTTGTCTGCCAATAGCCAATTGAAGGAAGGTGAAACGGTGCTTATATGAGTTATATTATCTGCTCAAACGGTGCATCTTACTGCATGAAACATAGAAAAGCCTTTTATATCAATTCTTACTGCAGATTACAATATAAAAGCCAGCCAAGCCTTTTCATTATAAGTATGAATCCGCCAAGCCTTTTCATTAACTGCAGAAAAGCCTTTTATATCAATTCTTACTGTTACTGCAGATTACAATAAAAAAAACGGTGCTTATATGTTTTTATTGTAATCTCTTACTGCAGATTACAATATAAAAGCCAGCCAAGCCTTTTCTTGTCTGCATAGTGCTTGCTTATTTTATCTTCTTTCTTCTTACTTATACAATTTTCAAATGTTTTCACAAAGTACTAATACTAGGGGAGTAGGAAGTAGCACACACAGTAATGCTACACCTTTAACCGATCAATATACAAGTGGAATTGGAAGTACTGACAATGATTTTCCTCTTAAGGCATATGTAACAGTTTTGCAAGAAAGGCATGAAGGAAAAGGAAATAATGCAACTTGGAACTGCAACTATTGCAATATAACATATAAGGGTTCTTATTTTAGAATAAGATGTCATTTGCTGCGAGAAAAGAAACATGGGATAGCTATTTGTCCAAAAGTGACAAATGAATATCTTGCTGAGATGAAAGAACTTAACAGAATTGCTAATGAAAAAGCAAAGCCAGTACAAGTTCCTTTTCCTAATGGAACTACAAGTATGAATCCGCCGGTTGATACGAGTAAAAGAAAAAGAGGAAGTGATGGACCGCTTGACAAGGCATTCAACAACGCAGCAAGAGACCATCTATCATCTGAAATAGCTAGGCTATTTTATTCTGCTGGTTTGCCATTCAACGTTGCTAGAAATCCTTACTTTATAAGTGCATTCACTTATGCAGCAAACACATCCATCTCTGGCTATCTTCCTCCTAGCTATAATTCCATAAGAACTACCATGTTGCAGAGAGAGAAAGCCAATGTATTGAAGCTACTGCAACCTATCAAAGACACTTGGCCAGAAAAAGGTGTCAGCATAGTTACAGATGGTTGGACGGATGTCCAAAGAAGACCATTGATTAACTTCATGGCAATTTCGAGTTCAGGGCCTATGTTCTTGAAGGCTGTTGATGGGACAGGAGAGTACAAAGACAAACATTATATTGCCAATCTAATGTTGCAAACAATAGATGAGGTTGGATCACAGAATGTTGTCCAAATTATAACTGATAATGCCCCTGTTTGCAAGGCTGCTGGTTCAATTGTTGAAGGTATGTATCCTCATATATTTTGGACACCATGTGTAGTGCACACATTGAATTTGGCTCTAAAAAATATCTGTTCACCAAAAAATACACCAAACAATGAAGTTGTGTATCTCGAGTGTAATTGGATATCTAAAATTGCTGAGGATGGTTTTTTTATTAGAAATTTTATCATGAATCATTCCATGAGATTTGCTATATTCAAAAAATTTGTGGAGTTAATGTTTCTTTCTATTTCTGAAACAAGATTTGCTTCAGTTATTGTTATGCTTAAGAGGTTGAAAACTATCAAGAAAGGTCTCTTGACTATGGTAATTAGTGAACAATGGTCTCACTATAGAGAGGATGATGTTCAAAAGGCTGCCTTTGTGAAAGAAACCATTTTAAATGATATATGGTGGGATAAAGTTGATTATATTCTAAGATTTACAGAACCCATCTATGAGATGCTTCGTCATTGTGATACTGATGAGTCAACCCTTCATTTGGTTTATGAGAAGTGGGATTCTATGATTGAACAAGTTAAGTTAGCAATATATAAACAGGAGGGTCTGGAATTGAGTCAAAGTTCACCCTTTTATGAGGTTGTGTATAACATCTTAATTGCTAGATGGACCAAAAGTAACACACCTCTTCATTGCTTGGCTCATTCTCTCAATCCACGGTAAATTTTAATTTACTTTACTTTTTATGAGGTTGTGTATAACATCTTCGTTATTGTTTCAATCATCTTATCTCACACTTATAATTTTTATATTGTATAATAGGTACTACTGTAGACAATGGCTGGACCAATCTCCAAATCGAGTTGCTCCACATAGGGACAATGAGATATGCACAGGAAGAAAGCAATGCATAAAGAATTACTTTGCAGATCAATATGAAAGGGTAGAGGCCACTACAGAATTTGTTAAATTCTCAAGTGCTGATGGAGAGCTCAGCCAGTTTGATTCATTGCAAGATAGGTGGAACTTGACACCAAGGGAATGGTGGGTCACTTATGGATCCTCAATGCCTAGACTTCAATCCATTGCATTGAAACTTCTTTCACAACCAAGTTCTTCCTCTTGTGCTGAGAGAAATTGGAGCACTTATTCTTTTATCCACTCATTGAAAAGAAATAGACTCAATCCTAAAAGAGCTGAAGATTTAGTTTTTGTTCATACAAATCTTCGTCTTCTCTCGAGAAATTGTAAAAGTTATAATGAAGGAGAAACAAGAATGTGGGATATTGGTGGAGATGAATGGAATCTATCTGATGGAGCTGGTATTCTTGAAGTTGCTAGTCTTTCTCTGGATGAACCTGGCATGGAAGCTATTCTTTTTACTGAAGATGAGGAAGGAAATAGTGATATTGACACTGTTATAGTGTGATTTTTAAGGTTCATGCATAGATATTAAGTTTTAGCGTCGTAATTTTTTTTGGTTGAATTTTTGTCGTCATTTGAGCAATATAATTTCCTCATGCTATGTTATTTTAAATTATAAAAAAAATTATCTTGACGTACCCGTACCTTAGTTTTTGGAGAAATGCCGTATCCCGTACCCGTACCCGTACCCGTACCTATGCAACGTAGGAGCAAACAAAAACCTGTGTTTACAGGCGCGAGTGTTCAACGGTAAGAATATAATAAAACACAAAGTCCAATTCTACCTACAATCAAACACTATATTTCAAATAAATTATTTGTTTCACATTAGAAAGATGATGTAACATGGAATGCGGAAAACATATTATTGGTAACTACCTTTTGACTTTTAATTATTTTAAAGTTCAAACCTTAAAAGAATCATAGTATGTGCTAAGTTGTCGTAGGAGATTAGAATTTATCACGAGTCCAATGATGGTAGGATATGAGACCAAACTTTAGTTTATACTATAATATCAAATTAATCTCAATCATTTAACTTCATTCACAACATAGATAATACTAATTCTCCTCAACTTTTTGTGTGTTACTTCATAAATTGAAACAGGTAAATGTTACTTGCACAACACTTTTTGCTTTTCAACCACTATAATATGTGTTTATTTATATGATTTCAATTGGTAATTTAGAAAATTTGTTACACAAAGTAGTATTGCTTTTCTCACACGTACGAGAGACATGCATCAGCATCTTGAATATCGGTAAAGCTAAGGCAGAAATATTGACCATAAGAAAATTAGCATCTTCCCTTTCAATGGTCAGGGTCAGTGTCTCATTGTATTTTCCTTGAGAGTTCTTTTGAAAACTACTTTCTTTGAAAATTGATCGCATACTTCCATATTCAATTTGAATAATTAAGACTCCCTTTCTTTCAAACGTGTTAGTATGTATTTGTCTCTTTTTGACTTCTCATTATAACAAAATATCCTACTTTACCAAATTGCTTTACATATCTACATAAAAAAAATAGTAAAAAAGCTAAAATTTAATCTTAAAATAGGATAAAAACGGACCATTTTTGCAATTATCAATGAAAAAATTCCTCTCAAAATTGAAAAAAATTAAAATTTGTTTAAATTAAACAGGTTTACACACATATATGTATTATTCAAAAGTCTTTGCAGCATATATGACGTATGAACAAACAAATATTATTGAAGGGACCACACGCAAAGGCACAAACATGTAATCGAGTAACGTTTACTTTGACTAATCCAAACTGGTTCTAGCGAATGACTTTGTATTGGCTTGTATAACTTCTGTTGTTTTCTCACTAGTTTTTTTTTAAGGGGTTTTCCCACCAGCTTATAGTGTTTATTCAAGAGTTTGTAATATTTTTTGAGATGCTAGTAGTTTTTGAGTTAATAGTTCGTAGCATATCATATTTATCTCATTTTTGTTTTCATTATTTTTTTTAAAATGAAATAAAAATATATATGTATGTTATTTTATATTTATTAGCCGGTCAATCACTAATTTTATAAACATTTAAAATTCAATACACATATTGCTATAAGTTCATCCGACATCAACTAATTTATCTGTTTTTTTTATCAAATAGAGCTTAAAAGCATGTTTGGATTCACGGTGAGTTTGACATAATTACGTGGTGTCGGTGTGATTTTAGTAAACTACACTTCAGAACTTCTACAATAAGTCACTTATTAGTTGGCATAATATAGGCTTATCCTATTTGATAGTGTGGTACTGAAACACCTATATAATACTAACTTGTAATTCCTTCTTCTGCCAGAATTATAGTCACCACTAATTGGTCTTTGGAGCACACTATTACCAAAGACTCAATTGGTCACTCCACCTTAAAAATCTATCCATGGCTCGTGAACAACTAGGAGTTCTAACTGCCCTTGATGCAGCCAAAACACAATGGTACCATTTCACAGCCATCATAATTGCAGGTATGGGATTCTTCACAGATGCATATGACCTTTTCTGCATACCAAATGTTACCAAGTTACTTGGAAGAATATACTACACACACCCAAATTCACTCAAGCCAGGAACTTTGCCTCCAAATGTATCAGCAGCAGTAAATGGTGTTGCACTTTGTGGAACTCTAGCAGGCCAACTTTTCTTTGGTTGGCTTGGGGACAAAATGGGAAGAAAAAAGGTTTATGGTCTAACTCTTGCCCTTATGGTAATCTCTTCTCTTGCTTCTGGCCTTTCTTTTGGTCACTCAGCAAAGGGTACAATTGGAACTCTCTGTTTCTTTAGATTTTGGCTAGGTTTTGGTATTGGTGGTGATTACCCTCTTTCAGCTACTATTATGTCTGAATATGCTAACAAAAAGACTCGTGGTGCGTTTATAGCTTCGGTTTTTGCTATGCAAGGGTTTGGAATTTTGGCTGGTGGAATTGTTTCTATTGTAGTTTCAACTGCTTTTGATCATGCTTTTAAGGCTCCGCCTTATAAAGTTGACGCTGCAGCATCACTTGTACCAGAAGCTGATTATGTTTGGAGAATCATTCTCATGTTTGGTGCTGTTCCTGCTGGTTTAACTTACTATTGGCGTATGAAAATGCCTGAGACAGCAAGGTACGCACTTTTTTTTAATAGGCAATTGTTAGTAATTTATTAGTTGTTTTAGTTTCCAGAGTTCGAAAGCTGGATTTTCTGCTTAGAACTTCTATTTGCTTTTGCTCACTAACCGAGCTACTTATCTATATAGGTACACTGCACTTGTTGCTAAGAATGTGAAACAAGCTGCGCAAGATATGTCAACTGTGTTACAGGTTGAAATTGAAGCTGAACAAGAAAAAGTAGACAAGATAGGCGTGCAAGAACAGAACAGTTTTGGTTTGTTTAGTAAGGAGTTTCTTAGAAGACACGGTCTTCATCTTCTTGGAACAACTTCCACTTGGTTTCTTCTCGATATTGCTTATTATAGTTCGAATCTTTTTCAAAAAGATATTTATAGTAGTATTGGTTGGCTTCCACCGGCACAAGATATGAATGCAATTCATGAAGTTTTCAAAGTTGCTAGAGCGACAACACTTATAGCACTTTGTGGAACTGTTCCGGGATACTGGTTCACAGTGGCTTTTATCGACGTTATTGGTCGTTTTGCAATTCAACTAATGGGATTCTTCTTTATGACTGTGTTCATGTTTGCGCTCGCTATTCCGTATGATCATTGGACTAAGAGAGAAAACAGAATTGGATTTCTTGTTATGTACGCAATGACTTTTTTCTTCGCAAATTTTGGTCCAAATTCAACCACTTTTGTTGTGCCTGCCGAGATTTTCCCGGCTAGGTTGAGGTCTACATGTCATGGTATATCCTCTGCAGCAGGGAAAGCTGGAGCAATTATAGGTGCATTTGGATTCTTGTATGCTTCACAAAGTAAGGATCCAAAAAAGAGAGATGCAGGGTACCCTGCTGGTATTGGAATGAAGAACACTCTTATTTTGCTTGCTGTGGTTAATTGTCTTGGCATATTTTTCACGTTTCTTGTGCCAGAAGCTAATGGAAAATCATTGGAAGAAATGAGTGGAGAGAATGAAGAAGAAGAAACTGATGCTGTTGTTGATCCACAGGCCTCTTCTAATAGGACTGTTCCTGTGTGATATATTACTATTACCAATGGTTTTTTTTACAAGAATTTCAACTTGTTAAGTATGTTTAATATTCAATCGTCATTAAAGTATAGTGTCATAAAAATTGCACAAAAGGTGATATCCAATAGTGTGCAAATGTGTGTAGCATAAGATATAGGGCCCGTTTGAATTAGCTTATTTTAGAGTTTATATGAAACAGTTTATGCAAATGAATAAGTTTTATGTATTATTTATAAGTTTTTAAGGTAGTTTATGAAAAAACGGTTTATGAAGATACAATTTTCGTTAGTGAGAGCTTATAAATCAAAATAAAATCTTATTTATTTACATAAACTATTTTTCATAAGCTCGAACCAAACTGGACCATAGTTTGACTTTTCAACAAAAAAGAGATATAAGTTTAGTTTGGTTTATCGTATCAATATTCCTCCATAATATCATTTGGTGAAATTTTTGTTTGTTATTCGACTTGCCTGTTTTTTTTTTTTTTAAAAAAGTCTCCATCCTTCATCTACCTTTTATATGTTTATGCTAAATTGATTACCAACTCCATTCCTAAATATAGGATCTTATTGAAAAATTTATTTTATTGGATTTTCTTCAAACTTTTATTTGTATTAATTGTTTTTTTATAAAAAATTCTTAAAATTCTTTGTGGGTTGGGGTGGGTCAATTTTAGTCAACCGGTTACGACCCAATCAAATTGATCTGTTTGGGTTAAGTTAAAGAATTATATTTTTCTGTTAAATTTGAACCAACGTAGTTGTCGTCGAGTCAGTTTAATTTATTAGAGGCATGAGGCGTAACTTGAAGAAATTCTAGTTTATAAAGATTCCAACACTTTCACTAAATTCTACAAATTAAAATTTTAACTCATGAAATAAATCGAAGCACTTCTACATCAACATATAAAAATCATCAAATAAATTACCAACAATAAAAATTCATAATTTTAAAATGGGTTGAACTTGTGAGTTAACACCCATTTTGTTCACAAAAAGCAAGAAGCCCATATTACTTTCTGAGAAAATAAGTTTCCTTTTAAGTCCCTTAAAAAGTAAATTGGGACTTTATAGTCCCTAAATCCAATATCATTCACTAAATTGTCTCTCAAACAATAATGTTAATTGATGTAGCATTATCAGTCTTAGTTTACAAAATGTAAGGGAAAGTTTAGTCACTACTTAAATAAATAGAAAAGTCGAGTTGTTGCAAACTTTCAAAGATTAATATCAATCGTTTTCTTATGCTCTATTTTATTTTTATCATGTTTGCTTCAATCTAAGATAGAGATTAGTTCAAAGAGCACGTAAAAAGTGATTTACATTTACTTCTCTATAAACACACTTACAAATCTCAAGAGTTTAATTTGTAGCCTCTATAATCAACCATATATATCAAATCTAATGAACTTTCCACTTTATGAACAACAAAATTTTCTGTGATTTTAAATTTCCAAGATTTTATTTAAATATTTAGGGTCTATTAACAACTTTTAGTTTTTAAAATTTGGTAAAATACACCAACACAAATTTCCTACATAGAGTGCGCTTAAGTCTAATTCCCAAGATATGCCTGCAAAATCTAGCTCTATGTCATGCTATATGAAGTTGTCCAAACAGCATTGCCTAATCTAAAACATTAACAATGGTAGACACAAATACAACCGGTTACAGTCATCATCATGATAAATGAAAGGGGTCCGTTCACCCCCAAGGAAAGTAAGGTATGCTATCTCCCCCATACACTCAACGATTGCACACTTAGAGGAAGTTGGAGGATGTGAAAAGCCAACACACTGAGTACTCTTGATTGTATGGGGCAGCACTTGTTTTGTAAAGGGATTGAAGAAGAAGAACAAAGAATCTCTTTCTTAATGCCAATAGCAGCCAGCCATCTTTTGAGTAGCAAATGATTTCACCACCTGTGGTGACTTAGGAGGGGAAATTAATGGTATATTTGTACTTCACACCTTGCTTTGGGTAAGATAGACGCGGCCTCCTTCAGTGTCTGAGTTGATTGCTTGACAAACAAAGCGTGAACGTGAGCAAACATCCTTGGATTTGGAATCAGAAATGGATATCTCTTTTTCCCACATCCTTAGAGAAAAATCGTAACAGTGAACACTAACACCAATAACCTTATCTAGAGCAAGCGAAATTAGAATTCGAAACAATTGGTGGTTGGATCCATGGTAGGATCTGATATGCTGCAAAATGTTTGATTCTTATTCTCGCCTTCCTCGTTGTTGTTGAAATAAAGAAGCCAAGGGTAGGGAGTTAGCTGAGGAGGGAGACATTCTTGCTCTGCCCTACCTTCTTCTTCCTCTATGTGGCCTCTAGGCATGTGTGAATGTGATACAGACAAACTGAAATTGATTCATCAATCGTCAATTAGTTCATGGTAGACATATTATCTATGACAACTCAAAAACATAGAAAATTAGAAACTGATATATATATACTTATATGTTTATTGTAATTAAATAAAATATTAAATTATCTATAAAGATCTAAATTGAGAATTAAAATATATATGCATCTAAAGTGAGTAATTTTTTATTTCTTTTCATTACATAAAAATTATAAAATTAAATATGATAGTCTTTCACCTTCATTCAACAATCTAGTACCAAAAAGCTAAAACTAATGTAATCACACAATGTCTTTAACCCGTAATTGATCATATTGTTTCAAAAAACAATTGTAAAGTTAGGACACTTCTTTGAGTTTTAGATGTAGGACTCACAAACACACTAATCATAGAGTTTTCACCTTTGCAGCACCAATATTTCTAATGAAAAGTGTGTTTGGTGTCCAACACGTAACACATGATTAGGTGTAGTGTATGTGTTTGTAACTACTTCGGAACGTGATAAGCCAAAAAAAAAACTTAATTGCTAATTGATCAGAGAAGATTAACTCGTAAAATTGGGGAGTCGTTAATTAGGTTGCCAGCAATCACGGACGATGATGATCGATCAACATCCGCCTGCAATTATCAAATCCATGAATTATTAGTAATTAAAGATGTATATATATATAGGGGGCATATCACATGAGAATGTGTATCTTATGTGAGAATAAATTGCTGCCGTCAGATTAAAATCAATGGTCAAGATTAAAACCTATTTCAAAACACTCACGTGTTTCTCCCTCATGAAACAACTCACCCATTATCTTCTTCAACCTACCAACATCCATGCTTCTGTTAAATCACCATCATAACACCACCTACATAATTTTTATCTTGAAGAATAACTCACTTGTCTTCTCTTTATTTATCGATTCCAATAAAAAGTTCTTTAGTAATTTTTCAACCACAAAACCTATGAACCGTGATTTTTTAACAGATCTAATCTCCCTTGTTTGCCTCACTGTGTGTCTATGCGCATCGATGCCTGTAGCCGTTTCAGTCAACGACTCCAGATCTCAAGTGAGAGAGAGACGACGATGACGACAAGGGTCGGAGAGAGAGAGAGCGAGAGAGAGAGTCGACGAGAGTGAGAGTAAGAGTAAGAGAAGACACACCATCTTGGTGGGAGGTGACTGCCGACGGCGGAGGTGGGTTCAACAATGGGTGACAGATCTGCCGGCGGCGGATGTGGGTTCAATGGTGGGTGCATCGAATCTCAAAAGGGACTATTGTCTTAAGAATGGTCATACTTCCTAAACGACGGAAAAAAGGGGGAGAAATTCCGAAGATACAAAATA
Source organism: Medicago ruthenica (assembly GCA_018208015.1). Classification (NCBI taxonomy): domain Eukaryota; kingdom Viridiplantae; phylum Streptophyta; class Magnoliopsida; order Fabales; family Fabaceae; genus Medicago; species Medicago ruthenica. The sequence goes on along the minus strand of CM031373.1, from coordinate 69,652,482 downwards.
CAAAGATGAGAAGTGACACGGAAATGCATCGAGAAGAAAGAGGGACAAGAAAGAAAGAGTTATCGATTACTCAATACAATTATTTTGTGTGTTATGAATTGAGTGGGGCCGTCTATGTATCTATAATATATATATATATATATATATATATATATATATATATATATATATATATATATATGAGTTTAATGGTTGTGGGTTGACAGTCCAAAACAAATTTACGCACACAATCAATTAAAACATTCTTAATTGCCACGTAAATTAAAAACATTAATTGATGTGGCAATTCTAAATGTTTTGATTGGTTTTATGTGCAAAATTATTTTAGACCGTCAACCCACCACATTAAACTCTCTCTATGTATATATATATATATATATATATATATAAGGATGTTTTGTGATGTTTTTTCACTTCCAGTTATACCCTTAATCAAATTTTACTAAGAATGTTATTTTGTGGAATTCATTCAAAAAGAAAAAAATGTATATTATACTGCTTATGATGTTGATATCATTGAAAAAGATAAGTATAGCTTGTTACAGTATGAAAGTGCAAAATATCTACTATATCTATACCTATAATTTTAAACAAAATCAAAATAATTTTAATCAAAATTACATAATAAAATATTTTTTGTAATTTATACACATTATCGTAATAAAAAGAGAGGACAGACGGACACCGAGTGCCTGTATGAACGCTTTTATAAATAACAAATATATAAAGTTAAGTTTTAATACAAAAATATATTTCTAAATCATGTATTTAAATAAATAAAAAATCCTAAAAATATTCTAAACAGTAATATAAAATAAAAATCCAGCAATATCTTATTATAAACCATATTTTTTAAATCTTTTTTTGAAGGTTAAATTATATTTTAAATTGAAATCTTAAAAAAAATATTTAGCTATTATTCTAAACATTGTTTTATACTAAAAGTAAAGATAATATTCTATTGATTCTTTTTCAAAAATGAATAGGAGTTAACTTGAAGTGAAAGTCTTTTTTTGTGTGTGTGTGTGTGTGTGTGTGTGTGTGTATATATATATATATAGTAGCATCACCATTTAAAGCTATAACTAAACTTTTTGATAAAATTAGCGATAAAATAGATGTTAATAATATACATTCTCAATTAAATTACACCAATCAAACTTTATATACTGTAGCACAACAATTAGATCGTATTGAGTTGTCTGCTCCTCAACCTAAAAATATGAAAGATTATAAATTAGATCCTAAAAAACCCATTTATAATTATAATACTCTTTCAACTAAAGAATTAAGAGGAATAAACTTAGGAAGTGATCATACACACAAAATATATGATTTAGTTAAAAGACTTAGTGAGTTCAAAATAGGAGAAGCATCTAACACATCAAAAGTTAATACTCTTTCTAGGGAAGAAGAATTTGATAACCTTGTTAGTAGCCTAGGAACAGTACCTAAACCTAAAACTAGGAATTATTATAATAGACCTTCGTTTGCAGATGTGCAATTCGAAGAACGAAACGAATATATTATAAACCATTATTCAGGAGATTCTATATCCGAATGGAATATAGATGGTGCTTCTGAACAACAAATATTAGATACTATTCAAAATATGACGATTGACATCGCAGGTCCAGTGTGAGGGACCCGGGTGTTACAAAAAAAGGCGCCTTTTTTGTAACACCCGGGTCCCTCACACTGGACCCGCGATGTCACTCACGACCTTCTCCACCCCCCAAGTGGAGTTTTTGCCTTCCGTGGGAATCGAACTCCGTACCTGAGGCATAAGTACAAGTTCCTTGCATTCCCACTACCAATTGAGCTAGTAGCTCAATTGGTAGTGGGAATGCAAGGAACTTGTACTTATGCCTCAAGGTACGGAGTTCGATTCCCACGGAAGGCAAAAACTCCACTTGGGGGGTGGAAAAGGTCGTGAGTGACATCGCGGGTCCAGTGTGAGGGACCCGGGTGTTACAACGATGGCTGCTACCACTTTTAAAATTAAAGGTAATAGTGATAAAAAAAAACTAAAGATATGTTAGTTATGGGATTTACTGGCCAACTAAAAGGATGGTGGGATAACATTATTAACCCTGAGGATAAAGACTATATAGATAACGCTATGAAAACTGATACCGACGAAAGTACTTGCGTAACTACTTTGTTGTACACTATTACTAAACACTTTGTTGGTGAACCAGCTAAGTTTCAGCAAAGAGCTGGAGAACAATTGATGAACCTTTATTGTCCAACTATGTCAGATTTTCGTTGGTATAAAGATATGTTTCTTTCTAAATTATGCCTTAGGCAAGATGGAAGTGCTAATTATTGGAAAGAAAGATTTCTAAGTGGGTTACCCAGATTATTTTCAGAAAAGGTAAAAACGACTATTAGAAATAATTTTAAGGGAGATATTCCTTATGCAGACCTAACAATAGGAGAATTATCTAATTATATTATAGAAACTGGAATATTATAAATTACAAAATAAACTTAAAAATGAAAAATTAAGTAATAAGAAAGAATTAGGTTCGTTCTATGAGCAATATGGGGCTACCCCTCTCAGAGCTCCCAGTAACCCTAAAAATAGAAAGAAAGTTGTTAGTAAGGGAAGAAGTAATTATCGTCATTACAAGAAAACTTATAAAGATAAAGATAAACAAGAATTTTATAAGAAACCTTATAAAAGGACATCATATAATAAAAAGAAACCTTATAAGAAAAATATTAATATAAAAGAAGTTAAATGTTTTAAGTGTGGACGTAATGGCCACTATGCTACTGAATGTAGAATTAAAGAAAAGATTAATCAATTAAAAACCCTAGATATATCTAAAGAATTAAAAGAAACTTTAATTTTAGGTTTAGAAAATATTATTTTAAATTCAGCTAGTGAAGAAAGTTCTTCAACAGAAGAATCTTATTATGAAGAAATTAATCGTATTAGTTATTCTGAAGAATCTTCAGATAATTCTGAAGAATGTTTAGGATTAGATTTATGTAATTGTAATAATTGTAGTAAACATATTAATGTCTTAACCAATAGAATCTTGACTAATAGCCAAGCAGATACTTTAATTACTATCTTAAACAATATGGAAGAGTCAGAAAGCAAGAATGCTTTCATGGAACATCTTAAAACCATTATAGAAAATAATGATCTTGCTAAAAAACCTGTTAAAGCTGTAGAATTTAAAGATGTTATGGAGCTCTTTAATAAAGATAAAATAAAACCAGTATCTGTTAACGATTTACAACAAGAAGTTAAAACTTTGAAAAAAGAAATTCAAAGTTTAAAAACTCGGGAAGATGAATTAGAGTTAAAACTTTTAGAATTAGAAGGTAATATGATAGTTCAAAACCAGCGTTTAGAACATCAGTTTGAAAGTAATAAAGAGAATAAAGGAAAAGAAATAGATTTAGAATTAGAAAATGAAGATAAAAAATATTTTAATAGCATTGAAAGAATTATTTCTCACAAATGGTTTAGTAAAATAGATCTGGTCCTTCCAGATAGAACCTATGAAATGATAGCATTAATTGATTCTGATGCAGATTTAAACTGCATTAGAGAATGATTAATCCCTACTCAATATTATGAAAAAACTACAGAATCATTAAGAGGTGTTAATGGTGCTAGATTACAAGTTAATTTTAAGTTATCTTCTGCAAAGATTTGCAAGGATAAAATTTGTTACAATACTTCATTTTTATTAGTAAAAAATATTAATGAAGATATTATTTTAGGAACACCTTTCTTAGCTCTATTATACCCTATAACTGTTAATGAAGAAGCTATTACTACCCATGCTTTAGGTCATACTATTTAATTTAATTTATTAAATCCTCCAAAAATTAGAGATCTTAATACTTTAAAAGATAAACATATTTCTTATATTAATCTTATTAATAATAAGAAGAAACATATTAACTTTTTAAATAAAGAAATACGTTTCAAAAGAATAGAAGAACAATTGCAAACACCTAATATTACTAAGCAAGTTAATGAAATAAAAGATAGATTTGCTAGTAATCTTTGTTCAGAACAGCCTAACGCTTTCTGGAAAAGAAAAACACATGTTATATCTTTACCTTATGAACCTACCTTTAATGAAAAAGATATTCCTACAAAAGCTAGGCCTATTCAGATGAATAAGCAACATTTGGATTACTGTAAAAAAGAAATTAACGAATATTTAGAAAAAGGATTAATTAGGCAGAGTAAATCTCCTTGGAGTTGCTCAGCGTTTTATGTTATTAATGCAGCTGAATTAGAACGAGGTAGTCCTCGATTAGTTATAAATTATAAACCATTAAATCAAGCTTTACAGTGGATTAGGTATCCAATACCTAATAAAAAAGACTTAATAAACAGATTACATAATAAAGCTATTTACTCTAAGTTCGATTTAAAGTCAGGTTATTACCAAATACAATTAGAAGAGAAAGATAAATATAAAACAGCCTTCGTAGTTCCCTTTGGGCATTATGAATGGAATGTTTTACCATTAGGTCTGAAGCATGCTCCTTCAGAATTCCAGAACATTATGAACTCTATCTTTAATAATTATTCAAATTTTACAATAGTTTATCTAGATGACATATTAGTCTTCTCAGATTCTATTAATCAGGATATACAACATTTAAATCAGTTTTATGAATTAATTAAAAATAATGGGCTAGTTTTATCAGAGAGAAAGATGAACCTCTTTCAATCTAAGATTAGATTTTTGGGTTTTGATATTAGCCAAGGGATGTATACCCCAATTAGCAGATCCTTAGAATTTGTTAGCAAATTCTCAGATGAATTAAGATATAAAACTCAATTACAAAGATTCTTAGGATGTTTAAATTATGTGTCAGATTTGATTCCTAACCTAAGAATTATTTGTGCTCCATTATTTAAGAGACTTGGAAAGAATCCTCATCCGTGGGACGAGTCTATGTCTGATAGTATTAACAATTAGTCAAAAAACTACCTTGCTTAGGAATCCCAGATCCCCAAGCAAACCTTATTGTAGAAACCGATGCTTCAGATGTTGGTTTTGGTGGTATTTTAAAGCAATTACTTCCGGGAACGGAAAGAGAACAAGTTGTTAGAATTTATTCTGGAACTTGGTCTATGGCCCAATTAGACTATAGTACTATTAAAAAAGAGATTTTAGCTATTGTATTATGTATTACAAAATTTCAAGATGATTTGTTTTCTAAACATTTTGTTTTAAAAACAGATTGTAAAGCTGCTAAAAGTGTTTTACAAAAGGATGTTAAAAATTTAGTTTCTAAACATATTTTTGCCAGATGACAATCTTTATTATCTTGTTTTGATTTTGATATAGAACATATTGAAGGTATTAAAAACTCATTACCAGATTTTTTAACAAGAGAATTTTTACAGGGCAAAAATGGACCCTAGAGATAATTACGGACCTCCATTACCTCCTAAAAAAGAAAATACATAAAAAGCATTAGTATTAGGATCCCCTTCCTATCTCACAAAAATTACCTCTCCAAACCTACTCAAAATAAATTTACCCTATTATCTCCATCAGATATTACAAAAAATATTACTCCCTCAACACCCTCCATTAAATCCTCTAAATTAGCCTTCTATACTCCACCTTCTACAGCTAGGAGTACTTTTGTTGCTAAAGAATTATTTGAACCTATTATTCCTTTAGAAACAGCATACTGTCCTAAAAATACCTCTATATTACAAAGAGCAAGGAGAATCCTTCCTCAAGGATTTATGTTTGTTCCGAAGAATTTACTGAAGACAAGAAAATATTATGAGTTTATATTAATTGATACTGGATCAATAGTGTTAACCCACTAATATGATCCAACAGATAAATAAAAAATCACCTTCTCTAAGTTTAAGATTACTAAAGTTTTATCTCCCGCAGATTGGACTTTATCTCCCTCTTCGGAGAAATCCTTTACCAGAAGTTTTAATCCCCAATATTATAATTACTTCGATTACATGGACGCTTGTAATTACTTTTTAGCCATTGAACCTTTAAACCATACCTGGTTCATATGGTTTGCAAAAGATATATCATTAAAGTTTCCCTTTTGGTTTATTAAATGTTTTGAATTAATCGGACCAACATTAGACATTTTCCCAGACTATGCTCGGGAAACTTTTAACAAGTTCTATGCCATTACTGATTGCCCTCAGCATATGGCAATCTTGGCCTTTTGTGCCGCCTTTAGTATTAATTGGATTACTTCTTGGACCTTTGCCTCAAATCTAATTTGGGACAATTATTCAGCTACTCAATTAATTAAAAAATACTCAGTTAAGTGGTGGATTAAGTTTAATCCAGAATTACTTAGTGAAGCCAGATTAAGTGCCTGGGTGCAAGCCAATCCAGGAAGATGTAAAAGCATTAACAAAAGCTAAGATTCTGAATTTTTGTCCAGCAAGTCTAAAATATTAGCCTCACTGGCTGCTGTTACTGATCCAAAAGAGTTTTTGAAGAAATTAGGCGAAGTCTCCTCATCCTTATCTGATTCAGGAAGCACTTCAAACAGTATTGAAGATAATGGAGATGACTGTTACAGAATTAATCTAGAAGACTGCTAAAAGACTCAAAATTATTGATACTTGGAATTATTGTCTTCTACGGAATTATTGCTACTTTGAATTATGTGACCTCAATTATTGTCCTTTCTGGCCACTTGTCGGCCATGTTGTTTGCTTTTACTTTTTCTTTTCGGTGGCATTATGTTTTGTCGGCCACTATTGTAAATTATTGTGAATAGTTTTAAGTGTATTGTAATTTTATTTTAAGTCAGTGTCTGTATCCCGGCTATACAAGGGATTGTAAGTTTAGTGTGTAAGGCATTCGAATTCATAAGCCTCAATTTCCTCTTTGAAGCATTTTGAAGCCCTTGTAATAACATTGTAAGTTTTGTAAATAAAATCTGTCTTTATTCAATTATGTCTTTAAATACAACTTATGTTTTTATTATTACTCTTAAACCTCTATCTATGTTAGATTTTGGATTATCAACTCCTTTTACCACTACTATTACTCCTGATATCTTAGTCCTGATCGTTACTCAGTCTGGTATCAGAGCCAGGTTGGATTGAGATATATTATCTTTGTTTACTAAACTTGTTTTAAGGTTTTAAAAGAATTTAAGTTTAATTATTCACTCTCTAACTCTCTCTCCCCTCTTTAAATTGTTTCTAGATGGTCTACAATGAGCTAAACCAACGGTTTTACTGCCTCTCTTGGGTCTTACTACCTGGATCACTCACTATTCAGTAGGTTGGCACCAAAGAAACTTAGCAGGGATAAAGGAAGATAAACAGTAAAAAATAAAACTTAAATTCTTTTAAAACCTTAAAACAAGTTTAGTAAACAAAGATAATATATCTCAATCCAACCTGGCTCTGATACCAGGGACCTGTGGGTTATGGGCCCACAGAGAATAGTCTGGTATCAGAGCATAGTATGGTATCAGAGCCAGGTTGGATTGAGATATATTATCCTAGGTAATTCTGGATTAAACTTAATCCACCACTTAACTAAGTATTTTTTAATTAATTGAGTAGCTGAATAATTGTCCCAAATTAGATTTGAGGTAAAGGTCCAGGTAGTAAGACCCAAGAGAGGCAGTAAAACCGTTGGTTTAGCTCATTGTAGACCATCTAGAAACAATTTAAAGGGGGGAGAGAGAGTTAAAGAGTGAATAATTAAACAATTTTGCAAAACTTTATAATTTGTTTCGTAGATTAAGATATCATGTCTCTATTTAGCCGAACTCTAGGCAGATTAGGTAGTAGTTCAGGATTAGGTAGTAGTTCAAGGAATCCACCTTTAATTACTTTACCATCTAGCGATCAATCTACTATAGATCAAGATAATTACCAAAATAGCGAATTAGAGATTCAAGAAATGGAAAACATATTAATGAATTGGACTATGCCTGAAATTAGATATAATAAAGTTTATCAAGTTGGAAAGTTCGATTATCAAAGTAAAAAGATTATTAAAACTACAGAAATGGCTAAATCCATTAGTAGTAAAATGGAAACTATTAATATACTTGATAGAAACCTATTAGAAGAACATTATAATGAAGGATATATGTATATACATCTAGGATTAATTCAAGTTGCTATTAAACCATTACATAAATTAGGACTTAATACTCCTATATTATTAATTCTTAGAGATGATAGAATTGCTAAATTTGAAGAATCTATTATAGCTATTATTGAATCAAATCTTAATGATGGACCAGTTTATTTTAATTGTCATCCTAACTTTTCTATGAGTTTAGGTGATGAAAATACTAAAAAATCCTTACTTGTCCATGTTCAAGGATTAGAAGATACCTTTAACCCAGGTGTGTCTAATTTAGATGTTATTAGTATAATGACCTATAAAATGTCTACAGTAAATTATAGTTTTAAATCTCTGAGATCTACTCCGAGAAATGAAACCTATATTATTGAAGCTAATCTTAAGAAAGCTAATATTACCACTCCTAAAATTCTTAGAGCATCATAAATTTTAGAAAGATTACCACATGAATGGATATTAAAAGATATAACAAAACCTCAGAAAATAGAATCAAGAACTATTAGACATATTATACAAGATACAGATGGAACTATTTCTATCGCAATGAATAGAAGTCAATCTATGAGATATGATAGATTAAGTAGTCTAGGATCAGCTTCTGATTCTAGATCTTCTGTTGATATTCCATTTAGATCCAACTTACCAGGTGTAGATTTTACCCCTTCTATACCAATACCAATCTTTACTGAAAGGCCTTCTAGATCTCCTTCACCAACTGAATCCCAGATGTTAAGAGTACTTACATTAGAAGAACCTTTTAAAATAGATAAAGAATGGATTAAAGAAGACTTTTATGCTAATTATAACATAGAAAAGAGAAAGTGGTATTTCTCTAATTTCTCTACAGATAAGACTAGTCTTTACCGCCAGAAATTTTATAGTCATTTGGAACGTTATGAAATTAATATTTTATTCTTTGTCTAGTTTGAAATGTATTGTGAACAAAATAAAATTAAGAACCCTTTTATTACTGATATGGTTGTTGATGTTAATATTAGATTAACTACTCAATGGAAGACTTCAAGAGAAGAAACCTTAGAGTCTGTCCATCCTCCTTTAGAAGCTTTTAAATTTACCCCTCCTAAAGAAAAGGCAGAAATAGTAGCATCACCATTTAAAGCTATAATTAAACTTTTTGATAAAATTAGCGATAAAATAGATATTAATAATATACATTCTCAACTAAATTACACCAATCAAACTTTATATACTATAGCACAACAATTAGATCGTATTGAGCTGTCTGCTCCTCAACCTAAAAATATGAAAGATTATAAATTAGATCCTAAAAAACCCATTTATAATACTCTTTCAACTAAAGAATTAAGAGGAATAAACTTAGGAAGTGATCATACACACAAAATAGATGATTTAGTTAAAAGACTTAGTGAGTTCAAAATAGGAGAAGCATCTAACACATCAAAAGTTAATACTCTTTCTAGGGAAGAAGAATTTGATAACCTTGTTAGTCGCCTAGGAACAGTACCTAAACCTAAAACTAGGAATTATTATAATAGACCTTCGTTTGCAGATGTGCAATTCGAAGAACGAAACGAATATATTATAAACCATTATTCAGGAGATTCTATACCCGAATGAATACTTTGTTGTACACTATTACTAAACACTTTGTTGGTGAACCAGCTAAGTTTCAGCAAAGAGCTGGAGAACAATTAATGAACCTTTATTGTCCAACTATGTCGGATTTTCGTTGGTATAAAGATATGCTTCTTTCTAAATTATGCCTTAGGCAAGATGGAAGTGCTAATTATTGGAAAGAAAGATTTTTAAGTGGGTTACCCAGATTATTTTCAGAAAAGGTAAAAACGACTATTAGAAATAATTTTAATGGAGATATTCCTTATGCAGACCTAACAATAGGAGAATTATCTAATTATATTATAGAAACTGGAATACAAATTTGTACTGATTATAAATTACAAAATAAACTTAAAAATGAAAAATTAAGTAATAAGAAAGAATTAGGTTCGTTCTGTGAGCAATATGGGGCTACCGCTCTCAGAGCTCCCAGTAACCCTAAAAATAGAAAGAAAGCTGTTAGTAAGGGAAGAAGTAATTATCGTCATTACAAGAAAACTTATAAAGATAAAGATAAACAAGAATTTTATAAGAAACCTTATAAAAGGAATCATATAATAAAAAGAAACCTTATAAGAAAAATATTAATAAAAAAGAAGTTAAATGTAACATCCGGGATTTGGATACGGGATTTGGCAACTAACGGCCCCCGCGATCCCCCGCGATGTACTCATGGACTTCTCCACCCCCCATGTGGAGTTTCATGCCTTCCGTGGGAATCGAACCGTGTACCTGGGGCCTAAGTACAAGTTCTTTGCATTCCCACTACCAATTGAGCTACTAGCTCAATTGGTAGTGGGAATGCAAAGAACTTGTACTTAGGCCCCAGGTACACGGTTCGATTCCCACGGAAGGCATGAAACTCCACATGGGGGGTGGAGAAGTCCATGAGTACATCGCGGGGGATCGCGGGGGCCGTTAGTTGCCAAATCCCGGATCCAAATCCCGGATGTTACAAAAAAGGCGCCTTTTTTGTAACATCCGGTGGCTCCCAATGGGCTGGCCTCCCTATCTTTCAAGGGCCGAGATGTACTCATGGTCTTCTCCACCCCCCATGTGGAGTTTCATGCCTTCCGTGGGAATCGAACCCTGTACCTGGGGCCTAAGTACAAGTTCTTTGCATTCCCACTACCAATTGAGCGGGGGATCGCGGGGGCCGTCAGTTGCCAAATCCCGGATCCGAATCCCGGATGTTACAAAAAAGGCGCCTTTTTTGTAACATCCAGTGGCTCCCAATGGGCTGGCCTCCCTATCTTTCAAGGGCCGAGATGTACTCACGATCTTCTCCACCCCCCATGTGGAGTTTTTGCCTTCCGTGGGAATCGAACTCTGTACCTGGGGCCTAAGTACAAGTTCAATGCATTCCCACTACCAATTGAGCTAGTAGCTCAATTGGTAGTGGGAATGCATTGAACTTGTACTTAGGCCCCAGGTACAGAGTTCGATTCCCACGGAAGGCAAAAACTCCACATGGGGGGTGGAGAAGATCGTGAGTACATCTCTGTAACATCCGGTGGCTCCCAATGGGCTGGCCTCCCTATCTTTCAAGGGCCGAGATGTACTCATGGTCTTCTCCACCCCCCAAGTGGAGTTTCATGCCTTCCGTGGGAATCGAACCGTGTACCCTGGAGGCTATAAGTACATGGCCAATGCATTCCCACTACCAATCCGGATTATGCCGGATGGGATTTCTCCGAAAGGGCTATCCACACGTAATTTATAAGACGATATTAAACGTGTTCATCAGACTCCGGGTTTCGCCGGATGGGACTCTTCCGAGAGGATTGTCCACACGTATGTTAAAAGACTTAAGCATGTCCAGCAGGCTCCGGGTTTCGCCGGATGGGACTTCTCCGAGAGGGTTGTCTACATGCAAGTTGTGTCCAGCAGGCTCCGGATTATGCCGGATGGGGCTTCACCGAGAGGGTTGCCTACACAAAGATAAGAGGAGTCCGGTGTTAGCCTGATATGATAGGAATTTCACCGGTATGATGGGAGATGTACTTCGGGGTTACTCCACCCGGATGCACTCCGTAAAATGAACCAAGATAATGATTGTTTGTTCAACGCTAACTTCTAACTTAATGATATGAAAAAGATGAATACGAATATGAATGAATACGTATATTTTATATGTAATACGAGACATGAAGATTAGTTCCTAGTGAACGCGATGTGATCATAGGATGTCCCCACGATCACTACGTATAAGACTAAGATAAGAATAGAGTATGAAGCACGTAAGATTATGAACATGAAAAGTATAAGAAAGATAAAGATATGTAGCGATCCTAGGTTTCCCCTTGATTGCGAATCATGTAGAGAAAGACTTGGCGATCATAGGTATCCCCAAGATTGCCGAGGTAGGCACGGCGACCCTAGGTTCCCCGAGGTTGCCAACAGTAGGTAGGGTAGGAGCTCACTGAGACATTATGTCTCATCCCTATCCTTCTGGTGCAGGTTTGCAGGTAAGCTAGTGATGTTCATGAAGATTTTCACCAGGAAGACGCTGGATGAAGTGCAGTTGCTCGTCGTGGAGAAGCTCAGAAGGTTATCAGGATATGTTTATGTATCTATAGATGATGTTTGGATAAATGTATTAACGAGACAACTTGTACTCATTCAGATGAATTCATTATTATTATTGTAAATTTTAATGTACCCAGTATCAGGTTAATACACATGCTAAATATTCTAGATAATTTAGTATGGGTGTTACAATCTCGGCCCTTGAAAGATAGGGAGGCCAACCCATTGGGAGCCACCGGATGTTACATTAAATGTTTTAAGTGTGGACGTAATGGCCACTATGCTACTGAATGTAGAATTAAAGAAAAGATTAATCAATTAAAAACCCTAGATATATCTAAAGAATTAAAAGAAACTTTAAGTTTAGGTTTAGAAAATATTATGTTAAATTCAGCTAGTGAAGAAAGTTCTTCAACAGAAGAATCTTATTATGAAGAAATTAATCGTATTAGTAATTCTGAAGAATCTTCAGATAATTCTGAAGAATGTTTAGGATTAGATTTCTGTAATTGTAATAATTGTAGTAAACATATTAATGTCTTAACCAATAGAATCTTGACTAATAGCCAAGCAGATACTTTAATTACTATCTTAAACAATATGGAAGAGTCAGAAAGCAAGAATGCTTTCATGGAACATCTTAAAACCATTATAGAAAATAATGATCTTGCTAAAAAACCTGTTAAAGCTGTAGAATTTAAAGATGTTATGGAGCTCTTTAATAAAGATAAAATAAAACCAGTATCTGTTAATGATTTACAACATGAAGTTAAAACTTTGAAAAAAGAAATTCAAAGTTTAAAAACTCGAGAAGATGAATTAGAGTTAAAACTTTTAGAATTAGAAGGTAATATGATAGTTCAAAACCAGCGTTTAGAACATCAGTTTGAAAGTAATAAAGAGAATAAAGAAAAAGAAATAGATTTAGAATTAGAAAATGAAGATAAAAAATATTTTAATAGCATGGAAAAAATTATTTCTCACAAATAGTTTAGTAAAATAGATCTGGTCCTTCCAGATAGAACCTATGAAATGTTAGCATTAATTGATTCTGGTGCAGATTTAAACTGCATTAGAGAAGAATTAATCCCTACTCAATATTATGAAAAAACTACAGAATCATTACGAGGTGCTAATGGTGCTAGATTACAAGTTAATTTTAAGTTATCTTCTGCAAAGATTTGCAAGGATATAATTTGTTACAATACTTCATTTTTATTAGTAAAAAATATTAATGAATATATTATTTTAGGAACACCTTTCTTAGCTCTATTATACCCTATAACTATTAATGAAGAAGCTATTACTACCCATGCTTTAGGTCATACTATTAAATTTAATTTCTTAAATCCTCCAAAAATTAGAGATCTTAATACTTTAAAAGATAAACATATTTCTTATATTAATCTTATTAATAATAAGAAGAAACATATTAACTTTTTAAATAAAGAAATACGTTTCAAAAGAATAGAAGAACAATTGCAAACACCTAATATTACTAAGCAAGTTAATGAAATAAAAGATAGATTTGCTAGTAATCTTTGTTCAGAACAGCCTAACGCTTTCTGGAAAAGAAAAACACATGTTATATCTTTACCTTATGAACCTACCTTTAATGAAAAAGATATTCCTACAAAAGCTAGGCCTATTCAGATGAATAAGCAACATTTGGATTACTGTAAAAAAGAAATTAACGAATATTTAGAAAAAGGATTAATTAGGCAGAGTAAATCTCCTTGGAGTTGCTCAGCATTTTATGTTATTAATGCAGCTGAATTAGAACGAGGTAGTCCTCGATTAGTTATATATTATAAACCATTAAATCAAGCTTTACAGTGGATTAGGTACCCAATACCTAATAAAAAAGACTTAATAAACAAATTACATAATAAAACTATTTACTCTAAGTTCGATTTAAAGCCAGGTTATTTCCAAATACAATTAGAAGAGAAAGATAAATATAAAACATCCTTCGTAGTTACCTTTGGGCATTATGAATGGAATGTTTTACCATTAGGTCTGAAGAATGCTCCTTCAAAATTCCAGAACATTATGAACTCTATCTTTAATAATTATTCAAATTTTACAATAGTTTATCTAGATGACATATTAGTCTTCTCAGATTCTATTAATCAGCATATTCAACATTTAAATCAGTTTTATGAATTAATTAAAAATAATGGGTTAGTTTTATCAGCGAGAAAGATGAACCTCTTTCAATCTAAGATTAGATTTTTGGTTTTGATATTAGTCAAGGGATGTATACCCCAATTAGCAGATCCTTAGAATTTGTTAGCAAATTCCCAGATGAATTAAGAGATAAAACTCAATTACAAAGATTCTTAGGATGTTTAAATTATGTGTCAGATTTTATTCATAACCTAAGAATTATTTGTCCTCCATTATTTAAGAGACTTAGAAAGAATCATCCTCCGAGGGACGAGTCTATGTCTGATAGTAGTAAACAATTAAAACAATTAGTCAAAAAACTACCTTGCTTAAGAATCCCAGATCCCCAAGCAAACCTTATAGTAGAAACCGATGCTTCAGATGTTGGTTTTGGTGGTATTTTAAAGCAATTACTTCCGGGAACGGAAAGAGAACAAATTGTTAGATTTTATTCTGGAACTTGGTCTATGGCCCAATTAGACTATAGTACTATTAAAAAAGAGATTTTAGCTATTGTATTATGTATTACAAAATTTCAAGATGATTTGTTTTCTAAACATTTTGTTTTAAAAACAGATTGCAAAGCTGCTAAAAGTGTTTTACAAAAGGATGTTAAAAATTTAGTTTCTAAACATATTTTTGCCAGATGGCAATCTTTATTATCTTGTTTTGATTTTGATATAGAACATATTGAAGATATTAAAAACTCATTACCAGATTTTTTAACAAGAAAACTTTTACAGGGCAAAAATGGACCCTAGAGATAATTACGGACCTCCATTACCTCCTAAAAAAGAAAATACAGAAAAAACATTAGTATTAGGATCCCCTTCCTATCTCACAAAAATTACCTCTCCAAACCTACTCAAAATAAATTTACCCTATTATCTCCATCAGATATTACAAAAAATATTACTCCCTCAACACCCTCCATTAAATCCTCTAAATTAGCCTTCTATACTCCACCTTCTACAGCTAGGAGTACTTTTGTTACTAAAGAATTATTTGAACCTATTATTCCTTTAGAAACAGCATACTGTCCTACAAATACCTCTATATTACAAAGAGCAAGGAGAATCCTTCCTCAAGGATTTATGTTTGTTCCGAAGAATTTACTGAAGACAAGAAAATATTATGAGTTTATATTAATTGATACTGGATCAATAGTGTTAACCCACTAATATGATCCAACAGATAAATAAAAAATCACCTTCTCTAAGTTTAAGATTACTAAAGTTTTATCTCCCGCAGATTGGACTTTATCTCCCTCTTCGGAGAAATCCTTTACCAGAAGTTTTAATCCCCAATATTATAATTACTTCGATTACATGGACGCTTGTAATTACTTTTTAGCCATTGAACCTTTAAACCATACCTGGTTCATATGGTTTGCAAAAGATATATCATTAAAGTTTCCCTTTTGGTTTATTAAATGTTTTGAATTAATCGGACCAACATTAGACATTTTCCCAGACTATGCTCGGGAAACTTTTAACAAGTTCTATGCCATTACTGATTGCCCTCAGCATATGGCAATCCTGGCCTTTTGTGCCGCCTTTAGTATTAATTGGATTACTTCTTGGACCTTTGCCTCAAATCTAATTTGGGACAATTATTCAGCTACTCAATTAATTAAAAAATACTCAGTTAAGTGGTGGATTAAGTTTAATCCAGAATTACTTAGTGAAGCCAGATTAAGTGCCTGGGTGCAAGCCAATCCAGGAAGATGTAAAAGCATTAACAAAAGCTAAGATTCTGAATTTTTGTCCAGCAAGTCTAAAATATTAGCCTCACTGGCTGCAGTTACTGATCCAAAAGAGTTTTTGAAGAAATTAGGCGAAGTCTCCTCATCCTTATCTGATTCAGGAAGCACTTCAAACAGTATTGAAGATAATGGAGATGACTGTTACGGAATTAATCTAGAAGACTGCTAAAAGACTCAAAATTATTGATACTTGGAATTATTGTCTTCTACGGAATTATTGCTACTTTGAATTATGTGACCTCAATTATTGTCCTTTCTGGCCACTTGTCGGCCATGTTGTTTGCTTTTACTTTTTCTTTTCGGTGGCATTATGTTTTGTCGGCCACTATTGTAAATTATTGTGAATAGTTTTAAGTGTATTGTAATTTTATTTTAAGTCTGTGTCTGTATCCCAGCTATATAAGGGATTGTAAGTTTAGTGTGTAAGGCATTCGAATTCATAAGCCTCAAATCCCTCTTTGAAGCATTTCGAAGCCCTTGTAATAACATTGTAAGTTTTATAAATAAAATCTGTCTTTATTCAATTATGTCTTTAAATACAACTTATGTTTTTATTATTACTCTTAAACCTCTATCTATGTTAGATTTTGGATTATCAACTCCTTTTACCACTACTATTACTCCTGATATCTTAGTCCCGATCCTTCCTCAGTCTGGTATCAGAGCCAGGTTGAATTGAGATCTATTTCCATATGCTTAGTTCTGGCATGATGTATAGGATTGTGAGCTAGCGAGACAGCTGATTGGTTGTCACAAAGTATGATAGGAGACTGATATTTAACCTTTAACTCTGTGAGCGATGTCTGAACCCATAATAATTTTGCAGTGACATGAGCCAGACTGCGGTATTCAGCCTCCGTACTTGACCTGGCTACCACTGGTTGTTTGCGAGAGCACCAAGAAATGAGGTTAGGACCAAGATAAATTGCAGCTCCTGATGTGCTTCTCCTGTCATCAGGGTCTGCTGCCCAATCAACATCACAAAAGGCCTTCAGAGACGGTTGTGTGAGGAGTGGCTGGAAGTAAACATAGGCCATGGTTTAGTGTACCTTTGAGATATCTAAGGATCATTTTCACTGCAACCCAATGATCTTCTAAAGGATGTGCCATAAATTGACAAACTTTGTTGACTGAGAATGAGATCTCAGGGGGAGTAATTGTGGCATACTGAAGAGCCCCATTTATTGATCTGTACATAAAAGGATCAGCCATAGCAGGAGAATATGTCTTTGAAAGTTTGCAGTTGGATTGCATAGGTGTAGACACTGAACTAGCATCAAGCATATTGTTCTTGTTAGAAGGTCACGGATGTACTTAGATTGATTCAGTAGAAGTGCACCAGTGGAGAGTTTCTTGACTTCTATGCCCAGAAATTAATCAATGTCACCCAAATGTTTGAGAGAGAAGGCTTTGTTGAGTTTAGTGATAATCATATGTATTAGACTAGGAGAGTTACCAATGACAATAATGTCATCTACATACACTAGTAGATAAAGAACCTGCCCATGAGAAGAGAATGTGAAAAGAGACGGGTCACATTTGCTGGCAGTAAAGCCTAGTTGAAGGAGTGTGTGTTGTAGGCGTTCAAACCACTGGCGTGGTGCTTGCTTTCAGCCATAAAGGGCTTTGTTATGTTTGCGTACCATAAAGGTGTCTCCATTAGTGAAACCCTGAGGTTGTTGCATGTATACTTCCTCAGATAATAAACCATTTAAGAACACATTATTGACATCCAGTTGCTAAATGGACCAGTGATTAGTGAGAGCAAGTGTAAGAATGATGCGGACGGTGACAGGTTTACAACTGGAGAGAATGTTTCATTGAAATCAAAGCCCTGTTTTTGATGAAATCCTTTGGCAACAAGACATGCTTTGTATCTGTTCACGTCAGGATTTTCCTTGATTCTGAAGATCCACTTGCAACCAATAGACTGTCTATTTGGTGGAAGTGGTACCAAGGTCCAAGTGTTATTGTGCTGTAATGCATCATATTCAGACTGCATAGCAACCTTCCACTGAGGATCATTGAGTGTCTGCTTGATAGTTTTAGGTTCAGATTAAGCTATGAGGAGTCTTGGTGTAATTTTGGATTGCATAAAACCAGACTTTGCTCTTGTCTTCATAGGATGAGCATTAGAGGGTTTAACTATGACATGTTTAGCATTGGGTGGAATAGTGGAGGGGGAAGCATGAGACTCAGATGTGGAGCCATGTGTGACAGAGTGTGAAGGACTGTCAGCAGAAATTGGTGAAGGGATACTGGTAGATTGTGTAGGGGTAGTTAAAGGAGGGGTAATGGATACAGGAAGTGTACAAGAGTTAGGTGTTTGAGTTGTAGTTGAGGGAGCTGAAGAAGGAGGTATGTAATGAGGCAAGGGAGAGAGAGTAACGCTATTGGAGGAAGTAGATGTGTTGGAAGGGGAATGAGAAAACAGCTCATGGTAAGGAAACCGTGTTTCATTGAATATGACATCTTTGGATATAAACAACCTACCACTAGGAGATAAGCATCTCTAGCCCTTATGAGAGGGTGAGTATCCTAAGAATAGACACTCACTAGACCGAAAATCAAGTTTGTCAATTTAAACTATAAATATCTTTTTAGAAGACATTCATCAAAATTATTTAAATACATACGCATCCTCTTTAAAATTATAGTGCTAAATAGAAGAGAGAAAGGAAAAAAAAACTAAATTGGCAGTATATCTTTGATAACTGTTTTTTTTCATAAAAAAAACAGGTTATTTCCATTCAATTAAACAAACACAAATCAAACAATAACTATATAAATTAATCTCTAAATTATTGACTATTAGAATCACATTTTTTTTAATAATATGGTATCAATTGAGCCCTTAATCGTTGTGACCTTTACAATTTTATAGTATTGCAGCAAGTTTTCGTATATTTTGACTTTCAAAAATGATAAATGAACACAAAAATACTAACACAAAAACGACACCACCGTATAATTATACAGTATTTTCCTTTTTTTTCCTTTCCATCTCCCCCTCCCCTCTTCTGCAACTCAACTCCTGCTCTCTCAGACGGTGGCTGAATGGTTCTCGGATGGCGTGATCGGATCTCCGGCGACGTGAGGGAGAAGAGAATGTCGCCGACGGCGTGAGATCTAGATCTGAGAGAGATGATGGTCAGTGTTGGACTGAGGTGTGGACGACCGTGGCTGTGAGGACGACGGTGGGAAGGATGGTGGTTGTGAGAACGACGGCGAGGGAGGACGGTGGAGGATGGTGGTAGTGAGAGAGATATGAACGAGGGAAGGACGGTGGTGAGGGAGAGCAGATCTGAACGGATTGATTGCGGTGAGGACGATGGTGGTTGAAGATGGAGGGTGCGGTGGTGAGGACAAAGGCAGAGGAGGATGGTGGTGGTGGTGGTGAGAAGGATGGTGGTGTAAGTAGAATTGGGAGAAGGCAGAGAAGAGAAGATAGGGGTGTGGGGATTTTACAAAACTGCCATTGCTTTATGGTTGAAATGTCAAAACTGCCCATGGTGTTGTATTTGTGTCCAATATTTTGTGTTCATTTATCATTACTGTTTGACTTTTGAGCATGTAAGTGGGAGAAGAGCAATCATCAAATAGTGACTCTAAAATACAAAATGAATCAGAAAATTTGTTTAGATGCAATAATTCCTCGGCCTTTTCTTTTCTTGTTTTTCTTTTTCTTTTCAATTTCAAAATACGGATTATTTTATCGCTCAAGACTTGACCTATTTCTATCAGAAACAAATACCAATTACATGAAGTGATGAACTTGAACAAGTTCATGATCTTGTCAAAGTGTGAGCTAGATGTTTCCAAAACAACAAGGGTGGAAAATAATGAATGGCCTCATTGGAAGAGATTCCGAAACCCGTTAAAGATTTTTAAGGCTTTTAATTCACCGGTCCTCATATCCCTCAGTCTTCTTCGCAGTATCTGCAATTAATATTCAAAATTAGTTAGCTTTGCTTACAAGCAACCTTTGTAAGTAACAATCAGCGATGTTATAGAATCAGAATCAGCATTAGGAAATGTTATATGATTATATATAGAAATTAAATAATGTGCTTTTATAATCTTACATATTGAGCACGAAACAGTATCCTCCGTTCGCTATTACACAAGTCCACGGCTAGTTGTTTTAGAAAGAGTCTTCGGTTGAGTTGTTTCGGGGAAGTCACATCCAAATCTAGTGATCCACTTACCTGTGAATCGATCAAAGGGAAACAAACAACTAGGATTAACTCGCTAGCTAGAGATTGGCAAATTGCTTTTGAAATCATTATTGAAGTGTTTCCTTGCCTGTAAGAACTTGTTGTATTTTGAGATACTAGATTCACAACTATCTAGTATAAATTGCAATGCTTCCTCCTCTATTTCAGGATATCTCAAGTCCTTCTTCGAGGTAGTTTTATTTGATGCAGCGGCAGCCATCTGTCAAAAGAATCACACATATGGTTATACAACACATTCAAAAAAAGAATTCACAAAGATAGTAAGTGACATACCTCTTCAAATTTTCCTCTCATGCTTGAAGGACTAACAGCTAAATAAGCATAAGCCATTAACTCCAAAGGCCAACCAGTAATCCTTATAGGAAAACACTGAGATCTGACAGAAATAGAACATAAAAGTTAGTAACAAGTTCAATCATGTATAATAACTATGGAAACTCAGGCACTCACCCTGATAATCCATATTTCTTCAACAGTTCTAACTTCTCCTCATAGGACTCATCGGATTTCTTGAGTGACAGTGACAACTCAACTGAATCACTTGGATTCGTGCCCTCCTTTGGAACAAATCCATATGATAACAGAAGCTCCCCATTGGATTTTTTTCCATATGAAATAAACACCTGTGTAATTCGATACAAGAAATCAATTGCAGTTTGTGGTAATATTGCTAATTTAGAGTCATAAACACTTTGGCAAGGCGCGACGAATTTGCATTTCATTTACCAAGGTACTTAACGGTCTTATCCTATGTTAATCTAATTTAACAAATTCCATCTATGAGTTTATGATTACCTGCTCACCTGGTTGATAGGGACGATCCGTCGTAAAGACAATTCCCTTTGACGATTTATCGTAATCCAAAAAAGTGTCCACCTAATCCAATGACAAAAAATATATTAGAGTTCAACTTGTTGAGGAAAACTTGCTAGGGATTTTATTTGGAAAGACCCTACCTCACAACTATGATTCATCATATCTGCCCAAGGAACCAATGCATTCTTTCCATCCATAGAGGGCAACCGAACCTACACGGTGCCAATATCATGAATTATATGTTCTGACAATCAGCCATTTCTCTCAAATATGAAACAGCAAAACTAAGTCTAGTTGAATGAAATGATTGAAAAATAACAGAATATAATTTTGTTTCATTTTATCTGCCAGATTGACTCACCATGCGCGAGAAAAGAATGCCGAATGACCATTTGAAGGACTCGATGTTGAACACCTGAAAGCCATACAAATAACATATTCAGATTCACTACGAACTTTCTGAAACTACATTCTCATCTTGTTCAATGTGATGTAATTACCTCTTCAGGGAAGAAATCGGGGTATTTGGAAAATATTCTAACCCTCATGTCATTGTATCTGGACAACAAATGGTAAGTATGCTAGTTATTGAAAAACATGGGATTATTCAATCAAGAAAGCACAGTAGATTAAGGCATTATGCTAAAAAAGAGAAATGAACTGCCTAAAAAATCTCTGAAGAAATATTAGGTACAAATGATCGGTCCATACGTTCCAATAACATTATTAGTCCTTTCAATTGCTCTCTCCCTAATCTGTGAAGCTTCCAAGTAGCGATCTAGTTCTGCTTGTGACCTGAAATGAAAGAAATGAACTGTATAGGAAAATTTTGAGATAAGACCCTTTTTTATGAGAAATGTTATGTTGACAACTTTTTGGTTGTCTAACACCGTCTAAATATACCGTATTGGTACTATTTCATTTTTTAATTAGTTCTCTCTCTCTCTCTCTCTCTCTCTCTCTCTCTCTCTCTCTCATAGTCACATCAATAGTTATAAATGGTGTATTTTTATACCGTTGTCAAATAGTTGCTGATTTCTAGATGCTCAAATAACATTGCTCTTTTTTTATTGATAGAATGAAGAAGTAAAGTCCATTGAAGATTATTTTTGCTTGAAACCAAAATTAAGAGGAAGAAATTAGTGGGAATGAAATTGAGAAATCAGAGAACAAAAAGAGAAACACCTCTCTTGTATGGATATAGACGAGGGAAATGAAAAGTAACAAAAAGAAAATAGCAAGTATAAACCACCTTTAATTTTTTCTATTGAAATTATAGTTTTAAAGGCTTGTTATAACGTGAGATATTTTAATTTTGTCTTCACTTTTGTACCATTTTAGGATGGGCTTATATTAGTGACATTCAGTTTTTTTTTTTGTTGAAGGAGTCACATTCAGGGTTTTAAATAAAAGTATGTGACCGCGATCTGGCTGCGACAAAACAGTTTTTGTTGTTGTCGAAGCCGCAGCTGACCACGATTGAGGCCAAATTTGACCGCATTCTCCGCAATATCAAGGATCGTAACGCAGCCAACTGTTACTTTGACCCTTTTTTAAAACCCTGGTGAATTATTGTTAAATAGTCTCAATTTGATTTATCTCACATTCTCCCTAGCAAAGTAACAAAGCATTTCAACTACTAATTTTAATTTCTTGCTCATCAATACTCACTTCTCTCTTTCTTCCCAACACAAACACACAAAATAATTCATGATACAAGCAATTGAATTCAAGTACCAGTAAAGAAGTGAGTATGGTTGACGAGGTAAAGCCGATATATAACTGAACCATCTTGAAGATTTCATGAGACTAGCTTCACTTATAAGGTAAGTTGCAAGCAATGGCCAATCCGGCACTGAATTCTTTTTCAATACTTCACCAGCTTCCAGGCAGCTCCACTCCTGATAACCAAAATACCCCAAACAAAATTATAAACACCAGAACACAAAAAATCCAAATCAAGTTTAGAAGGTTCATCATTAAGTATCAATTTTAGCATGGATTGAATAAAGTAATGATGTTGAGTGTTGACACCGACAGCATAATACATATATAATTTGCAGGTATTATGCTAATTTCTTAACCAAGCTTCTTGGATTGAATAAATAAACTAAAATGATAGTGATGCTCACATAAGTGTCTATAAGGCCTTGTTTGGATAAACAACTTAATTAAGCGCTTATAGCATAAGCATGTATAAGCTATTTCTACACAAAAGATATAACAAAGTCAAAAAAAATTCATATAAACTATAAGTTGTTTTCATAATCTATCTATGCACTATGCTTATGGACATACCATAAGCAGTTCCCATAAATTATCTCATGTTCTCAAAAGTGTTTATGCCAATAGATAAAAATCAAACAAGTGAATCCAACCAGACAAACCAAGGTACCGTAACAGCTTACTTAAGCACTTATGTATAAGCTATTTTCATAACTGAAGATAAAATAAAGCGAAACTGTTTTCAAAGCTATCTTGAATAGCTTACGAAAATAATAAGCTGATGAACATTTCATAAGTTGTTTCCAAACAGTTTCACAAGTGTTTATGCCAGTTTACAAGCTCAAGCTCAAATAAGGCAATCCAACTAAATATATTTCAATTCCACTAGCCTAATAGTAATGAATTTCATTGTTTTATAATTGAATTTGCATGTGAGAGAAATAAAGAGAAGAAGAAAGGAAGATTTACAGAATCAGGAGTGATGACAAGTGAAGGAGGAACAAAGAGAAGCTTCTCTCCTTTCCTAATATTCTTCAATGCAACAAGTCCTCTCTCACCTACATCAACTTTATCAATGGACATCTTCTGAGAAGGAAGACCTGACTGAGACAACCATTTCTCAAGAGAAGATGAATTTTCAATTGAATCATTCTCACATCCCCAAGGAATAGTTTCCATGGTTTGAGTACTTGAAGTTGCAGAGAGTGAAAAGTGAGCATTGTTTCTACGTGACAGAGCAAGATGTGTTTTGCGTATTGTTTGGTTAAAAGCAGGAATAAGAGTTGTGGTGTTGGTGAACATCATCATTCCTGAAGCTTCAACCATGGTTGTCATGTTACTAAGTAAAACAACTTACACCTTATCTTAGATGCTGCTGAAATCAAACTTGACAGACACAACCCATACTATTACTATAGCTTAGCTAGATTTTGTTGTTCTGCTACTACTTTGACAAGTTGTGAGAACACCACGTGGTCCCAATCCCAACTTTATCATTCATCTACTGATATTTTATTTCTCTTTTAGGATGAAATATATTTTTAGTCTTATAAAATTACAGATCTTTTAAATTTAATTTCTATAAACTTTTTTGACCATATATTAGAGACTAAAAACATTATTTTCATAAAAAGTATGGACTAAATTAAAGACGGGAAGTTGATAAAAAAAACTTCATGGAGACTAAATTTTTAAAAATATATATTTTTAGACACTAAAAATATATTTAATCATATATTATATTAAGTTATGAAATTATGTATTTTTTTAATAAAAAACTAGATGCATGTATTTTTATTTTATGAGAAATGTTAACGAGTGCCCCGAGACACTCTTTAAGGGTCTAAAGTAGTAACTTTTGTGAAAAGTTGTGTATTTAATGCTTTAGAAATTGAACTATTTATCTTTTTTTAATGGGTCTTGTTAACGAGTGTCCCGGGACACTCTTTAAGCATTTTAAATTAAGTAATTATTCTTTAAAAATGTCAAACTTTTCAATTTCCAATACACAAATTACATAAACTTTCATAAAAGGTTACCATATAAGGTTTTAAGAGACACTAGTTAACATTTTTCTTTTTAATAAATAATTTCCATATTTAAAATGTTTAAAAAGTGGTCCGAGGCACCTGTTATCAAGACGCTTGCTTTATATACATACTTTAAACCATTCTCACACATCATCACCATTGTAATTTGCACCCCCTTGCGCGGTTTGAAATTGAAGTTTGATTATGGTGCTAGTTGTAGCCAAACCCAATCTCATTTCCTGCAACTTTCCATCTCTCAAAACCAAAAAATCAACAACAACATCATTGGCCTCGGGATGTTGTTGCAGATTACGTTCCTTTAAACCTCTAGTAATGAAAACCCCCTTTGCTGCTGCTGCTGCTGCTGCAACCACATCATTTCGGAGAAAGAGTAGTAGTATCGTTATTTGCAATGATTCCAACAAACAGAGTAGCAGTGTTGAGGAGGAGAAGGAAGGAAAAAGAGATTGGACAACCTCAATTTTACTCTTTCTCTTATGGGCAGCACTTATCTACTATGTTTCTTTTCTCTCCCCAAACCAGACACCGGTAATAACATTTTATAATATAAACTATCTTGTTTTTTCTTCTTTCAATGCAATATGCTTGCTTATGTTTAATAATTCTGTAGTCGAGGGACATGTATTTCTTGAAAAAGCTGTTGAATTTGAAAGGAGATGATGGTTTCAGAATGAATGAAGTACTTGTTTCTGAATGGTATATAATGGGTTTGTGGCCTTTGGTATATAGCATGTTGTTACTTCCCACTGGAAGAAGGTATTTCCCCTTTCATATGCTTTTGAGATAGTTTTATTTGTAGTAGGTAGTTAGAGTTTGTTACAGCTTCTAACTAACTTGGTTACGTTTGTACTCCCTCCATTTTTAAATACATGTCGCATTTTTACAATGTGAATTATTCACGTAACTTATTTGACCATATTTTTTAACTAATATGTAAATACAAATGTTATCATGTAAGATGTTGTTCGATTTGTCTCGATGAATATTTTCAAAATATCAAATTTGCAAATTTTTATTATATATAATTAAAGATATTAATGGTCAAAGTTGTGTATTGACAGGTGTAAAGTCTTTAATTGCGACATGTATTTAGGAACGGAGAGAGTATCATACGTATAAATACACTCGTAAATAAGATTGAAGGCAAGATGAATAAAACAGATAATTCATTCCCGGAATATTCACTCATCTTACTCTCAATTTACCATCACTGCAACTTCTACATTAAGCACCTTTGTAACAGAATTCTTGTTCATTCTTAACAGTACACAAGTTATTACTATAGTCAAAGAGGTAATATTGTAAAATTGCTTTCATACAAGTGTTAGCTATTTTCATAAGTTATCCTAAAAAGCTTATGAAAATTAGCTGATAACAGCTTATAGACATATAAGTTGTTTTCATAAGCTCTCTCAAACACTTTGTCGACTGTTTATGTCAATAGATGAGTTATTCATAAGCAATTCCAAACGTAGCTATAATATATTTCCTTAAGCCATGCCTGATGACACCTTTCGTTTCGCTCATATTGGTAAACCATCAAAATTTGAGCACTGATGATGAACTAAGAAATCCAAGATGTAACATTCAACCCTTGTTTTAGGGTGAGTTCAATAGAGTTTCCACTCAGGATAAATATTGTAGTTCATAACCTTTTATGTTCTGGAGAGTTTTAACTTATACCCTGGCAGTTCAGAATTAATAACACTTGCCTACTTTGAGCTTTGTGGGAATCGGACAAAATGTCCGACCCTGCTATGTTAACAATGTTGTTGTTTAAAGAGAATTGATGATTTAGTTTTCACATTGGTGTTTTTGATATTCAATCGTTCATGAAGCGAACTTTTTCTCTCTATTTGTTGTTCTGCAGCTCAAAAAGCAATGTTCCTGTATGGCCCTTCCTGTCTGCTTCATTTTTCGGTGGCATATATGCGCTTCTTCCTTATTTTGTGCTATGGAAACCTCCACCGCCTCCTGTTGAAGAAACACAGCTTAAAACATGGCCATTAAATTTTTTGGAATCGAAAGTCACTCCAACGGTAAGTTGCTCATCCCAACCTAACATTGTAAAGTTGTTGCAGACAGATCATTGTGATTTAAATAATAGTGTCCATGCTTGGTGATTTTGTTCATGTTAATGCCTTAATACTATTGTAGTGACATTCTTACTTTTCAAGAACACCTTAATACTATTATCTCGTCATATTTGTTTTTTTCTGTATGAATATGTTACTTACCTCATCAGTGAATCAGATATTGCTTGCTTCGGGGATAGGCATCATAATTTATGCTGGTTTAGCCGGGGAAGATGTGTGGAAAGAATTTTTCCAGTACTGCAGGGAAAGCAAATTTGTAAGTTCAAACTCAGCTTTTCATAATGTTGGCCTGACTTGTCCTTGTATTCATTATATAAGCTTTAGCAATGCCTATACTTCTCTAATATTGTTAGGCTGGTCTTCAATAATTCAGTCAACAGTTACTAGACTAGTAAATTACTAGTCTACTACAACCTAGTAAGTTACATTAGGCCAAATTTGCAACGTGCTAAAATCTGGTTTTCATGTTTGCAGATCCATGTTATGTCCATTGATTTTACTTTACTCTCAACATTGGCACCATTTTGGGTTTACAATGATATGACTGCTAGAAAATGGTATGCTCGTATGCATTTGAGTTTTATTTCAATTTCCACTTAGAGATCTTAGACCTAGTCCCTACCATACTATATAAAAGATATGTAATGCTGGTTCAATATGCAGGTTTGACAAAGGTTCTTGGCTTCTTCCAGTATCATTGATACCATTGCTGGGGCCTGCTTTATACATTCTCCTACGGCCATCACTGTCAACCTCTGCCATTGCACAAAGTCCTGCTGAGTCAGAGTGAATCCATCTGACACGGCCAATGAATATGAATACACATTTTTAATGCAATGAGAATTTGAAGTTGGCTGTTTGGTTTGGTTGAGAATGAAGTTTCATTCTACAAAGTCCACAGCATAATTATAGCATGTCACCACATTTTCACTAGTCTATAACAATATTGACATCCGTTTAGGCATAATCTTTGCAGAGAAACTTTTCTTCTTCTTTTGCTGTATGCAATAATTCCTTGGAGATAAGTTCAAAGTCTACATTTTTTTTATTAAGTATGGTTCTGAAATCCTTGTAAATTTATAGTTGAAATTTGTGAAAAAAGTAAATAAACTCTTAAGACAAATAAGACGTAATATTCTCTCAATATAACTTTCTCATAAATGCTTGTTAAAAATTCATCTTAACCTTACTCTAGATAAATTGCTTGCTCGGCGATATATTTATTTTATGCAAAGCTTGCTGGGCAATATTTTAAAGGTGTACATTAAGACAAACTTATAGCATAACAACCTATTAAAATAAATAAACAAGTTTAAATAATTGATATTTACCAAATTGTATTGCTTTTATTGTTGAGATTGAAATAATTGGATTGTCTCTGGGAGTTTCCCAAAGCTCGTGTCATAAAGTCTCGAGTATACACATTGGTGCTTTTGGCCGTGTTTTCACGTAAACCAACGACAATGTCGGAATCTTATGGATATTTGGCTCAGTAAAACCATTCCCAAACTTGGCAACGTTGCGTAATTATACATGCTACTAGGGGTGGAAATAGGCTAGGTCGAGTTAGACTTTGCAAGGCATAAGTCTGGCCTGCCAAATTTTTTAAGGCCTAAGCCTGGCCTGCGGCCTGTCATAGACTTACATTTGAGGTCTGAGTCTGGCCTTCAGAAAGCCAGATAAGGTCTGCTAACTTGTTTAAAGTCTATATCATATGAACATCTCTAAGTAAGCAATGTGATCTAAGTTTAAATAGACTAGCGAACTAATAGATTAATTAGATTAAACTCTCTTTTAGTAATCAACATGAGTTTTTAGGGAGTTTAACTATATATCGTATCATATTTCAATTCTAGTTTATAATAATACATTTGTATATGCGAAGAATTAATGTATACTAATAAGCTTAAATTACTAACGAATTTATATTTTAAGTTAAAGTACACAATATATTATAATAATAAATAAAATTATTCATATTTACTTAAATAAGACGGCCTAATAGGCTTAAGAAGCTTTTTAAATGGCATGTGGCCTGACCTTTTAAGCTAGATAGGCTTCTAAAAAAACCTAGGCATTCTCTATTCAAGAAAAAAGTCTGGCCTGTCGTAGGCCCTTGTAGGCCTGCCTTGCCTATTCCCATGCCTACATACTACATGCTTTTTGCAGTATCTTTCCATCAGCTTTTTGAAGGGTTTGCACTTGGAGGGTGCATCTCTAAAGCCTAATTCATTTTCATTGTCATAGCATTTGCAGAATGTGTGATCCTAGCCACAGTTTTCATTCATGTTCATCCATATGGGATGATTTTCTTTTTACTGGCATTGTGACTATGATGGTTGATGCATATGCCACTGACTATTTTATGAATCACTATCTTAGTCATTCTGGTGGGGGGGGGGGGCAAGGTGTGCAGCGTGTGTGTAGCAACAATGTGTGTTTGTGCACGTAGTGCGTGTGTGACTTATAACATTAAATATGGCATCGGATTCGTATTTCAAACATAGATCTCAAAATTTCATTCACAACTCTTGTATTGAAATTGGAGTTGTGGTTTACTCGTCATAATATGAATCTCTTTAGCTGCATTGACTTTTCACCAAATATTTGAGGGCATAGGACTTGGGAGTGGCAATACTCATGTACTCTCTATATTTCATTTGGTTGGTTTGAAACATGAGAGTGAGACATATATTAGTTATAAAAAAAAAAGAAGATAATTATATGAAATTTATGATGAGTGGCAATACTTTTTTCCTGCATTGACATATTGAACGTACATATACTTTATGAAATTTATGAATTGGAATTGGAGTTGTGGTTTACACGTCATAATATGAATCTCTTTATGAAATTTCAAATGTATGTACGGTCATTTTTCTATCAACTTGAAGTGGACCCATAAAGTTAATATACTTTAAATAAATACTAGTGTGTATACCTGTGCCGTGCACGGGAAAATTGTTTCTTAACTAAATTAAAAACAAAAAAAAAATGTATCAAAGAAATCATTTGCTTATGATCATATATTTAAAACCATCTTTAATTATTATTAAAAAAATATTTAATTGTGAATTTGTTAAGTGCAAAAATGCCAATAGAACTATAGAAGTTGAAAATATAGAATACGTTGTTGAAAAAGGAGTAAATTTTAAATTTAAGGATAATCAAGACTTGGAAAACGTTAGGAAAACTAAAATGATGATTCAAATCCTATAGCAATCTATCAAGGCTTGGAAAACGTTCGGAAAACTAAAATGATACATCAATTCCCATAGCACAAATAACTTGAATACATTAATAATAGTACAAAGGGCAAATCAACAAAAACGACATGTTACAACTGTAATCATTGACATTGAAATTCAACAAATAAGTTGAACATTCAAGTGTTCAGCTAATAATAAATCTATATAAAAACTAATGAAAGAGACATTGTTTTTTAGAAAGTGTATTTGAGAGTTGTTATGGAGACATGCCATTGTTTTCGGTTAAAACCAAAGGTATATTCTTTAAATTGAGAGACGTATTGTACATTTATTCTAGTCTATATATATATATATATATATATATATATATATATATATATATATATATATATATATATATATATATATATATCTTGGCTCCCACTGGCAATACTAAATGGTGAAAACGTTTTTCTTTAACAACAAAAAAAAATGAAGAATATTCTAGCTTCAGCTTATGCTTTTAGTGTTTTTCTTAATTTATTCTTCAAATAACATTCTAGCTTCAGCTTCAGGTTATGCTTCTATTTTGCTAAAGTGACACTCTATTTCGTAATTTGATTCAGATGCATACACTTGCACTCGAAAATTTCCATTTTTCTTTATTTCATAGTTTGCTTCAGATGCCAAACACTTGCACTTGACTTTCAATCTATAAGAAGAAATAAATCAAATGTAAAGTAAAAAAACATTCAACATCAAAAGAAGAAAAACTAATAGAAAAAATGAACAAATAAGAAAGAGGCTTAAGGTGAGAATTGAGAAATAAAGGCAGGGAACAAAATAATAAACCCGACTTCCTTAAAGGTGTTTTGAAAGAATGAAAAATATATATAAGC
This sequence comes from Medicago ruthenica, assembly GCA_018208015.1. Taxonomy (NCBI): domain Eukaryota; kingdom Viridiplantae; phylum Streptophyta; class Magnoliopsida; order Fabales; family Fabaceae; genus Medicago; species Medicago ruthenica. The sequence goes on along the minus strand of CM031373.1, from coordinate 69,621,305 downwards.
TCTATTGCTTGCATTTTTGATATATTAAAGAATAGAGCTTATATTAAAAAAAAAGTTGTAATAATTCAGTGATTAAAATAGAGATTATTACAATTTTTTTAATATAAGCTCTATTGCTTGCATTTTTTATATCAGATGCAAAACTCTAAAGATTTGTATAATAATGGGAAAATAATAAATGTGGTACACAAAAGGACTCACAACATGAAGTACAAAAGTGTTGAGACGTAAGGTAAGTAAGAAAACTAATTCGCACGTACGGGTTCACGGTTCTTTCGCATACCAATTCGTGCAAATTCGTTTTGTAATTCTCTGGAAGTGGCGAACCATGTTGAAGATGGAAGCAACCAGCCAAAAACTAATAGAAAGTGGACGATAGAAAGATGAAGCGGTTAGGTAATAAAGAAGAAGCTGTTTTGGAAAGATGAGAGACGGTTTTTTGATGTTTTGGTAAAGCAAATCATTTATCTCCATCTACGTGATCTTTATATTTTTTTGCTGATAACCAACGTGATCTTTTACATTAGTTAATGTGAAAGAAACTAAATTTTTTTAGGGGTGATATAGAAATTAAATTAGTCAGCCCTCTACTTTGACCCTTTATATTCTTTTCATTATTTTGTTATAAAAAAATTGGCATGTAATTTAATTGTTTTAATTAGACCAAAATTTATTGATAGTATAATTATTAGTATTAGTATATCAATACATATTACGAACCCAAACGTACTGACTCTGTATACCCTCTCATGTACCGAATTCTTGATAGATAGCGAACCGCGTACCACGTACCCAACGAATTGCGAATCTGGTAACTATGTTCCTTAGGGTCCGTTTGGTTCGAGAGTTTTAAAGGGGAAGGGAGGGGAGGGGAGGGAATATTTTTAATTTGATGTGTTTTGTTCAATTTTTAGAAGGGAAGGGGAGGGGAGGGGATCTCTTTAAAATTTTATTACATTGCCAAAATTATCCGTAGATTAATTTAAAATCTCAATATTATCCTTGTAACAACTTTTATTATTATTAGGTTATACTATCTTGTAACAACTTTTCTTATTAGGTTATATTATCCTTGTAACAACTTTTATTATTATTAGGTTATATTACTGTTGTAACAACTTTTATTTTCATGTTATCTATCACTCTTATTTGTTATATGTAAAAACAAACATCATCGTATATTTAATTAAGTTTAAGGGTAAAACAGTAAATTAATTTTAAAATCCCTCCCCTCCCCATGTGAACCAAACACATTTTTAATTAAAATCTCTCCCGTCCCGTCCCCTCCGCTCCGCTCCCCTCCCCTCCCCTCCCCTCCGTTGAACCAAATGGACCCTTAGTGGCTAATCCCATAAACTTGAAATCCATCAATTGTTGCTTACCCCTGCACCACAAACAAATTAAAGATGAGTAATGAACAAACTCCATAAAGCTCGTGAAGGGCAACTGTCATCATTACGACCAAAATCAGGTATTCACATAAGCAATTATAATGAAATCTACCAAACCTGTCCTAAAGCCAAAATTTAATCCATAAGAAATCCTTTTCATTGACATTTTCATATTCGAAGGGTTAAATGAGCAATTATAATTTTAGATAAAAGATAACAACAAATATGATGAAATCTTACATGAGTTGAAGGATTTGAGGGTGATGATATTCCTACAATGGAGCTCATTCATATTCCTTTGCTTTTCCAATTACTATCCTGTTGTTTTTGGATTCCAAACTGTTGTATTTGGATTTTCAAATTCTATTTTGAAATAGAATATCTACCGAAGTTGTTATTAGGTTGAGTCACGACCAGGTCGCTCTCTTTAAGACGTTTCGTGGCAGTGCCCAAAATTGTGCAAGGCAGACTATCAACCACACGCCGCCTCCAGGATAAAACAAGTCCAGCTACAACTGTGCGGTTAACTACTGCACTGTAGAAAACCGTTCGAGATTTACACCTCCAATATGGTACTAAGACCACTCTTTAATACTGAAACCACTTTCTAATATTTGAGCTCTCCAAAATATCAATATGGTACTAAGACCACTCAAATATGGTGATACCACCATTCTGATTTTTTAACTTCTCCAAGAGTAGAAAAATATCGAAAGAATATTTATATACCGTTAAGATCATTCTTAATTCCGACGGGACATTATTATTTCAAAAGGGACTATGATCTTAAAAGTACTATTTATTCCGAAGGGACATATATTATCGAAGGGACTATGTTTTAAGACCTTTCTTAATTCCGAAGGGACATTATACCGAATAGGGACTAAGGTCTTAAGAACACTCTTAAATCCGAAGGGACAGAAAAATGAGATAAGGAGAAGAATAGCTCGTTAACACAGTGGAGGGAGAAGAGAGAAAGAGTTCTCGACAACTCAATAGAACTCTTTGGTGTGTTTTTTGAACTGAGTGGAGTCCTCTATTTATATAGAGATTTTGTAACTGTTTTAGCTAAAATTGCGGCAGCAGTTACTCTAATGGATAAGATCAAAAAGAAACTTAACCACTAATCAGTTCAACAATGCTTGTGGATAAGATCAAAAAGAAACAAATCCACAAAGGTGGAGGAAACAAACTCATTGGATATGAATGAAGGAAAAATAGGAAGTTCAGTTGAATTCTCAAACCTTATCACAACCAACATAAACTAAAATTGTGGGAAGTGATATCTATGAATAAAAATAATAATTACTATTATTTTTATCATTATCAAGTATTTAAAATTAAATACCACAATTTAAACACTACTAATGTGTGTTCTATTTTATGTGGGACCCCCACTCTCTATTTTTTCAATTCACATCACACCAGCGCAAAGTCTTATTACTTGGTGTTTAACAATCCAAAAAATATAAATAATTATAGTTACAAATGAAATTAAATTTGGAAGGCAGTAGTAAAGAAAGGAAAATATGAAGCAAAGAAAACCTAAGCAGATTCAGCGAAGAAGAATGAACAAAGAAAAGCAAGAGAGAGAGAGAGATTGTAATACAACAAAAAAATAGAGATAGAACCATAGAGGATTCAAAGATAGGAGGAAGATTCAAAGTTGAGATTGAGGGAAAGGGAAAAGGAAAAGGAAGTAGTAGATGATTTGCATTGAGCAATGAGAAAGAATTGGCTGCTTCAAGAAAATTGAATGGGAAAAGGAAAAGGGAGTGGACGGTTTTTTTCTTCTATCTGTCCTTTCATTCAATACCGGTGTGATATAAAATAAAAAAAATAATACATTGAAAACTTGCATGGTTTCAAAACCAAAAGCCTTCTAACAAAAAATTGAAAAGATTCCCGTAAAAAAAGTATATTGAAAAGATAACAGTAGCAATTAATGATAAATCATTTCCTGTATCTCACTATTAGTTAAATATATACAATTAAAGATTAAAAAATAATTCAGAAAATTGAAAGATAAATAAGGAAACGTTACCAATAATAGCTAATTTAAAAGAAGCAAGCATTCTTAGAAGATGACAAATGGCAAATTTGCCAAAATACTAAGCTTGTTTTATTATTATGTATAGATAATACTTAATTAATTTTATATGTGCATTTATTTCTCTCACAACTCACAAGCATTATATGACCAATGCATTTTTCACTAGACACCTTGCTAATTTGTTTCTAAATGTTCAATAGATGCCAAACTTCCTTATTTTATCTTTTTGAATCATCAAAATTTTATTGATCGTTGTCTTTTTACATGCTCTTTACTTTTTAGTCGTGCACCACTTTTAAGTATGCACGTTGAGGTTTTCTTATTTAAATTATAGAAATAATGAAAATATTGTCTTAAACATGACTAGAAAAATATTCAACAACAATGTCAAGCTTTTGTTTAACTTTTTTCTTGGTGTATAATAACTTTTAGTTGTTGTATGAATATGTAAAACACGACGAAAATAATTTCCTATCATTATTTTAAAACAACTTTAAAAATGTTCGGATTTTACAGCTTTTCTTTTAAAACTGTAACAAACAGAATCTTATTAAGGTCGTATTCATGTCATTCCTAAGAGCCAGGGTTACATACACTGATTTCTTTCTTTATAAAAAGAAAAGAATTGTCTTTCTAAAAATAATTGACATATGTATTTCAGGGTAAATAACAGCTCATATATATTATCTATGCCAGTCATGTAGGATGACTATATTACTATCAGCAGATCATTTACAAAGCAATCTCAACAGCAACCATTATGCTGACTATGTTTTTGTTATGCCGTGTATTTTACATGTCAATAAAAGTGAAAGTGCATCAACCATATTGATTATTGAGGGAGATAAATTAAAAATCAAACATAACATACACATGCAATAGATAGTACATTGACATGAGTTTAGATACTTCATGCATACAACTTCTGAAGATCATCATTGAATTTGGCTTTCAGCTGTTCTCTCTTTAACTTGAGAGCAGCAGTAACTAATCCAGATTCAGGTGTCCATGGATCCGCCAACAGCTTAATCTTTGCAGGAACTTCAGTTTTTTGCAGCTTTGCAGCTTTTGCAGCCTGAAATTAACAAAGTAAAATAAGCCATTAACCATATAAGGGTTATTAATCTCACAACGTAGTTTACCTTGTTAAAACATAATAGATAAAGCTCGTTTACGATTTGGCGAATCTAAAAAAAATCATTTCTACAAAGTTTTTACTACAAGAACCACTTTATTTGGAAATAAACCATTGTCACAGCTTTGACAGCTCAACCAGAAGATCACAAACCCCAAAATCCAAATACATATTTCCTCAACTCAACCTGAATGTTTCATCGATCAATAATTCTACATATATAATGGATCATATCAAAGTTTTCTATTTCCATTTTTCTTTGCATATTAATTGAATTTGAAAAAAATTACAAAGGAATGGAAGACAAGCGGGTAAAAAGCTACATATAATGAATGTGGCCAACTGGTTGATAGTAATTTCTATTATAGCATGGTGTTGGGCTTTCTTTTTTGTTTTCGTGTGTTCCTTCACTAGAGGCAGAGGAAAACCTAGAAAAACTATAAGAGAAACTATTAAAAAAGATCTACAGATTAATGAATTGGATCTAAATATGGTTTATGATACAACATTATGGCTTAATTTTATCCACGTAACCGACCCCACTTAGTGGGATAAGGCTTGGTTGTTGTTGTTGTTGTTTTGTGTGTTTGTTCAGCAAATTTATCTTGTTCTTCCAAGTCATTCTAAAAAATGACAGTATATATGACCTAGAAGGCTATAACCAAACAATATGCACAATTTACGGAACAAAACAACAACCAAACCTTATCTCAATTAGTGGAGTTGATTATATAGATAAGGGAACGCCTTATAGCTCTAATGAAAATTCAAACTTCTCAATTAAAACATTTACACAAATAGGAGTGAGGGTGTTTAACGATTTCCCTTAAAAACATTCTCGGGTCTCCCTTTATCCCTTTAAACAAGACCATCTTGCATTTGAACCACCTTTTTATAGTAGTCTCTATTGGTCTTCTCACCACGTGAGCTAATGACTGAGATGAGTTTCGGTCATTTTTTCTACACTCACGTCTAATCTCGTATATCCTTTTATGACTTTTCATTAATCCACATCAGCATTCTTATCCACAGCACATATTTTTTGTTCTTGTTGACACTTTGCTAGACACCATTTAATATCAAAGATTTTGGCTGGTATTATAGTAGAATCTGTCTGAGTTTGATATGTACTCTGCAATAATATGTTATATCTAACGAATTCCTGTATTTCATCCACCCAACTCGAATCATGTGCACAACATCCTATAATGCAAGCGCGCTTCAAATTTGAGGGTGGATAGAATATGGGTCCAATCTTAAACTAAAAATAAACCTGATTCAGAAGTATAGATGTGGTAATGATCACTCTCTTGACCATTAGGTCATTGCTGCTCAAGTAACATGTCAAGGTCCAATTCTACTAAAAGCTTAAGATGTTGGATGGAGGTTGTGTAATGATGGTGCCTTTATATTTTGTTGAATCCAACATAGTCTTAAACAAACTTTACATAGTTTATTTTCAGTGTTCTTATTTGTTTACTTTAATATTTAAGCAGTCTAATAAATGAATAGAAATTAAACATTTTTGGCATCTTAATTTAAGAGTGTGGTAGTATGAAACAAGTGTTACTTCATCTTCAAATTGATAAATCATTAATGAATAATCTATCGATTTAATCCTGGATAGCCAGCAAACAAGTAGCCATCCACATATTAGCTAACCTTGGAAATGGACTGCAGGACCTCAGTGACAGCTTCAGGTTTGTTACAGAGATCAGGAAAATCTTTGTATTCGATACCAGTTTCTTGGGCCCACTTTTCCAAGGACTGATGTGAAGCAACAACTAGAGCAACACAGTAACTGTGAAAGGGGTCTGCATGCACCATTATACTATCCACATAATCACATGATGCGAGTGCTGCCTCAACCTGCCATTACATTAAAATGAAAGAATATTGTTAGACCCTGAAAATTTTACTGTGAATCTCGTGTCAGTACTGCGTCGTGATTCTAGAACGACAAGGTATAGTTTGAGTCACCTTTCCAAGAGAGATATATTCTCCATGTTGAAGTTTGACAATATCCTTCTTCCTATCGATGATTTCGAGGCACCCATCAGGATGGAATCGCCCAATGTCACCAGTATAAAACCAGCGCACACCTTTCTCATCAACCTGTACCAAGTTGAAAAATCACATGTGCTACTTATTAATCAGCAAAAGCAAATTTACATGCAACTAAAGAAAATTAAAAGGGAAAAATGACATGCACATAACTTTAAGTGTGAAAATTACCTTGAACACTTCATCAGTTTTATCTTGATTCTTAAAATAACCAGCTGTCACACTGAAACCGCCAACTACAATCTCTCCTCGTGGCATTGGTTTGTCTGATGATAGATACCCTCCTTCTTCCCAAGAAACAAGCTAGACAACCAATGAACCAAATTAATAACAAAATCAAATTCCCCCCCATTTGAGGCTCATAAAATAGCACCAACTGCAAGTTCTATAATAGCTTAAGAGATAATATTTCTGAGATGTTACTAACTTCTCACTGATCTTTAAAGTCCAATAAGTTTTACTACTCACCAGCATGAAAACTATAATAATTAATGACTATTACAATAATTCAATGCAACATCTATAAATAAGTATAAGTTGGAAGTTCGATGCACTGATTTTTAGTTAATACGATATATAGCATACCTTAATGTAGCAACAAGGCAGAGGTGGACCAACACGCCCCACACTGTAGTCATCCGCCTCAGAGAAGGCAGCCCCAGCAAATGTTTCGGTCAAACCATATCCTTGCCCAATAGGAGCCCTGTCGACATAAATAAATACAAAGAATTATAACTCTAGTCGGACAAAAAGAGGTTGTGGTTTAGAAATAATAGAGTTCTTTTTTTTAACTTCAATATAACTTGAACCAGTAATAGTTAAAGAATGAATCTCAAATGGACCGAGTATTGTTGATCTTTTCTGAAAATCAGTATGTCGTCAGAAAAACACCAACGTAAATTTCCATAGAAATTATTTGAGCGTCTCATTCATGAGAGACTAGAAAGAGAAGGATGCAATGGATAGTTCAAAAGGCATCACAAGTAACATACAGAACCCCTCATGAGTCTTGAAAGTTGTTTAAGGAATATATTTTCCTTTATCCTATCTAGTGGAATAGGAACTGTGAGAAAAGAGAGGATGATTTAGAGTTTTGATTTTGGCATACTTTTGGATAAGAAACAAATGAATTTTGTTGTTCTATGTAGAGAGAACCACATACCACATGGTTAAGAGAAATAACTTTTTAACAGATAGCTCAATTCTTTCATGAATTGACTCAAATGAAAGCCGTATTAATTCATGAATATACCCATTCAATCATGAAAGAAGACACCTTACTAATTTGAATTTCAAATCTATGAAGAGACATACATTTTAGAGTGCTTTCTTTGATTCCATTATTTTGGAAATCTTTCAGAGTCATATCCCTAGGCGGTGTGCGACTAAAACCACCCCTCAACCCAACACACTAAAGGTGTTGTACCAGGGCAAAGAAGGCAGGCTAAGTGGCTAAATAACAGATTGTGGGGGTTGGCACAATTTAGGCAAATTTTTCAACAAAAACTGATCACGTCACTCATTACTCCCCAGTCACCGAACAACTTCAGCTTGTGAATTGGCTCATAACATGGTACCAAAACCTCTTGTTGGTTTTGGATTTTCAAACTGTTGTATTTGGATTTCCAAATTCTATTTTGAAAAAGGAATATCTACCGAAGTTGTTACTAGGTTGAGTCACGACCAGGTCGCTCTCTTTAAGACGTTTCGTGGCACTGCCCAAAATTGTGCAAGGCAGACTATCAACCATGTCGCCTCCAGGATAAAACAAGTCCAGCTACAACTGTGCGGTTAACTACTGCACTGTAGAAAATCGTTCGAGATTTACACCTCCAATATGGTACTTAGACCACTCTTTAATATTGAAATCACTTTCTAATATGGTACTGTGGTCACTCTATTATGGTGCTAGGACCACTCAAATATGGTGTTATCACCATTCTAACTTTTAAGTTCTCTCAAATATCAATATGGTACTACGACCACTCAAATATGGTGATACCACCATTCTAAATTTTTAACTTCTTCAAGAGTAGAAAACTATCGAAAGAATATTAATATATACTGTTAAGATCATTCTTAATTCTGACGGGACATTATTATTCCAAAAGGGACTATGATCTTAAAAGTACTCTTTATTCCGAAGGGACATATATTATCGAAGGGACTATGTTCTTAAGACCTATCTTAATTCCGAAGGGATATTATACCGAATAGGAACTAAGGTCTTAAGAACACTCTTAAATCCGAAGGGACAGAAAAAGGAGATAAGGAGAAGAATAGCTTGTTAACACAAGCTGAGGGGAGAAAAGAGAAAGAGTTCTCGACAACTCAATAGAACTCTTTGGTGTGATTTTTGAACTGAGTGGAGTCCTCTATTTATATAGAGATTTTGTAACTGTTTTAGCTAAAATTGCGGCAGCAGTTACTCTAATGGATAAGATCAAAAGAAAACTTAACCACTAATCAGTTCAACAACATTTGTGGATAAGATCAAGAAGAAACAAATCCACAAAAGTGAAGGAAACAAACTCATCGGATATGAATGAAGGAAAGATAGGAAACTCATTTGAATTCTTATTCTTATCACAACCAACATAAACTAAAATTATAGGAAGTGATATTCATGAATAAAAATAATAATTAATATTATTTTTATCAATATCAAGTATTTAAAATTAAATACCGCAATTTAAACACTACTAATGTGTGTTCTATTTTATGTGGAACCTCCACTCTATATTTTTTTCAATTCACATCACACTGGCTCAAAATTTACTTGGTATTTAATCTTTCAATTTCCTTCCAACTTTACACCAATGTTCCAACACCTCTAATACCACCATGTAGTCTAGAATTAAATATATATTAAAATTCAATACGAGATGAGGTGGATAATTGCGTTGTCCACACTTCAACCCACAAAGCTCTTGCAGGAGAGGACTTGTTAGATATAAAACCATTCATGTAGCACAACATAGGGTTTTGAAATGGTTGGTGAATGACACTCAATTCCCCCCACCAATAACTTCAAGGACATTTTTGAAGATATTCCCAACATACTGTTGATAGTCTGTTTGACTATATTGTGGTACTCTAACCTGGCCTCACATGTGTAGTTACAAGTCATAGCTTAAAGGACCAGGAGCGCCGGTACATTTTGATAGAATTGAACCAGAAATAGATTAATAATGCTGGATTATTACTGAAATTCTGCCGCTAATATCACCATGATATTAATAATATTGGTAGGTCTGTACAAATATAGCAGAAACTCTATATGTCCTCTCTCTCTCTCTTTACAGAGCAAAAACAGAAGAAAAAAGTATAAGCAACTCAAGAGGTCTCATTTTATCCAACTCCTGTCCCAAATTTTTCCTTTTTCCTCATCTTATCCTTCCACTACATATGCATATTACACACATGTACATATAATACAACTAGTTTAGTTCCAACCAAATAATTCATGGTATTAAGATGAGAATCATTACCCCACACATATATTGATGAATTGTTGTGAATCTCCGGATAAAGGAGCTCCGCCACAAAGCATAAATCGGAGGTTGCCTCCAAGTACAGTACGGATTTTTTTAAAGATAATGGTATCCCACACCAACTTCTCCAATCCCCAAGCTCCTAGCCAGCTTCCTTTTACAGCAGCCAGTCGACGCTTGTATGCAATCTGGAAAAGATTCTTGGCAAGTCCCCCTTTTTCCTCCACCTAAGTACAATATAGGTAAGAGTCAGGAAGACAATAATTTTCCAATGACTAGTTTAAGACATTAGGGGAAAGTAAAAAAGGAAAAATAAATGCAAGTTACTGCAATTAGTGATTGAAAAGTGGCTATCAAATTGGAAAATCCTATCCAGATATCTAACAAGACCATCAATGCATTATGATAGTAAAATTTGAACAGTGAAGATCAAATAAAAAGTAAAAACTAAATGTAGCGCAGATGAAAATGTTGATGTGGATTAGTAGAACCACCTTTTTTACAACTCCATCTCGAATTCGATCAATAATAGCTGGTACCGCTGTCAAAAGGGTGGGTTTTAAAACAGTAACATCTCCCTTGGTTCCTTTCTTGACTTTATTAGATGTATCGGTCAAAGTCATAGGATTGCCGTAACCAATTGCAACACCTGCAGCCAGCATAACAGACTGGACAGCCAGAGTAATTTAAAGACAGCATCCAACTAATTTGACGATTAAGACTTAAAGGCTAAAAGAATCACCTCTGCTGCCATTTCAAAAACATGAGCAAGTGGCAAGTACGCCAAGTACACGTCCTTGCTACCTAGATTTGGAATCACAGTCATAACAGCTGCTGTGGTGGCTACAATGTTCCCGTGAGTAATCATGACACCCTAAATGATAACAAAAAGTTAACAACTTATCAAATCAAAGGGTAACATGTAATTGACTTGATGGAGATCCTCTTGGCTATCAATGTCAGTAGGCAAGAAAAAGCCAATCATATGCACATAATGACTTAATATGGTTCTTATGCATACTTTACCACCTAAAAATCTATATAGAATAAAGTTATACCAAGACAAAGTCAGTACTCGACTACTCGTATTTCTGAATTACGTTCTTTAGTAAGCATCAGGTTGTTGAGAAAATTAATAGCCATGACATTGGACAAAACAATTTCACAAACATCCAGCAAATCACAAATATGAACAAGAGATTATACATGCATAGATACAGAGACGAACGCCTTTAACAAAACTTGAAGAAGAAACAAACCTTTGGCAGACCTGTACTGCCACTTGTATACATGACAACTGCAACAGCATTCTTGGAAGGCAAGCTTGGTTCAACGGGACTTTCTTTCCCAAGTTTCTCAACTTCATCAAAAGATGCAATTGTACAGTTGCTGCTCAAACCTTCTGAAAAAGCATGTTCCTCTTTGCTATCATCTTCAAAGTAAATTATATTTTGCAAAGATGTTAATTTTGATCTTATTGCGTCCAACTTATTCAACAGCTTTACATCACAGATCAGAGTAGATACTTGGGTCTGTTCATATCACAAAGCTTCAAGTGAGAACATGCCGCACCATTTTTAGTTACTACAGTGATGAACTATGTTTCATCTAGTTATACTGTCTACAAAATTAAATGAAAGATAATAACTTCCTACCTCGTTCAGCGAGTGAATCAGAGCATCCTCACCTAGAGAAGCATAAATAGTGACGACCGTTATATTCTGGCGGAAGCAACCCTGAAGTATAGCATAGCAAGTATTTCATTAAAATTTGTGAATGCAGAACCGATATAAGCCTCAAGTTAATGGAATGACTCAACGATAGCTGGTAAATCAAATTTACCTGGAGGGCAATGAACCACTCAGCCCGAGTATCAGAAAAAATTGCAACATGACTATCTATATCATGGCCTAACTTAAGAAGACCGGATGCAAAATTGGACACGCGAGCAAAGACTTCTCCATAGGTTTCCCATTCATATTCTCCTAAGTGGACTTTCTCAAATTTCCTGCCATCGCTTGATGTAACAAACTCCTTCCCTATTAGTTTCCTTGTTCCAAGAAATCTATTATGTGTATGCTTTTTACACGATTGCTCAAATAAATGAGCCATGGTTGGAGCTCCTTTCCAAGGAACTTGAACCAACTCAGAATATCGAGCATTACGAACAGCATAACCCGACTCACCACTAACTTCCACAGGAACACCTCTTACTTTACCTTTTTTCTTTCCTAAGAAAAAAGCCGAAAACAAGACAGGAACAATGATGCCTATGACTATAGCAAACACAGTTCCATATTCTCCATGATCTTTCAACCCAAATGTGTCACAGATATTTAAACTTTTCAACCACGAGGAACTACCGTTTGAATCAACCATGTTGTGTTTGATAAACTACAGTGCAGTTCTTAAGCAGAACAACACAACACAAATTTGATTACCTGAATCAAAAGTGAAAATAAGTATATGAATTAACGGGTAATGAAAACTTTTTTTAGAAATGAAGAAATTGAAAATCAAATCTGAAAGGAATAAAGAGCAAAGAGAAATAGTAATTGGAGGAATAAAAAGTGAATATTTTGACTAGGACCAATTCAATAATCAAAATCGAAAACAAAAAAAGTAGAGAAAATCAGTGATTAAGATTTATAGAATTGCTGGGCAACACAAAAAGCAAAGTTTAAGGTAAAGGTAACAATTTGATTAAAAACAAAAGGATTCTCTATCGTGGAACAATACCTTTGGGTTGGGTACGATGAAATGCTGCGATGTTTCTTCCAAAGTTTGGGTTTTGGTTTTGGTTTTGGTTTCAGTGCTTTCACGAAGAAACAGGTGCTGTCTCAATTCAATTGTCGACTATGTCCGTTAGAATTATTACGCGTGGCCAATATTGTTGAAAAAAACGTTTAATTAATATTACCACTCTATCCCTTAATGTCGATATTTAGTTTATGATTGTGCCTCTCGAAATGAATTATTTCTGGAGAAAAAAAGGAAATTTAGATATTGCAAAAACTTAAATTTAAAAAAGTTAGAAAAAAAAAGGGTTAAACCGTAGATTTAGTTATATAAATGTCAGTTTAAAAAGTTTTACGCATGTATTTAATGATGTGACAAAACTTTATTGGATGTTTGTGTAAACTATTTTTATCAATTTTTTCTGACATGAAGTTCTTATTACTTCATTAGCATTTTAATTAAGTTTATAAGTTTTTGATAAAATTTTCGTACTTCTCAAAAAAAATGTAAACAGGTCTCTAAAAAGTAAGTAATAACCACCTTTTTTTTCTTTTTCTTTTTTGAATAAAAAAACTACCTGTTATTGCCTTTTATTCAAATTATACAACCCTGTATTAGATTTTTTTAATTAAAAAGAAAATCAAATTAGAAGAGACATTACAAGACATAAAATGAGTAGGGCATGAAATGGAAGCTTCATTGTCAATATTGTCAACCACTATATAAACCATTCTCTAAAGATCACACATTTAACATTATATTCAATTTGAAATGAAAGAGTAATTATTTTTGCCCGATGTGTTTAGAGAATTAGATTGCTATGTAAAAAAATGAGATGAGAACCTTGTCACTAGGGTTGGGAATAGGCTAGGCCGGCCTACAGGGGCCTACGGCCTGGCCTATTTAGGCCCGGCCTGGCCTGGCCTGTTTAGTTTAGAGGCCTAGGCTTAGGCTTTTTAAAAAGCCTGTTTAGTTAATTAGGTCAGGCTTAGGCTTTCGAAAAAGCCTGGTAAGCCTAATAGGCCGGCCTGTTAATACATACATATTAAAAAAATGTTTTTTTTATTTATATTAAAATAATTGATACATGTAGAGAGAGAGTGAAGCAGAAAGTCCTATATTAAAAATACAAATCCTTTTGTCTTCTAAAAAAAATAGAAACTCGTATACTAGTGAAGAGAAGAGGAAGAGACAACCGCACCTCCATCGCTGTCCGTTGTTGCCATCCGCCGCCGCTGCCATAATCACCGTTGTTATCTCTATCAATTTAGGTTCCATCTCTCTCTCTTTCTCTCTATTTCGCTCTCTCTCTCTGTTTCGCTCTCTCTCTACATGTATACATCAATTGGATTATGAGTTCCAGGTTCCATTTTTGGGTTTTTTTGTTACTGATGTGTTGAATATTCATGAGTTTGCTTCATTATTAGCTCCAAATTCATTGTGATTTGTTGTTATAGGCTTTTAAATAGCCTTTATGTTGTTAAAATTTTCTTGGAGTAAAATAGGCTTTTAAGTAGGCTTTAAGGCCTGTCTAGTCTATTTCGCAGGTGAAATGAACTATTTGATGGCTTAATGTAAAATAGGCCTGGAAGCAGGCTTTCAGGCCAGTCCAGGCTTTTTAATAGGCCAGGCCAGGCCAAGAAAAACGGCCTATGATAGGCTATAGGTCAGGCTTAGGCTTGTAAAAATTTTCGTAGGCCAGGCTCAGGCCTTTCAAAGCCTGGCCTGGCCTGGCCTATTCCCACCCCTACTTGTCACCGGATATTCCACATATATGCTACAATGTTAACACTGCGATCTTTTTACACTTAGGACATGAGATGTAATAGCAGCCATTTTTATCCAAAATCTAAGTTATAGTTGCAACACAGCATCCTGCGATTGTATTCAAAAGAAGCAAACAATTATAGTACATCATGTTGTAAGAGCGGATGACCGGAAAATGATTAACCTGCAAAACAATAAAATGTGAAGTAAAACCTGAGGCGTGACTATGTCATTGGACTAAGGAATTATCCGTAGAATTGCGCAACTCCCCCAGAATACAACAGGTTATTCTCAGCGTAATCGTACCGGGGCTATCAAGACACGAGAAATAATAAGTATTGTTCTTTGGTTCCAATAATTTTCTGGGTTATCTTCTATATTTTTTCTCGTGTCTTGATAGCCTCGGTACGATTACCGCCGAGAAGAACCTGTTGTATTCTGGGGGAGTTGCACAATTCTGCGGATAATTCCTTAGTCCAGTGACGTAGTCACGCCTCAGGTTTTACTTCACATTTTATTGTTTTGCAGGTTAATCATTTTCCTGTCATCCGCTCTTACAACAATCTAAGGAATTATGGCTGGAGATGATTCCAACAATGGCAATAACAAGAATGCCTCAGACTCTACCCTTGTTGTTGCTACTGATCCTTCTCCGGCAGTGGTCACCTATGCAAAACAGTTCCCAGACGTTTCCAGAATTGAAGTTTTTGATGGACAAAATTTCCGTCGTTGGCATGAGCGTATCTTCACTCTGTTAGACGTTCACGGTGTCGCTTCCGCTCTTACTGATGTCAAACCAGATGAAGCTAAATCAGACAGGGGCGGATCTAGCTCTATGTGAGGGTGTGCACCTGCACACCCTGAACTTCCAAAAATTAGACCAGCAATCTATGTTTTTTAGTCTTTTGCACACCTTGAAATTTTCCTTGTGCACCCTAACCAAAAAACTAAGAACAGTTCATTTGCAGTCACATAAGAAAGCAAACTAGAATACAAAGAAAGAAGAGACGTGCAATGACGAGAAAGAGAATGGCATATGTTGAAGCACAGGAAGTGGGTGGCGGCTACTAAAAGCACTATAAAATTGCATTATTTAGGGTTTCCTGTAACCCATTTTGTCATGGGCTTTTTACTATATGCTTTATTCTAAGTAGTGTGGCCCAGTTTCTAGTTGAGTTTTAAATGTTTTGACATATTTGGTCAAGTAAATTTATACTCTAAAAAATGTTAACAATGTTATATATTATTCATCTAAAAAAATTATATATATATATATATATATATATATATATATATATAATTTAAACTTTTACATAAAAATGTTATAACACTAAATAATTTTTTTTCTATACTTTATATTAGTATACAAAGAAAACTCTAAAATTAGTTGCTACTATCGACTAATTTAATTTTGTAGTTGAGATCGCAAGCTATACATACAACCATTGAGCTTGACTTTATAACCTTTTTTGAAGAAGCTAAATTAGCCCACCCAAATTAGCACCGGGTAGAATCGAACATGAGACCTTGAGAAGCAGCACACTCTCATGTCCTAAGTCAATACCACCATGCTAACCCAAGTGGGTTTGACTTTATAACCTTAAAAGATAATGTTACAATTTCACTTGAGACAATTGTAAAATGGTCATTATTCTCACTATTTTTTTTTATAAAATATTGTTTAATGACATTGTTATTAATAATTTTTTTGTCAATAGTCACCATTATTAATAATAATTTCTCATTCCCTAAATTTTTTAAAAGAATTGATTTTTCAACGATTTTAAAATTTAAATTGCGTAAAAGTTAAGTATAAAGTGTGTTAGCAATTTATATAGTTACATAATATAAAAATTTATGTTTAATATTTTTTTAATTGTATGTATAAAAATAAAAAAAAATAATACGAAAATCTGCAAAGGAAATAATAGTAATTTATCAAGGTCAAACAGTTTGCATCCCCTGGTCCAGGGTCCTGGATATGCCACTGAAATGAAATCAGATCCCAAACAAATTGAAAAATGGACAAATGCTAACAAGGTTTGTCGCCATACAATTCTTTCTACATTATCTGATGTACTTTTCGATGTCTATTGTTCCTACAAGGTTGCCAAAGAAATTTGGGACAACATGAATGTCAAGCACACTGCTGAGGATGCTACAAAACAGAAGTTTGTTGTTGGAAACTATCTACGATGGCAAATGAAAGAGGACATGGAAATCAAAGTGCAGATCAATGAATATCACCAACTCCTTGAAGAATTGAAGGCGGAGAACATCATACTTCCAGACGTGTTTGTCGTTGGTGCCCTGGTTGAAAAGTTGCCCAACTCATGGAATGATTACAAGCAACAGCTAAAACATAAGCACAAGCAGATGTCTCTTAATGATCTCATCAGGCACATAATCATTGAAGACACCAACAGAAAGGAATGCGAAGCTGCACGTGCCAAAGCTTTGGAGTCGAGAGCAAATCTAATCCAAAACAATGCGCGCAAACAACAGAGGTATGAAAACAAATCTGATCATGCCCTCAAAGTATCTAACCCCAATTTTAAAGCAAACCTAGGTTGCTGCTATGTGTGTGGAAAGAAAGGACATAAAGCTTATCACTGCAGATATCGGAAAGTGAATGACCAACCTCTTAAGCCAAAAGCAAATTTGACTCAAGGAGATGATAAGAATGATGACGATGATGATGTTATTGCTGCCGTCATATCTGAACTGCATCTTGTTAGTGATGTGAAAAAATGGGTGGTAGACTCAGGGGCTACCAGACACATCTGTGCAAAGAGAGATGCTTTTACCTCCTACACTTCTGTGGGGGATGATGAAGATCAAGTCTATCTTGGTGATTCTCGAACCGTTGTGGTGAATGGCAAAGGCAAAGTACTTCTGAAGCTTACTTCCGGCAAGACTTTGGCTTTGAGCGATGTGCTACATGTCCTACTATTAGGACAAATTTAATTTCTGTAGCACTGTTAAACAAAGTAGGGGTTAAAGTGTCATTTGAATCTGATAAGATGGTAATGACAAAGAATAATGTATTCGTTGGGAAAGGGTACTGTGATCAGGGGCTATTTGTTCTTAGTGTTTCTGATTAGTTTTGCATCTCCTTAGAGTAAATTGCTTTACTATTAGCCGTTCATTCAATTTTAATAATTTTGTTGATCCTTTGACATTTATATATATATATATATATATATATATATATATATATATATATATATATATATATATATATATATGCAATTTTCATTCATTTGTTTGAGTGTTCCTGTACTGTTATATATTCCGTGTATAGTATTTAGCTGAGAATGTGTTTATTATAATTCGTTAACTATGATATTACAAGGAAGTGTCGTGTAAAACTGTGTCATTCTCTATGTTATGATTGAGCAGCATGAACCTTAAAATTTTGTTTCAATCCAAAATTATACTTTATATAGAATTTAAAACTATTGTAAGTTGAATACATGTATCTGTACAATGTTCTGTTACGAATTAAATATATTATTAACCAGTGGGAAGATGATTAAAATGTTCATGATTAATAGTTACAATTGTAAATATGAGATGTTTTAAAATCTGTGTATGTGTACTTGTAAACTCTTTATTACATGAATGCAATGAATTGAGTTAAATGTATAAAACTGAGTTTTGCAATCTAATGTTAAAAATTCTATGTATACTAATACGTGCTCTGCCACAACTTGTATGCAATATATTTTAATGTGGGGGTAAATTTATGCTATTCTCATAGTTTATTTTTGACATGCTTGCATATGTTATTTCCTGACTTGATAAATTATGTCAACATTATACTATAATTTTGACATTACTTAATATGAAAGAACCATTGTATTAAAATAATACAATGATGACAATTGGATATGAACCGATAAAATAAATAGATTTATTTTATCGATGAATATATTCTTGCTTAGTTCGTGTAAGCAGATTTGTTGTGCAAACCAAATCTATTTTATAAACTTGACGAAATGTGAGATTAATTGATTAAGAGACGTCTTAGTCAATATTTGTGATTTTAACGAATTCGTTGACAAAAACCCCAGGAAGAAAAATAAGGAAATGAGACAATGCCACTCGAAAACGACAACTGATGGGAACCCAACCTTTATGATTAAAGATCCCATGAAAAAGGTTCATATGGGAAAAACAAGTCACTTGTTAGTTATGTTAGCACTAAATTGTTTTGTCTTTTTCCTATAGTGTTATGCCAATGAGAAGTGCTAATTAAATTTTAAATTTTAAATTTGAGGGGTAAGTCTTAAATGCTTTTAATGATTACCATATCCTTATGGGTGGTGCATGGTTGTAGCATGCACTAGATGGAATCACCTATATGAGTGTCAAGTGGGGCCGCTTGCATGAGACCGTGGCGGGCCTCTGGAGCACTCATGAAAACTAGACACGCGCACGGCCTAAACGCGCAACACAGCGATAACACAAGAATTGTGGGGGTGTGATGCGAGTGGTAGACCTCTAACATACATCAAGTGTATTTGGTTCATCTAGCTTGCTACACCAATTTCATTGTGTGTTAAGTGTATCATTCTAACACTGGTTCATATAGCTTGTTACACCAGTTTGATGCATCACATCCATGATATTAACCCAGAAAATTATTTTTCAACTTTTCTTATCAAAACTTTTGAAATATGTGGGGGATTGTTGTAAGTTTTGTGTATATTCCAAAAGTTTTAAATAAATTGGGTCTCATATTTTTTTAAATGAGAAATTGGGAAAAATATATTTGTAGAAAATTATTATTATTATATTTTGATTAATTAACTGTGATTAGTTTGACTTGGTCTAGTTGTGTTTTGCACATGTTTCAATTTCACTGTACTGTTACTATCTAGTTAGTTTCCTTATTGCTGAGTCAAAGAATTTGTTGCTTTGATTTTTCTTGAACGTGTACAATTTATTGGCTTGATATAACCCTTATTTTTCTCAACTGCCTTTTTTTGGCTTGACCATGTGACAATATATATGAAATGGGTTGCTTAATTTTTGAAAGAAAAAAAAAATTCCAAAGAACATATAGAAAATCGAGAGCTTACTAGAAATGTATTACAAAATAATAAGTATTGTTCTTTGGTTCCAATAACTTTCTGGGTTATCTTCTATAATTTTTCTCGTGTCTTGATAGCCTCGGTACGATTACTGCCGAAAAGAACATGTTGTATTCTGGGGGAGTTGCGCAATTCTGCGGATAATTTCTTATTCCAGTGACATAGTCACGCCTCAGGTTTTACTTCACATTTTATTGTTTTGCAGGTTAATCATTTTCCGGTCATCCGCTCTTACAACACATCAAAATGATAAGCAAAATTTGTTCATCAAGTTGTCTACCATATTTTCCCATAATATTGCCGAACTCAAAATCTCAGATATAGTCCTTGTCTATCTAGTTTATAAAAGGACAGCAGACCCTGCGAGACCCGCATTTTCAGCTTTTTGCAAATCACCGGCACTCCTACAATACCACAACGGTGCATTAATATATTATTGTGTGACGAAAAAATTCATTGATATATTATATTGTGTGACAAAAAGAATTAGGGAATTAATAAAAATATTTATTTACTTTAATGGCCGAGTCGAGTAGCTTCTGGAATGTCTATATTGATATAAATCTTTGTCAAACTTGATGAGCTAAGACATACATCACCTAAAGTAAATTTATTTGTATTTAATATTCAAGGGTTCTATTTAATAGAAATTAAATCAACTTTTTAAATGAAAACTCACAATATGGTATTTTACCTTCATTCATTTTAACTATAGTGGATGGATGTGATAACTGCAACATCTGGATTTGGATTATGAGCGTCACGCAAATACCTTTTTAGAGCCTCATCAAAGATTGTAGCATGTCTATCCCACAATGTGACGTTGAATGCGTCTCCATTGTTAATTTTTAATTAAAAGAATTATAAAGTCCTGAATACATTTCAAAACACATAATGTCTATGTAGTATATTATATTGTACCTTATATCTTTTAGCCTAACTGACAACATATCCACTATACCATTTTTAGTTCTTCTTTGCTCAATAAAATTGACATCAACTATGACTCCAATTATATTTGATAGTCAAGATAATGATTAAAACGACGCTTGATACATGATAACATGATATTTAATATTGTAAGATGATAAATCTACCTGTGTATACATCTTTGCCAATTCGAGCCTCCAAATGGTCATAACTGACAAATTCGAAAATATGGAAAGGGATCTTGCCCTCTTCATAGTCTTCCTCGTTGAATTTGGTGTCAGTATGGAATTGTAACATCGAAGAATTGTGTTCAACCACAGCATACATTTTTTTGTTGTTTGATACCGCAAATTTTGTAATGACATATATTTTTCCCTCTTGCAATGATTTTTTTTCGGAATGAATCTGCAAATTTCTTGGGTACAATAGCATGGATGTAATTGGACTGCAAGGGAAAAATAATTATTGTAAGAGATTTTATTGAGTATTAGATTTTGCATGAATATAATACACACATTGATACCTCTTCATCAATCAACACCATATCTATACTAATCAATTCAGTTTTTTTTTATAGATATAGAAATTGTCCCATAGTCTAGCAATGCACACTTTTAGACTACTCTCCTCTGTGGTGTTGGTGAGGTTGTTCAAAAACCTATGTGTAGTGTCCACTGCCCTGGAAGAACAAAGAATAAACATTTCAAATACAAAAAATAATAGTGTGGTAACAAAGTTTTACACATTACTCTGAGCAATATAATTATATAGGAAGGATGTTATCTACTTACTTGTTGGTATTTCTCTGAACAACGGACAAGATTGCATGCAAAGGAATTGATAACCCAAGGATGAGTAAACAAAAGAAGTGCAAATGTGAAAGGTGAAGAAGTGCATTAGATGTGTGGTGTGTGATTGGTGGGTTAGAGGATTTTTAAGTGATGGAGGGTATTTTAGTCATTTTGACATGAGTGGCATTTTTGTAATTATGTTATAAACTAGAAATTTGAATTTTAGAGAATAGTGGTGTATAAGTAAAATGGGAGGTTTAAATGAAGTAAAAATGTATAGAAAATAATTGTGAGAGTTAGATGTGACTAAACACATTAGTGTGAGTAAACCGAGCTCATTTATATATAGTAGTAGTGAGTGTTGGTGAATTAGGTCACCACACTTCACAAACTTTTGGAAAGAGGCAAGAGGGAGAGATTAGAAGAGAAAGAATAACTTGGAGAGAAGGAAGAGGGGAAGCACTAGATATTGGAGATTCAAGTTAGGAAGCAACTTTTGGAGAGAATTGAGGTAAGGAGAAAGATTATTTTCACCAATTGGGTTTAATAAGCAAATGGGTAGTTTGGGTGTTTTATCTTATGAAAATTTCATGATATTTGTTGTTGATTATGTGAAATTCGTGCTCTATTTTGATGGTTGAATTAAGTATGTTGAAACTTGGTGAATTCATGTTTTCTTCATGTCAAAATTCATGTTTTATTATAGTGAAATGGTAATTTGGTGAATTTTGATGGTTTTGATGAATAACATGATAATTGATTGATGTTTGTTGTTTAACAAGTTGATTTTGAGCATGGGTATGTGCTTTGTTTGAGAAATCACGAAGTTATGTTGAATAAGTTGTTGTTTAAGTGATTATGATGAAATTGCTTAATTAAGTGAAATTGCATAAGTTGTTACTGTTTAGTTAAGTTGCTGTCATAACATTGAAAAGAATGGAGAGATTATGTTGGTTGTGTAGTTTTGTTGTGAATTAAGTTGTTGTTGTTGTTTGGTTTTGGAGAAATAGCTTAATTTGATGAAAATCAATAAGTTGATGTTGAACTGGATAAGTTGTTATTATGATTAAGTTAAATGATTATGTACATGTGTAACATGAAAGAATTACTGTTGTTGATAATCCATGATTGTTGTTGAATTGTTGGTGAAAATGTGATTTTGAGACGAAATTTGACTTTTAAGTGAAAAACATGATATTTGATGAAAAGAGATTATGAAATTAGTTGTTTGAGCTGGGTTTGAAACATAATTGATTAATTAATGTTGGGTTATTGACTGGAATCGAGTTTGGAGTGTTTGGGATCGAATGGTGTCGCCGAAAAACAAGAAAAGTTGTCGTTTTATTGTGTAGTGCAAAACGCACGGTCTGACTGTGCAGGGTTTAATTTTAATTATTAGTGTTTTAAATATTCAATAATACAATTAAAAATATATGCATGATCTAACAAAAGATGTTTTTGTAAAAAAAAAAAACACAAAAGATGTTAAAAAATGTACATGTTGCTTCGTGAAAATTTGCGGAAAACATCTTTGATGTGGATTGGGTTTGAATGTGAAACCCAGAATTATATGAACTTGAAAAACACTATTTTTTTGTATTTTTTTATTTTTAACTTAATATTTGTTTTTTAAAAAAATTGGACACAAAAATGTTATTGTGAAAGGAAGAGTTCTGAGATTGAAGAGGTTGTTAAAGTTGATTTTGTTTCCAGATCAATGTGAAAGAAAGAAGAAGAGATAGAGGTTAGAGACAAAAAAGTAAACAAGTGTAGTGTAAGCTCTTAAAAAGTTAATGATGCACGGTACATTACATGTTGTACTCATGCACCCTAGGCAACGCTTATATTGATTCTATCATTTTCTTTCCTAACAGCTACATGTCTAGGTTGATCCTTCATTTGTGGAAAAGTTTTCAAATCAATTCCAAGATCCCTGGGACATTATAAATCAAGATGGTTCAGTTTTAAGACTCAACTTAAAAAAAACTACTATAATCCTACAATTACCAATGGTTGGGAAGAACTTAAAGAATATTATCATTTCCCTAAAAATGTTGAAATTAACTTTGCATTTTTCGGAACTCATGTTTTCAAAGTAACAACTTTCAAGGAAATTGATAGTTATACTGAAATACCAATATTCCACAGCAGAAGTTTAATACATAATGAAACAAAATATTTTGACATTCAAATATGGAAAAGTGACTTGGAAAGATAAATAATGGTAGGCCATACTAATTTAAACAAATATTTTGTCTCTACTTGATACAATATTTATTACTTATTTGTTTATGAATTTCTTGCAGATTTTACCATCTGATATGAGAATTTATCTAAACTACAACGTCTACGACAATATAATTTTGTGTGGTGATAATGGAGATAATCAGACTTTTGATATCATACACAAGAACAATGCGACAAGTACTATACAATTAGGACCTCTATGGAATAAATTTTGCGGTCAGAATCAATTTCGGCCAGGGTGTAATCTAAGATTTAAATTTGCGATAAATAATTGTTATGTTTGTCATGTTTTTAAGATTCAATCTATTTATCATTTTATAATTATATGGTATTATTGTATCCAATTCTAATGTAATTTAATTTTCAACGGTAATGATACTATTTTATTATACTTTCTATGTTTTTGTTTATTTTCTCTTTAAATTATTCATATGGTTACGTTTTTTAGTACACAAATATTAATAACAATACATATATAATATGTCCATATATCATTATAAATCACACTAACCCCTTTATTTTCTAAAGTGTGGTCAAATCAATGACTCAATAATTCACACTACACTACAAAAACAGTACATTTCCATTACTCCAAAATACTAGCTCAATTCCCATCCACACATTTACGATACACAAGAACAAAAGACAACTAATATACTAAATTCTTTTTAAAAAGCACTCACAAAATCGTGTACTTTTAACTTATTCTTTCTAGACTATATATATATATATATATATATATATATATATATATAATGATTATGTAAACACATATGCAACACATCTTGTCAAACATCCTACATTACACCAATTTTTCACAAATGGAATCATCAAATAGACCATATTTCTTGACTGTGTGCAAAAGAAACCAGGTAATATTATACGGTCTATCATACTGCAAGCTAGCTTTCTTTCTTTCCAATTTTTTCTATAATACAATTTGTTAACATTGTACATCGATTTATAAATTCTTTTACATTATATACAGATTATTGCTGAATTGGATCCTATTTTTATTGCACAGTATTATAATGAACTAGAACAATGGTGGACGTTGATAGATGAACTTCAAAATTGTTGAGTCTTTTGTGTTGGCTGCATGTTTTGGCAAAACCAATGTATT
Source organism: Medicago ruthenica (assembly GCA_018208015.1). Lineage (NCBI taxonomy): Eukaryota > Viridiplantae > Streptophyta > Magnoliopsida > Fabales > Fabaceae > Medicago > Medicago ruthenica. The sequence goes on along the minus strand of CM031373.1, from coordinate 69,596,472 downwards.
GAATAGAAGCATCTCCATATTTGAAACATTTCTTCAGTTGCAAGTTTTGTGTTTTGAAGCCATTCAGAAGCAGAAAATGTCATCAGAAGCTGAATGCACTGTAGCAGTTCAGAAGCTGATTTCAGGTTCTGAAGCCAGCATTGACTTTTGTTGACCACATCAGAAGCTGGGTTTTCAGATTAGTTTTTGCGCGTATCTTGGGAGATTTAGCAAGGAATTATCTTTGTATAAGTGCTTCTAGAATGCTGAATTATTTGGAGAAGATTTTATTGAAGATTTGGTTCAAAGATATGAAATTCGTATTTTCTGTTTTAAATCTTTCAAAGATACAAAACAGTTTTATTTGTTACTTGATTGGACCAATCTTATTTCAGTAACAAATCAATTCAGAAGATTAGTTTGTTATTTATGTTGCAAGACTGAAGACTATATAAGGAGGAGTGATGCTGCTTTCAAGACGGACGATTTATAGAGTTTAAGATCAGAAAATTGAGTCTTAGTATTTTAAGCTTTTAGCTTTATTGTGCACCACTCAGTTTGAGTTGGTTTAGAGTTTTATAGAGTTGTAATTCATTCTAAGCCTCTAGGTACGAATGAAGTTGTGTTTTTGAAGTTTTCTGAAAAACAGAGTGTTTTTGATTAAGGGTTTCAAGTAGCTGGGTTTAGTTGCTTGAATAGGAAGTTAGAGGATTCTAATACTCAGAGTTGGGTAGAAGTCTTACTAGGTGGAGGTTAATTGCTTGGGATAAGAACTGGGAGTCAGTGTCTGAGTCTTAAGGATTAAATCCAATAGTGGATTTCCTTCCTGGATTGGTATCCCCCAGAGTAGGAGGTGTTTACTCCGAACTGGGTTAACAAACCTTGTGTGTTTTTAGCTTTCCTGCACTTTACTTTACTGCTGTTTATCTGCTTTTATATTGTGCTAAGTTCTGTTCAGAACCTGTTGGTTCAGAACCTGCGTTTATCTCTTAAGTATTGCCTGGCCAGAATTTCAATTGGCATCAGAGCAGGCACCCTGCCTGTATTTTGGGTGAGATCCAGAGGGATTAATTTCTAGTAAGCATGGATAGAGAAGGAGGCTATGTCAATAGACCACCCCTACTAGATGGCACAAACTATGAGTATTGGAAGTCTAGGATGTGTGCATTCTTAAAATCTATTGACAGCAGGACTTGGAAAGCTGTGATTAAAGGCTGGGATCATCCTGAGGTTTTGGACAAAGATGGTAACAAAACTGGAGTATTGAAGCCTGAAGAGGAGTGGACCAAAGCTGAAGATGACTTGTCTCTGGGAAATTCAAAAGCTTTGAATGCTATTTTCAATGGTGTTGACCAGAACATGTTCAGACTTATCAAACAGTGTACTGTTGCAAAGGAGGCCTGGGAAATTTTAAAGACAACTCATGAAGGAACTTCTAAGGTGAAGATGTCCAGACTTCAGTTACTGACCACCAAGTTTGAGAACCTGAAGATGAAGGAGGATGAATCCATTCAGGATTTTTACATGAATGTGCTGGATATGGCAAATTCCTTTGATTCTCTTGGGGAGAAGATGTCTGATGAGAAGCTAGTAAGAAAAATCCTCAGGTCCCTGCCCAGAAGGTTTGATATGAAGGTGACAGCTATTGAGGAGGCTCATGATATTTCTGCTATGAAGGTTGAAGAGCTCATTGGTTCTTTGTTAAATTTTGAGACTGCATTCTGCAAACAGCCTGATAAGAAAGGGAAAGGTATAGCCTTTACTGTGAATACTGAAGCTGATGATCAACAAGAGTCTGAAGAGGATGACTTATCAGAAGCTCTTGTGTTGCTGGGAAAACAATTCAACAAGATTCTGAAGAATGTTAACAGAAAAGCCAAAGCCAAAGGTCAGAACTTCAGATTCAATAACAAAAAGCAACAAACTGATGAGAAGAAGACCAAATCTGAAGAGAAAAGTAACCAAGCCAAAGGTGTGCAGTGCTATGAGTGTGAAGGTTATGGACATATCAAAACTGAGTGTCCTACTTTTCTTAAGAAGCAGAAGAAAAGCCTAGCTGTGTCATGGTCTGATGATGGTTCTGAAGAAGATGATGTTAATGAATCTGATATGTGTGATACTGGTCTGGTAGTGAGGTCAGGAGTTATCTTGAAGAAGGAAGCTGTTTTAGAATCTGAGACCTTTTCAGAGTCTGACTCAGAGTCTGAAGCCTCATATGTGTCTGAAGCTGCTAAAACCTCATATGATGAACTAGCTGATAACTACAAGAAGCTGTATACCAGAAGTGCTGAGGTTTGCAAACAAGTTTTGGATCAGAAGGAGACTATTCTTCAACTGGAGGCTGAAAAAGGTGAGCTGTTAGTGCAAAATTCAGATTTAAAAGAAGAAGTGAACCAACTGAACTCCCAACTTGATCAAATGAAGAAGCAAGTAAAGATGTTGAACTCTGCTACTGATAAGTTGGAGGACATTTTGGGGAATCAGCAACAAGGAAAAACTGGTTTAGGTTTTGTAGATCAGACTCAGATTCCTAAACAGATGAGTTTTGTTCCTGCTACTCAAACTCATGATTCTATGGTTGGAACATCAAAGAAGAGACCTCAAAAACAAGTCCAGATGCCAGCTCAGAAGCAAGCTCAGAAGAAACCTCAGATGCAAGGTCAGAAGCATGTTCAGATGCTACCTCAGAAGCAACCCCAGAAATTTTTCAAAAACAGAAGGAGGAGGAATCAAACATGGATCTGTCATCATTGTGGAAAGAAAGGGCATATCAAACCTTTTTGCTTTAAACTGTATGGCTATCCTGAACACTTTCAATATAGAAGTGTGCAACCTGCTGCACCCAGACACAGTGTTCAGAAGGTGTGGAAACCTAAGGTTCAGAATGTAGGCCTGATTGCTCATACTTCATTAAGAGCCACCTCAAAAGAAGACTGGTATTTTGATAGTGGGTGTTCAAGGCACATGACTGGTGTGAAGAAGCTGCTGAGCAATATCAGATCATACTCCAGAAGCTATGTAACATTTGGAGATGGTGTAAAAGGTCAGATTCTGGGTATTGGTGATTTGATCAGAGAAGGTTTGCCCAGACTTAATGATGTGCTACTGGTGGAAGGTTTAACTTCTAATCTGATCAGTATTAGCCAGCTATGTGATCAGGATTTAAAAGTGAATTTCAACAAGCAGGAGTGTATTGTTACTGGTCAGGATGGTAAAATTCAGATGAGGGGCTGCAGATCCAAAGACAATTGTTATTTGTGGGTTTCTGAAGAAGAAAGAAGTCTGACTTCTTGTCTTATGAGCTCAGAAGAGGAAGTCAAACTCTGGCACCAGAAACTGGGACATTTGCACTTGAAAGGCATGAAGAAAATCCTAAGTACTGAAGCTATCAGAGGTGTGCCTAATCTGAAGATCAATGAGGACAATGTTTGTGGTGATTGTCAAATTGGAAAACAAACAAGAAAGTCTCATCCCAGATTAGTTCACCAGGTAACTACTAAAGTACTAGAACTTGTTCATATGGATTTGATGGGGCCTATGCAAGTAGAGAGTATTGGAGGCAAGAGGTATGCTTTTGTAATGGTAGATGACTACTCAAGATACACATGGATCAACTTTGTTAGAGAGAAGTCTGATACTTTTGAAGTGTTTAAAGACTTATGTACTCAATTACAAAGAGAGAAAGACTGTGGTATTGTCAGAATCAGAAGTGATCATGGCAAAGAATTTGAAAACAAGAGCTTCTCAGAATTCTGTGCCTCTGAAGGTATAAAGCATGAGTTCTCTGCACCTATCACACCTCAGCAAAATGGTGTAGTTGAGAGGAAGAATAGGACATTAGCAGAATGTGCAAGGGTTATGCTGCATGCTAAGAAGTTGCCGTATATGTTCTGGGCTGAAGCAATGAACACTGCTTGTTATATTCATAACAGAGTTACTTTGAAGAAGGGTACTACATCAACTCTGTATGAATTGTGGAAAGGGAGAAAGCCAACTGTGAATTATTTCCATGTTTTTGGGAGCAGATGCTACATTTTGGCTGACAGAGAGAATAGAAGAAAACTGGATCCTAAGTCTGATGAGGGCATATTCCTGGGTTATTCAGTAAACAGCAGAGCTTACAGGGTGTTTAATTCCAGAACCAAGGTTGTGATGGAGTCCATTAATGTGGTAATTGATGATCTGACTGCTGAAAAGATAGAAGTGAACCTGAAGTTGTTCCAGAGTCTGAAGCTTCAGAAGAACAAACTTCAGAAGCAGAAAAGCATTCAGAGTCTGAAGAAGCAGAAGATCAACCAGATCAAGTCCCAAATGGTAAAGGGCCATCAATTAGAGTTCAGAAGGATCATCCTAAAGACTTAATCATTGGAAGCTTAGATCAAGGTGTCAGAACCAGGAGATCAGATGCTGCTGCTACTGATTCATGCTTTGTGTCAAAGGTTGAGCCTAAAAATGTGAAAGAAGCCCTGACTGATGAATTTTGGATTGAAGCAATGCAAGAAGAGTTGAATCAATTCAAAAGGAGTGAAGTGTGGGATCTGGTTCCAAGACCTGAAGGGCTGAATGTAATTGGGACTAAGTGGATATTCAAGAATAAAACAGATGAAAATGGTACTGTAGTCAGAAACAAGGCAAGGTTGGTTGCTCAGGGTTATACTCAAGTTGAGGGACTTGATTTTGATGAGACATTTGCACCTGTGGCCAGACTAGAGTCCATAAGACTACTGTTGGGTGTCTCCTGCATTCTCAAGTTCAAGCTATTTCAGATGGATGTGAAGAGTGCATTTCTAAATGGATATCTGTAAGAAGAAGTGTATGTTGAACAGCCTAAAGGATTTGTGGATCATAATTTTCCTAATCATGTTTACAAACTGAAGAAGGCCTTGTATGGATTGAAGCAAGCACCAAGAGCATGGTATGAAAGATTAACTCAGTTTCTTGTGTCTCAAGGTTACAGAAAAGGAGGTTCTGATAAGACATTGTTTGTGAAAGATGAAAATGGGAGTCTGATGATTGCTCAGATTTATGTGGATGATATAGTGTTTGGAGGGATGTCTCAGAAGATGGTCAAACTGTTTGTTCAGCAAATGCAATCAGAGTTTGAAATGAGTTTGGTTGGTGAGCTGACATATTTTCTTGGATTACAAGTTAAGCAAATGGAAGATACAATCTTCATTTCTCAGAGTAAATATGCCAAGAACATAGTGAAGAAGTTTGGTATGGAATCTGCTGCTCATAAGAAGACACCAGCTGCTACTCATCTGAAGCTAACCAAAGATGAACAAGGAGTATCAGTTGATCAGAGTCAGTACAGAAGCATGATAGGGAGTCTATTGTATTTAACTGCAAGCAGACCTGATATCACTTATGCTGTTGGAGTATGTGCTAGATACCAAGCTGATCCTAAGATGAGTCATCTGGCACAGGTCAAAAGGATCCTGAAGTATGTGAATGGTACAAGTGACTATGGAATCATGTATTCACATAGTTCAAGTTCTGAACTGATGGGATTTTGTGATGCTGACTGGGCTGGAAGTGCTGATGACAGGAAGAGCACTTCAGGAGGATGTTTCTTTCTAGGAAATAATTTAATTTCATGGTTTAGCAAGAAGCAAAACTGTGTTTCATTGTCAACTGCTGAAGCTGAGTATATTGCTGCTGGGAGTAGTTGCTCACAACTGGTTTGGATGAAACAAATGCTGGAGGAGTACAACATTGAACAAGGAACTATGACATTGTTTTGTGACAATTTGAGTGCCATCAACATTTCTAAGAATCCAATTCAGCACAGCAGAACCAAACACATAGACATCAGACATCATTTTATCAGAAACCTTGTGGAGGATAAAGTCATTCAGCTGGAACATGTAGCTACTGAAGAACAAGTTGCTGACATATTCACAAAGGCCTTGGATGCTAGGCAGTTTGAAAACTTAAGGAGCAAGTTAGGAGTGTGTTTGCATGAAGAGTTATAGCAATTACTGCAAACTGGATGTGAGGAAGCTAGAGTACCTGCCAGTTGTGTCTTTGCTAAATGTGATCCTGAACCTAAGTCAGAGTCTGAGACTACTTTTGGATATGTAGTTTTGGTTCCCTATTTGAAGTCTGAGATTTGTCAGAATTTTGTGGCTAAAAAGGGGGAGAAAATCTTATGTAATGTGTTGGCTCTAATACCAAGTGTTGCTGCTCCTGCTCAGAGAATTTTAAATTCAGCTTTCAGTGTTGTTCAGAAGTTATTTGTGAAGCTCAGACTTCAGAACAAATATAACAAGAGCTGTCAAGATGTTATTGAGGGGGAGTATGTGTCTCAGGGGGAGTACAAGATTGTTATGGTCCTGAGTGTTTCTGTGATCCTGAGGTATGGTCCTGAAGAACAATTGTGTACAGCTCCTGAAGTGTTGGCTCTGATATGCTCTGATACCATAAATTCAGAAGTAAGGGGGAATTTGATGTATGCTAAGTGTATGTTGAGTTGCAGGGGGAGTGTGTGTGATGATCAGGAGTTGATCAGTAGCTCTGATACCTTGAAGTAGCTCTGATACCTGATTCAGGAGTCAGAAGCTGAAGTTGTTGTTTAACATAGCTGAATCCGCTGCCTAAACAAATTGCTATGATGTATTATTGTGGAGTCCTTCATTGTTGAGCTGATTATAATGAAGATTGAAGGACTTGGATGGTTTTAGCCAAAAATTTGCCAAAGGGGGAGATTGTTGAGTCTTTTGTGTTGGCTGCATGTTTTGGCAAAACCAATGTATTGAATAGAAGCATCTCCATATTTGAAACATTTCTTCAGTTGCAAGTTTTGTGTTTTGAAGCCATTCAGAAGCAGAAAATGTCATCAGAAGCTGAATGCACTGTAGCAGTTCAGAAGCTGATTTCAGGTTCTGAAGCCAGCATTGACTTTTGTTGACCACATCAGAAGCTGGGTTTTCAGATTAGTTTTTGCGCGTATCTTGGGAGATTTAGCAAGGAATTATCTTTGTATAAGTGCTTCTAGAATGCTGAATTATTTGGAGAAGATTTTATTGAAGATTTGGTTCAAAGATATGAAATTCGTATTTTCTGTTTTAAATCTTTCAAAGATACAAAACAGTTTTATTTGTTACTTGATTGGACCAATCTTATTTCAGTAACAAATCAATTCAGAAGATTAGTTTGTTATTTATGTTGCAAGACTGAAGACTATATAAGGAGGAGTGATGCTGCTTTCAAGACGGACGATTTATAGAGTTTAAGATCAGAAAATTGAGTCTTAGTATTTTAAGCTTTTAGCTTTATTGTGCACTACTCAGTTTGAGTTGGTTTAGAGTTTTATAGAGTTGTAATTCATTCTAAGCCTCTAGGTACGAATGAAGTTGTGTTTTTGAAGTTTTCTGAAAAACAGAGTGTTTTTGATTAAGGGTTTCAAGTAGCTGGGTTTAGTTGCTTGAATAGGAAGTTAGAGGATTCTAATACTCAGAGTTGGGTAGAAGTCTTACTAGGTGGAGGTTAATTGCTTGGGATAAGAACTGGGAGTCAGTGTCTGAGTCTTAAGGATTAAATCCAATAGTGGATTTCCTTCCTGGATTGGTATCCCCCAGAGTAGGAGGTGTTTACTCCGAACTGGGTTAACAAACCTTGTGTGTTTTTAGCTTTCCTGCACTTTACTTTACTGCTGTTTATCTGCTTTTATATTGTGCTAAGTTCTGTTCAGAACCTGTTGGTTCAGAACCTGCGTTTATCTCTTAAGTATTGCCTGGCCAGAATTTCAAAAATTAACACCAAGTTGAATTTAATCAGTGTCTTACAATACCTTATCTTACTAACGGTTGGGGACAGTTAGGCGATTTTTATCATATTAATGGATATTGACTCATCTCATTTTCATATTTGGGACAAAGTACGTTCCAAATTAAAATTTTCAATGAAATTCTACCAAACAATGAATTTCCGCGGTACCATACAATGTCTACTTCTATAACTTGCAATCATACATTTGTGGTCTTCTTGCCAAACAACAATCCAATGCAGTCTAAATTGGTTAGTTTTTGTCGTTTTTGTTATATACTTAAACAAATATCATTTTCACTTAGAATTATTAAGTTTAGTAATTACTCATTATTCTTCATATACAAACTGATAGACGGTTCTATACCTTTTCAGATCCTACCAAGTGATTTTGGAGGTTTTTTGAGAGGTAAAAATCATTCAGAATTATGTGGACCATCAAACAATATAACTGTTTGTAAATTATTATTTACAAATGGAGACCAACCACATAATTCAATTGTCAAAATCAGCAGAGGGTGGAATAGGTTATGTGATGCCAACAAAATTCATCCTAAAGATATATTGGAGTTTAAATGTGACCCAATCATGACAACAAATATTGTAATCGTTTTACGTTCTTCACTTCACAGTTTATTATCTTTTATATATATATATATATATATAGACACACACATACATATACATACACATTTGTTGTCTTCGATATAGAAAAATATTAGAAAATTACTTTTCCCACTTCAAAGAAAGCTAAAACACACCAATAATTTACGTTTTTACCCCGGCGGCAGTTTGTTGCCGATGGGAATGATCCGGCGGCAGTTAGTTGCCGCCGTCCCCATCGGCAGCTAAATGCCGTTGCGATCAGTACTTATGAAGCTCAACACCCAGAACCTCCAACTTCATCTCTTCAATCTCTAAAAACTCTTTCAAATCTTCCAAAAATCTCAAAATTTTCAACCTCAAATCAACCACACTCCAATAACAAGTAAGTTTCCATAATCAATTTCATTGTCATTTTATGCTTATATGTTACATTTATTATCTTAATTGATTTTTTTTTTAGTTTTAGACTTTGTTTAATTTTTGATTTTTTTGGCAAGAAATGATAGATTGTTTACATGGAAATGACTTATGTTGCTTAAATGTTTAGATCTTTGCATGTTTATGTTGTAATTTTTAGCTTTAGGGTTTATGTATAATTTGCACTACAAGTGTTTGATGAAATGTTTGAATGAGTTTTTAATTGGATTGTTTTTAATTTCTTATGGTGTAGATCTGAAAAAATGGCTCAAGTATACTTTCATGTATCCTTCAACGGTGGTAACCAACATTTTTTCAAGGTTCGCGACGATATGACGTTAAAAGAATTGAAGGATCTACTTCATGAAATCAACCAACGAATCAACCACGGAGACGCGAGGAGGGTGGAATACATTTGGTATCACCGTCCATCGTTCGACTCAGACGGGAATTTGTCGTTCACTCGGTCGGAGTTAACGAACGACGACGACGACGTGAGGAGCATGTTCTCGATATTTGTTGTGCCAAACATGATCCCCTCGAGATGGATGTTACGTTGCTGAGGTCGCCTGAAGATATTCTCAAGAGTTTGATTCGTCCATATGAAGATGTTTAGGTAGTATTATTATGTTGTGTCATTATTTTGTTGGATTTTAGTTTAATTCTTGTTAGTTTGCTGAAGATGTTGCCATTGAAGTGTCTTATACTTAGATGTTGGCAAGTCTTTTTGAAAACTCAAAAGAATGAAGAGAACACAACATGTATTATGCGGAATCAGCTATATAGGTTCTCACATCGATTTCCTTCGTATAGGATGAGTGTGACAAAAGGGAATGCAGTTCTAAGATGTTGTTTTGTACTTGATCATGCTCCTCTGTCAATTGAAACTTTGTCAGTTGGCAGGGCAGTAGGATTAAGTTCAAAAGAATATATTGGAATGCATTCCTTTTTGTCATGACTCATCTTATATGAGGGAATTCGATGTGAAAACATATATAGCTGATTTCGTAGAATACATGTGTTGTGTTCTCTTCATTCTTTTGAGTTTTCAAAAAGACTTGCAAATTTTTACACTAAGTATACGACACGAGAACATATATATGTTTTCCGCAAACTTTCAAGAATTAAATTAAAATCCAACATCATTCATGATGATACAACATATTTAGGGATAATGTAATGTAATGTAACGCTTATTTTGTGAATTTTTAGTTATGATTTAGTTCGGATCATGAATGAATTGTTGTTATTGTTGTTTGTTAGTAATCAAAACAATCAAAATAAACCCGAAATCATGTTGAAATTGTACCAAAAAAACTACGATAATGTGAATGTGCCATAAATTTACAAAAAAAATCTAACAATTGTCAACAAAAAAAACTAACAAAATTCCTAAAAAAATGTCCTAATCCTGATCTTGGTCATCATGCTGCTGTTGCTGCCGCCTCCTCGACACTATCGGTGCCATCATGTCCTATGTGGACGCTGGAGATCTGCCACCTTCGCCCCGTGATTTATGCATCTCATCCTACGGGTGTTACGAATCTAAAATAATAAAAAAAACACCACATAAATCAAAAACATACAAAAAAAAGCATATACTTCATATATAAAAAATTACGCGCGAACAATAATCGAAGACAAAAAAATAATCAGACAACGGCATGTGTTCATGTCATTTTTATTAAAAGTTATCATACAAAAAAATATATATCGACTTCATATATAAAAGTTAAAAAAGAAAAAAGAAAACTTACATTATTTGCATTATACCACAACGGTAATGCAACGTGTGAAGCGTATGATGACAACAATGAGTCATCATAAGGCCCTCCAGGAAATGGAGCCGCATCAGGTAACTCCTCGGGGGCTGTCACAGCTGCAATCTCATCATCTAACGCAGCCGCATCGTCGTCCCCACCCTCATCAGCAACATGTTGGACGTCATAGCCACTATCTGTGGCATCATGTAGCTGCTCCTGATAATGCAGGTACTGGGTGGGGTCCTCCACCTGCGACACCTGCTGTGTCGGCTGAGAACTACCCTCGCCCCCAACAGGCCTCCGGCCTCTTCCCCTCTTAGGCACATGAGGGTTTGCAGCTTGTCTCTCCCGTCGGTAGCTGCTAGTCATGGGCTGCTTACCAGCTCTAGTCGTCCTATCTTGGTTCTGATCAGACATATCTACACAAAAAAAAAACTAAAAAAATTAGGCATAATAAAAACATCATTCTATCACAATTCTAACATTCTCACAATTCTATCACAATCTAAACAACATTCATCAACATACTCATTTAGGCATTTTAACAAACACTTTGAGTGCAACATTCACATTGTGTTAATTGTGTTAATTGAACAACATTCACAACTGTTGGAACAAAATGTGAAACAACTCTCTCTGAATATAGGGGGAGATTGTTGGAACAATTTGTATGAACATCTCTCTCTAAGGTTTTGATGATAACAAAGTGTTAAAAAGAAAATTGGTTATTGCTAATGCTTTGTTCAAGTTATTTCAGAACCATGTTCCTAATGATCAGTATTTGATAATGGTTATGGAAGAACAAGCTAAGAGCAAGAAGGAAAGCTTAGAAGCAATGTTGCAAAATTGAAGGAAAACTGGGTCTGAAGGGTGAGTCTGAAGGCTGAGTCTGAAGCCTGCATCTGAAGGCAGCCTCTGAAGGCTGAGTCTGAAGGTCAACAAAAGTCAACGTCTGAAGGGAGCGTCTGATGAACAGTGCGTCTGAAGGTCAGTGCGTCTGAAGGTCAACAAAAGTCAACGTCTGAAGACCAGCGTCTGATGAACAGTGCTTCTGAAGTCTGAGTCTGAAGAAGAGCTTATGAAGTACTGTTCACGAAGAAGCTTCTGAAGTCTGACGTGGAAAGTTTCCTTCAGCGTTTAATGCCTACAGTGTCAGAACGCCCCCAATGGAACAGTTGTCTCCCTGACTCAAACATTCTCCAGCTTTTAAGGATTGGAAATTCAAAAATGGCTGCTGCTCCCGCTTTTCAGTTCAGTTTAGCTCACAAACACAGCCTGGCCAAGTTCCATCTATGCAACGGCTCTTTGCTTAAATCCTGCAAATCTTCAACAGCTCTAATTCCCTCTATATAAGGAAGAAGAATGGAAGAAGAAATTTGCTAAGACTCTTGGAACAAAAACTGTCTGAAACTTGCTCTGTTTTGCTGCAAAAATACGAGTGTCACCAAATACTTAGAAATTCTTTCAATCTTTTGTATCTTAGAATTTCTTAAGGTTAAGAGTCTTACCCTGAGTTGTATTAAGTGAACACCTCTGATATTTTATCAAGTGTTCAATCCAAACTTACTTTCTTTGTAATTCAGTTTGGTTTTAAGTCTCAGTCTGAATACTGAGCATTTGTAACCTCATTCCTTTGTGGTATGAGCAGTTAGAGTCCCATTCCTTTGTGGTCTGAGCAGGAAGTCTTATTCCTTTGCGGTCTAAGCAAGGTTGGTTCATTCCTTTGTGGTCTGAACATTAGAAGTCTCTTCCTTTGTGGTTGAGCAACTGGAAATCTCATTCCTTTGTGGTCTGAGTAATTGTAATCAGGCTGATTATAGTTAAAATCTCTTATTAGTAACAAGGGGACTAGACTACTTCCAACTTGTGGAAGGAACTAGTATAAAAACATTGTGTGTCCTCTCTTTCCTTCTCTCTTTGTTTTTAATCCGCTGCATATACTCTTTGAAAAAGGTTTAGAACCAGTTTCTGAACTTGTCTTAAGTTTGAGAAGAAAAGAAACCAAGTTTTTGAGTCCACACAATTCAACCCTCCATTCTTGTGTGTTTTTCTCACCTTCAACAACCACATTATACTCAAACATAATCTAAACAACATTCACAACAACTAGATTCATCTATAACATCATAAACTAACAAAAAATTCAATTTTTACATAAACCCTAACCACATAAATCTACCAAAATTAACAAAAAATAAACCTACACAAACTAACATTAACATTATAAATGATTAATACTACTTACTTGTGGTTTTGTGAAGATGATTTACTTGATTTTCGTGAAAATGGAATTGGAGAGGATTTGAAGAAATTTGAAGAATTTGGAAATTGTGATGTGTTTTGTTTGTTGTTCTGGTTATGTTCAGATCGCAGCGGCAGTTAACTGCCGATGCGGACGACGGCAATTAACTGCCGATGGGTTCGGCTGCAGTTAACTGCCGATGCACCATCCCAGCGACAATTAACTGCCGCCGGAGTAAAACCGTCATTTACTTGTGTGTTTTATCCTTGTCTAATGTGGAAAAAGCAATTTTCAAAAATATTACTGTTGTCACCACCATATCCAAACGTTGTAATCATATACTTCTAAATTAATATATATCGTAATTCACATGATCCTCTATGTTTCTTTGTTTTCACAATTCTGTTCTCTCACTCACACCAACTGAAACCTTTTTTCTTGTTCTTCCTGTTTGCTGCATATCTTGTTCTTCTTTTTTTAAATGACCAATATTAATAGTTAATTATTATAATAATGTTTTTTCTCTCAAGTTTGAATCAGAAATCTTCAACTCCTTTAACATTTTACTCAAACCAGTTGAGTTATCTAACCCCAAATTTGTATTGTCTTAATGGTTGTATATATGAGTTTTTTTTTAATATTTGTTTTCTATGATTTCAGTTCCTTTAGCAATTTATTTGGACACTTGTTGCTTACGAATATCAAGAAAAGATTTGAATTCTTAGGTTGTGCTATAATTTGAATGTTGGCATTTTTCAGATAATCAAATTATAACTAACCCTGCCAAGGTGTTCCCTGACTTCTTCAAAGTCTTCCTCATAGAGGAAGCATTATGAGAGAATGATATTTTATTATTTTTTATCATGCTTCCTCCGATTATTATTATTAAGTTTTATGTATAATATGTGATGTAAGTAGTCATTAACTACATGATAATGATATATATTTCATACCAAAAAAACAAACCGATATATCAACTCTTGTAACATTGATCTTCATCTTTTTTTCTAAAATCTATTGCAGCTCATCCCAATTGACATTCAAAGTTATTTATTAACTCACTTTCACGTAAACATATTTATACTTAAACTCACTTTTTTTTTATAAAAAAGTTCAATCAAAATCAATTTTTCCCATGAGTAAAAGCATGCACTTTATCAAATTTTTCAATCAAAATCAATTTTCTCCACAGGAAAAGCATGCGCTTAATCAAACTAGATTACTTAAGATTCACATTACTGATGGAGAGATTTTTTTTTTTTGTGATCCGGAGAGAATGTTTTACTCTAAAAACGGTGGCAAATATTGTATTAATCCTTTTTGTATATTATTAATCCTTTATAAACTCAGTATTAGTAATGGAGAGAATGTTTTACTCTATTTTGAGTAGAGGTGTTCAAAACCGAACATATCCAATAGAAAAATCGCAAACAGAACCAATCCAAACCGAAACCGCAAAAAACCGCATTTGGTTCGGATGTATTCGTATCGTTTTCTTATTCAACCGCATGGTTTGGTTCGGTTTGCGGTTTTGTTTTATCAACCGAACCAAACCAAATCGCAACATACGAAAAACACTAATTAAACATATGTCACTTAAACCAATATTCATAAAAACTCAATAGAAATTTTTATAAAATGACATATTTTTTCTCTTGTTAAGTTTCTTCTTAACTTTTTATTTTAAAATATGTTTATGTGTTACTTGAACTTCCAGATAATGATAAAATCTTAGTATTTGCATTTCTTACATAATAAGATTATTTTTTGCACACATTTTTAATTTAGTTCATGTTGTTGGGAATATTGCTGGAAATTTGTTATGTTTTAGCTATTTAACTTGATTTTAATGTTGAAAACAAAAAATTATATTGGCTCGATAAAAACCGCACAAACCGATCCAACCCAAACCGCATTTGTTTGATTTGGTTTGGATTTTATTTTAGAAGTCAACCGAACCAAACCAAACCGCATGCTTTTTTATCTTGCGGTTCGGATGACTTTTAGCCTCAAAACCGAACCAAACAGCACCGCGAACACCCCTAATTTTGAGGGACCAAGATAAACTATTCACATGCCTTCGAAACGGCTTTCAAATGTGGAAAGGTAAATTGAATTTCATCATGGAAAAAAATGTAAGTGACGACGATCACTTTTGTTATTCACATCAATAGAAATTATTTTACCATTTTTTTTTATTTAAATTGCTCCTTTTTAACACGGGTGAGGCGTAACTATGTCTATGAGGTCAAAGTTCTAACATAAAAATTTCAAAAGACTTAATTAAGAATAACAAACACCACACAAACGGTATTTTATTTAATTGCTCCATTAACATGGCGTAATTTATGAGTTACAATAATAGGTCATGGGTCATAACATAAAAATTAAAAAAAGTTTCTTTTATTGAGAAAAAAGTTAACAAGCAACACAAACATTGTCTTGGAGAAAAATACAAAAACAGATACAAAGTCCTTAGTCAAATCTACTACTGGAAAATCCCTGGACCTCAAAAACAAGGACGGGATGTTCTCCACATCTGATTCTCTTGCCTTTGTGATATGAGGAACTCTTTCTCAGCAATTTCTGCACATCTCATTAGCATGGCTCGTTCCACAAATCCAAAATTGAAAAAACCAACCAATAGTCAAGACGATTTAACATACATTAAACTACATTATATTATGATATTATCTCTGGATTATTTAAAATAAAAAAAAAATAATATATCCATTATCTTAAAAGACTGTTTACCTAACATTCAAAACGAATGCAGGTACACGCTAATCCTCTCAGAATCCATATACTACAACTTGTTTAAGCGATTTGTGGTAATTCTATTCTATAACTTACAAAACTACAATGTCAATATTCAATAATTGCTTGGCTATGTATCATTCCCTTAAAATTTAAGCAGCTAGAAGTTTTCTTCAACAGTTTAAAGTTAATCGACTAGGCCAAATCAAGGTATGTTTCAAAGATTGTAGAGGCCACAAGACTATCAAAAAGCAAAGTTGGGATAACAGCCAGTGGCATCATCCATAGTTCATAAAGAAATACAAACACCTTGTTTGTCTGAAATAAATTTTGGAGATGCTTAGCAGTAAGTGCCTAAACAAAATTCACAAAACATCAACAATTATAAAAACTACAATTAGGATATGATGCCCATTAGGCATTATTTGGTTTCTCGTTGTAACTCCCATATAGAACCACTAGAGAAAGATAATATCAACTATCCAATGCTAACACTGACAAAATATAAGAATGTGTATGTCAGGATAAAGGTTCAGACCAATAGTCCAAAAATTTCTAATTTCAATTTATGATTGCTAACAATCAAACCAACCCTTCGGAAAGAAGAGTGACTTGAGGAACCTGTTTAAACTAATTGAGTGCTATCATAGGATTCATCTAACTAAACATGTAACTAAATCATGGCACTTGTAACATAACCTGAAAAGGTTTTGTAACATCTTCAATATAGGCTCACCAAGCATGACTACAGGAAAGATCAAGAACAATACTCTTTCAAAGAGAATTCTAACACATTCACACAACTTTGTGATGCTAACTAAAATTGATATCCATAATGGTGATAGTCTACCTTGCAAACATCTGATTATAACATAAAACATAATCTAACTAAAATCTTATAGGCTGATGACTGATGGGAAGCTCTAGATGTTGTTCAGAAAGCTCTAGATTGATGAAGTTCTATCTTCGGTTGTCTAAGCAATTGATTAAAACAGACATGCTAGTGGTTCATCTGACTTCTAGAGAGTGCCCACCTGGAGTAAGTGCCTTGTAACTAGAGAAAATGCTTAAACCTGCATGCAATTTCTACTGCAAAGCTTAGTCATAAAACTATCTTGTGTAAGGATGGTAACGACTACTGCCCCCATAACCTCCCCTACTAGAATAGGGTCCTCCTGTCCCACCAAAACCAGCACCAGGGCCAGATTCATAACCTCCACCAGTGCCTGGACCGCCATAACTTCCATAGCCCCCACCACCTCTCCCATATGGGCCTAACCCCCCACCACCACCATATCCACCACCAAGGCCCCCCATGTAGGATCCATAGCGGCCAGAGTAACCGAATGAGGATTCTCCTCCTCTATAGCCCGCATAACCACCAGCACCAGCACCACCACTGCCACCATAACCTCCAAAACCACCACTGAAATCATCTCCACCTCCATACCCACCATAATCGCTAAACCTACCACCAAAACCTCCAAGCGACCTATAAGATGCAGGGCCATAACCTCCACCAGGAAAACTTCCATAAGAATCGTCAAACCCACCAAAACCGCCATTGTAAGAACGTGCCCTAGAATCACTACCAAATGAAGGAAAAGAAGCTGAATTTGAAGATTTCTTTGGTTCAGCCTTCTTGATCTCAACCTACAACAAAGAATCGAGTCAACCTAGATTCATTCATAAATAGAACCTTTTTCCTTGGTTTTGGTTGGGCAGATAAATAATAAAATGTGCAGTAAGCCCGCTACATAAGTCAAACACTTGCAATAACACTGGCAAAGTGAGACATCACATTGTTGAAAAGCAACAGGAATCCGCAATTATTATTATTATCAATTATTTCACAACATCTTTGCACATCAAAACTGATTCCCACTAACCTATGTTCAGCAGTAGCATTACCAGTTTCAATTTTAAACACCCTAAATAAATGAACCAAACTAACCTGAGTACCATCCATATCAATCATGTTCCCATCAGCCAACAAATTATCAACGGCCTTATCACTATCAAAAACTACAAAACCAAATCCACGAGAACGCTTAGTAGTATGGTCGCGTATTATCTCGTGCTCCACAACATTCCCATGCTTCGAGAAGAAGTTCTTGAGCTCATCTGAAACACACACCCAAGGCAAGCATACAATAAGCTCACTAACTCACAACACCATATTATCATTCGTAAACAAACAATACAAACTAACAAAACACGTATACACACACAATAAACACTGATTGTTATATAAACAAATCAAAGCACACAACGAACATTGTTTATTATAACATCAAAAAGAAAAATCAAAAGTGCTGAACACAAACCTTCAGATACAGCTGCTGGAATGCCACCAACAAAAATCTTCTTGGTTTTGAAGTCATTAGTTTGAGATGCACCCTTTGGAATAGTCCTCTTGATTTCAACCTGGTATGAACAAACAAATCAACAATCAAGACAAACTAACCACTTGAAAACAGCCCAAATAAAAAATTCAACTGAATCTACAAAACACAAAGTGAAACCCTAATTAGGGTTTTACCTGCTTGTCATTGATGACGTGATTCTCCTGAATAACTTGATCAACAACAGAAGCATCCGCATAAGTGATGAACCCGAATCCTCTCGGACGACCGGTATGTCGATCCTTCATGATAACGGAATCCGTTATCTCTCCATACCTTTCAAAGTACTTCACAAACGTCTCTGCAGAATCAAAATATCAAAAACTATCAAATCAATAATATTGAAATTGAAAAGTAAAATATAAAAAAATTAAAGTTGTTGATTGTTTTATACCTAGTGTTGTGTCTTTGGCTAAACCTCCGATGAAGATTTTCCTGCATGAAAACGAAAAATGAGAAGAGTGAAAAGAGAAATCGGTGACGAAGCGAATTGAAAGTGTAAGAAAGAGAGAAGAGAGCGAACCCAGGACTGGCGCCGTCGCCGGAGTGAGGGTTATCGGACTTTCTGGAAGCCATGGTTGAAGATCGGATGATTTGTGACCTGTAGCAGTGGAACTGGTTTGGGGATAAAGGAGTTGAGGAAGAAGGTTAGGGTTGGTCATTGGTTATTATATAACTCTTCTGGAAATAACTTCAATTGGGCTTTCAAAAAGGTTTTGGGTTTGGGCTAGGTACAAGCCTACACATTCAATGAGGAGAGATCTATTTTTACCACACTACCCTTTTAGATTTACTCCAAAATTACTCTACTCTAGTTAACTCTTAACTGAATTTCAAATATCGATTTTGTCTTTTTATTTTATTTTTTTACGTCATTTTTTATTCTTTTGATCAATTTATATATGGATTTTCAAGATTCAAATTCATGATTTTATTTTATTGTGAACATTTTTTGTTCAAATATATTATCATTCACTTATGTTTTCATATGAATTTTGGGGTCGTAGTCATTTTGATATGTAAATATGTAACTAGTGGCCACAAAAGTCTCTTAATGTATCAAAAATTCAAAATTTTCCCTGATTGTACACTTCGTTAGTCAACATAGTTATTGACGTTAAAATAGTCTCTTAATGCTGATATTAATTATTTTCACATGGGGACAAATATGATAGTAATTAGGTACTTATAGGGACTGAAAGGACAATAAGTAAGTATATCGAGAAACTAATATGACAATATTAACGAAACATTTTAACATAAGGGGCTATTTTGACTAACAAAGTGCACATTCAGGAACTATTTTGAAATTTTGATACAATGAAGGATTAGTGTGGCTAGTCATTACACACTCAGGGACTAAACTGATTATTACATCTATGAATTTTAGATTTTATACTTAAAACTCGTATGCAAACATACCAAAAGAACAAAAACAGCGTGAAAAAAATAAAGGACAAATTTGCTAACTAAAATTAAGTTAAATGAAGGTGTTTTCATTTTAACTTTTTTGATCTAAAAAAATATGGTATTTTCATTTTCATTTTTTATTTTTTTAGAGTGAATATCATCCTAAGAAATCTCCTATTTTTCAGGTGGATTGGAAAGCTCCTCTTTGTGACTGGTTTTAGATCCTTACTCTTGTGGTGACTTTTTCAGGGATTTTGTAGCTTTTATCGTTGGTTTTTTTTCATTGGGAATGCAACAACTTTTGAACTTGAGTTAACAAGTACTATTATGATTATTAAAGACTTTGTGTGATTCTCTACTTGTGGTGAAGACTTTTAAGAATTCTCAATCTATTTCGTGGAAATAAGAAATATATTGGGAAATTGTTTGCAATTGTGTTCTCAAGTGGAATTTGTTGTTTCTTTTATATATATATACACACACACGAGACATATCAAGTGAGAATAAATATCTTATGTGAAAATGGTAAAAATAAATCTTAACTATCGGATCTCAGGTTATGGCTGAGATTAAAAGTCAAATTTTAACAAGTCATGTGTTGTTTCTTATTCTCTTTCCCTATCTTCATAAATTTCACCATCCTTCCGTTCTTAGCATATTCTTTCAAGCATAATTGGTCTTCATCCTCTTGACTCATCGACTCCCCCTCACAAAGACACCACCAAAACCTACTTCATGATTTCGCCCCAACCTTCCACCGGTTTCAACCGCCATCATTTAGGGTGCTCGTCGTCGCCGGCGAACCAACAGGGTCGTCGCGTCGGTCGTCGCTGGCATGACATAAGGTCGTCGGTCACACAGGTTGTCAAAAATTTGTCAAAACTGAACACATTCAAGTTGTTTCCCGTTGTTTCCTTTTCTCAAAGGTGCGGCTATGAAGGAAATATTGGTTTTATTTTTTTTATTAATCTACTTATTCAAATCGAACCCTGCTAACAAAAAAAATCTCAATTCATGAAATTAGATTTAATCCATCACATGTACGTAGTTTTTAAAATCTATTTGCAAACGTTTATGTAATTGGAAATTTTTTTAATGTAGATAGACTTCAACTTAACTCCAAAGCACAAGATTTTGATGAAAAACAAGTGAATCAAATATTTAAGGGGAAATTACACTGACCTCCCCTGAGGTTTAATCAAATGTCACTCACCTCCCCTCTAGTTTTTCCATAGACAATAACCTCCCCTCCAATTAACTCCGTTGAGAATCTGTTGTGTTCAAGAAGAAAAGAAAGAAAAAAAAAATCAACCGTAGCCCAGTGGTTTCGTCTTTCATGTTTAGTGTATGTATGCTTATTTCGACCTCCAGTACACAATCAAATTGAGTTTACTGAGTGACTAACAACTCGTGAGGTGAGAAATTTTCGTTCAGGTATTCACGGAAATACTACCTTTTGGCCAAGACAATAGCTATTCAGTGCAAGTATTGTAGCGCTCGTGAAAATGGTATCAAGAACATGAAAAGCATTATATGATACTCAAAGTAAATTAGAAGCTTATATATTGGCTTGAGAATCGTGAAAATATATATGGTTCATTATTTGAGGTTTTTGTGAATTAGGCTGGCAGATTAAAAAAAAAATATAGTATCTTATGCCAAATTCATTTTTCCTAATACAAAAATTAAGAACACACCGCAGCAGCAATTTGATTTCTTTTTTGTTTCTGAATCAATTCGGTTAAGGAGAATGCAACAGAAACATGCAATGGAGATGTAGGGCCTTCTTTGTAGGCAGTGATTTCTGTTTGAATGACGGTAACAAACGGCTAATCAAGAGGGGGGATCGGTGTCATTAATTTAGATAATAAGGGAGGTTAGTGATCAAATAAAAACTAGAGGGGAGGTTTGTGACATTTGACTAAACCTCATGAGAGGTCCATGTAATTTCCCCAATATTTAAATCTCTAATCCATAGGAAATTCAACTATGGCATTAACTATTTGATAGATTTAAGACAAACAAATTGAGACAATGATTACATAATACTACAATACAACAAACGAAATTACGGATCCGAATTGACTACAGTCGCAAAATCACGCAGTCACTGCAGTCGGCGAAAATCAACCGTTTAATTCATCCATTGGTCATGATTCAGCATCTTCCTCTCTAGCAATACGCACAGAATCAAAATCTTATTGTGCGCACCAGTCACCACCCCCTGCAATTTCATTGTCCCTCCTCACCCTTCTCTTCTCCCTCCATCGCTTCCCATGACCTTCTTCACCATCCTCTGCAAAACGCCACCGTCACCCTTTGTAATATCCCGCTTAAGCGTGACTTTTAACAGTGTTACAGAAATTAAAACGAATAGAATGGCAAAACGGTAAATAGAGGGAAAGGGACTAAAATGGATAAATATGAGTTTTCCTCATCTTTATCACTTGTTTTCTCTCTCAAGAAATCTGATTTCTTCCCTCCCTCTCTCTAGAAATCGCCCCTCACCTTCAACAACCCTTAATCCATCAAACTTCAACCTAAAATCTTGGACTTCAAGCAAGCATGGTTTTGGGAAAAGTTGGAACAAGAGAAAGGTTAAAGAAAAGCAAGAAAAGAGCAAGAGATGAGCTAGGGTTTTGAGGTAAAGCTTGGCAAAGATCAGAAGCAAGTTTGAGGTGAGCTCCTAGGGGTTTTAGAACCCCCTTTGTGAGTTTTTGATGAGTTTTGTGTAATATGAGCAAAGTTTGTATTTTGGTACCCTAATCCCTTTTGCTGCTAATTCCTTGTTCAAACCTGTTTTAATCAATCAATTCATAGTTGTAAATCATTCCTTATGATGTTATGGTGCTTGGGTATGCTTAAATACGTCAAAAATGGTGGAAAAATCATGTTTTGAACTGGTATTGAACTGTCAATTTCGCTCGGCGATCGCAGGGCGAGAATATGGCGATTTTCACCAAATTTCCCTGCCTCAAATCGCCCAGCGAAAGGGATTTCGCCCAGCGAAAATGGGCAGCATTTTCATGACTTTTCTGCTTCGTTCTGTGACCTGTGCACGTGTCAGGCGAGGCTTTTGGTAACCATTTTCAAAGAAAACCTTATTTTATAAGAAAAACACCATTGTGGGCATATCCGAGGGCATATAACGTATACGGAATAAAATGAACACGGGATTAGCAACGCATGATGAGTATAAGGGTTAATTGAATAGACAATCCTAAGATGGCATATGATGACGATATGTCGAATCCTTTGATAGGAAGACGAGAATTATAGTATGAGTGTAAGGATTAATAGATAGATCCCTTGCACGTGAGTTGTTAACTCTTAAGGAAAGGCATACGACTTGAAAGTCAAGAACCTACTTTAGGTATATAAGATTATAGATGTATTCAATCTAGAATACAAGGATAATAGGAATGCTTTGGCAATCATAGTTACAGATATGTTTATAGTGTTGGTTTTCCAACGATCATAGGTGGCTTATGAGAACGATAAGCCAATAATCATAGGTTATAGGTTATATGTTATACGATTACAGTAACAGATTATATGTTCACATGTTAAAGTTAAAGAATTATTCAAAGATAATGGCGTGCTCGCATGTTTCACAGTCATAGGGCGTGTTCATCAGACTCCGGGATTCGCCGGATGGGACTTCTCCGAGAGGGTTGTCCACACGTTTCATAGGGAGTCCGGTGTTAGCCTGATTGATAGGAATTTCACCGGGTCATAGGGAGATGTACTTCGGGGTTACTCCACCCGGATACACTCCGTAAAATGAACTCAGATTAATTGTTTGTTCAACGCTAACAGCTAACATAAAACTGCTATCGAACTGTGAATATGTTTTATGTTTTATAGTTATAGTCAAAGTTACAGTTACAGTTATAGTCACAGGAAACTCATAGTTATAGTTATAGACAGTTATCAGAAAGTGATCCTAGGTTTCCCCTCGATCACTAAGTTAAAGTTATAGGCAGATTACAGTTATGGTTATAGATAGTCACAGCAAAGGTTATAGGCAGTTCAAGTTATAGTTACAGGAGGACTTATAGTCATAGGCAGATAAAAGACTTGGCGATCATAGGAAATCCCCAAGATTGCCAAGGTAGGCATGGCGACCCTAGGTTCCCTGTGGTTGCCAACAGTTGGTTGGGCTGGAGCTCACTGAGACATTATGTCTCATCCCATTCCTTCTGGTGCAGGTTTACAGGTTAGTCAGAGGTTCGTGACGAAGATCTTCATAGAGGTACTGGATGGAGTGCATTTGCTCGTTGTGTACCAGCTCAGAAGCTTAATGGACATTTGTAAAAGTATTGTAACAGTATTGGATTATTGTACAAACGAGTAAACGTGTATTTATTCTGCTGTGATGTAATATTATTATTGAAATTTTTAAATGTATCCAGTATCAGTTTAACGCACATGCTAATATACTAGTTAAAGTTAGTATGGGTGTTACAATTGGTATCAGAGCAGGTCGATTCAGACCGTGCCATGGGTCATTTAAGATTCAATAAAAGTAGTGGAATCATTGGGTTCCAGATGTTGTTCTAAATGTCATGTCTAGTCGAGCCTGATCAACTCAGTCTAGTATATGACAGTTAGGACAAATATCCGAGAGCTGAATGTGACCAAGGAGGAAAGAAGTGTTCAAAGGGTGAAGGTTAAGACATCAGATTCTAAGACGAATTTGGCAAAGTGTTTTGTGTCAAAGGATGGTTCTCTAACAGTGAAGTAACTGAGCCAGTTAACGGCAAAGTTTCAGGAATATAAGAGGTATTAAAGAGTAAGGTCAGGTACCTTAACTAGTTGGACGCATCATTGAACGATGCCTTCTCCGAGGAGACATGAACAGTAAAGAACTATGGAAATACTTTAAGGAATGTTTTGGAATCTCAACGGGAACCGCAATTTGAAAAGTTAAAGTGGAATAGAGTTTTATTCAGGGTACAGAGGTAAAGAATTACGGTACAAAACCCAGCGACTTGGAATAAGGAATGATCAATTAATTATCGGAAGCTCTGGAATTCTAGTAAGGACATGGTGTGTAAGGATGGAAGGACTTGCGCACTTGACCGGATGAGATTTTGATATTCGATATGTAAGGGACTTATTTAAGTATTAAGCGAAATATTGGATGGATGAAGTAGATTACTTTCTTTTATTATGGACACCAAGATGCTTGGTATGAAGAATGCGAGCGTAGCGATAAGTAAAGGAAACCCCGGTAAGGGTATGGATTAAAGATTGAATCTTATGTTGGCGGATTATAGTAGACCGGTTTCGAAGATTAAGCAGGAAGATTGTCACTAACGTACGAGTCATAGTTAAAGCTACGGTTAATGTTAAGGAGTTCTATGTTATCTTTTGATGGGCTCCTTACACGAGTATTTGGGTAAGCCGACAAAGATCACCTTATGTTGATAGATGTTAATGATGGTAGATATATATATATATATATATACCTTAGATTGTTCGAAACCATGAAGAGGGCAACGGTCGAGAAGACATATGGAATGTTATTCAGGTAACGAGATTAGATTGGAACTGTGAGTACCGTAAAAAGTTATAGGAAGGATCCAAATGGAAAATGTTAAGTATTGAAGCTTACAGATTTATTAATCGGGTACTCGAAGAGGTGTATCATGTGTTTGAATTTACAGGAAAGCCGGTAAGGTTGAGTTTATCCAGACGGATAATTTCCGGAAGTCATAGAATGTTTCTAGAAGTTACCACAAGTGAAAAATGTATGAACTTAAGTTGTTTTAACAGGAGCATCGTTGGGCTCGTATTTATTGTTAAAGACTGTTTATAGATTTCGGCGTACTCTCGTGAAAGTAAGAACATTGTTTATGTCCAAAAAGGAAATACAAAGTCAAAGGATTGGCCAAGGAGATTTTATATGATAATAGTGGTGTACTACTTTTATTCCAAGGCGAATTGTTTAGATCAGAGTTGTGCAGCGGAGAAGTAATTTAATTATGAGTTAACAGATAAATCAAAGCTGAAGTTAGAAAAATGAGGATGTTTGTGAAGTCCTTGCCAGATGAATTACAGGAAAGGTATTCAGAGATTAACTCTCAAGTTACAGAATAATTGTAAGTATTGATGACTTGAACTTATCATCAGTTCTAACGGGAAATTTAATAGATAAGTCGAAGAATGTTTCAGACCCCGAAACTCATGGAATAAGAGAATTGAAGCAGTTTGATAACTTTAAAGGATGTGTTTCTAGCACAATAAGTACATTGAAGTAGATAATATAGTCACAAGAAAGGGGGGGTTTGAATTGTGACCCTTTTTAAAATCTAATCCTGTACTTAAAAATTACTTCTCAAGTTGTTTCTTGGAAGAACAAAGTTAAACAGACTTCAGAACGTTCTGAAGTGTCAGTTGCAGAATAAGATATTTAAATTCAGTGTTGTGTGTGTGATGTGTATGCAGTAATATAAAGAGTATAGGGAGAGAAGAAGAACACACAGAATTTTATAGTGGTTCACCCAATGTGGGTTAGTCCACTCCTCACAATCTTGTGAGAGTTTTCCACTATGATGCTTGAGATACCCTCTCAAATCCTGCACCTTACAATCTTGTCCACTTGGAACGGTTACAACCTGAATTCTCTAAGCCTCAGCAGGCTCTCAACCTTCTGTACTAAGTCACACCAGACTTTGTACTATGTTACTCAACCTAGACTTTAATACCCTTAAAACTAGATGAGATTTGCTCTTTACAATTGATTGGAGAATTTAAGAAGTGAGGTTAAGAAGAGGACTTTCAGAAGAGGAGGGGGAGAGTTTATCTTTGACAAGATAAAGAGAATTGATTTACACTTAGAGTGATGATCAATTTGAGATGCTAAAGCTTCAAACACTTTGTAAATGTTTTCTTGTATGCTTTGCAATTGTGTGTGTAATGATGAGCCCTTCACTTCTATTTATAGAGTTCTTGGTCTCTTGTAACCGTTGGAGGGTGACCAATGGTCTTGTGCTATGTGTCCTGGGCCCCACTGACTTTTACTTGAAAATCTGGGTGAACATTCTGACCTTCAGAATGTTGTTCTGTTCTTGAGAGTACTTCAGAATGTTGTTGCATTCTTGATGATATTCATCTGGGTTCATCATGTATGAATGAACATATGAATTTCTGGATTGCTGGTGAACTCTTGTTTATGCGTGCAGTTCATCAGAATGTTGCTGTGCCAAGAGCTTTGCAAATCAGTCTTGGATTGTGTGCAGGAGAGAGGAAAGTGGAACCATCACTTCATGCCCATGCTTTAGGGGATTTTGCTGGTCTGTAACAGTACCAACCCCTTAGGTGTCAAGATCTCATGGATTCTGACTTTGAGATTGTGATTTGGCTTTTTGCTTAACTTTTCCAACTGCTTTACTGTAGCTTGTCAGAATTAAAGCATGTGCTGTATTGAACATTCTGAACTTCAGAATATCCTTTTTGTTTCACTTAGGATGACTTGTAAGACTTTCATTTGATGTAATCAAATCCTAATAGTGAAACATAAATGAAGTGAGGTAGTTTGATTATCTAGGATGATATTCCCTTTTGGAATATTCTTGTTAATTTAATGTTCATAGTCTTAAATGAACATTGAATATCCTTTTTGACATTCATTTTGTAGATGCCTTTATTTCTTGATAGATCCATGCAACTTTGTTTTTCTTGGACATTTATTTATGTCACGTGTGGTATGCATGTTCTTGAATTTCTGGGTTGGTGTATGAGCAGCTTTATTGCAAGGTTTCAGAACTTGTAAACAACCTTCTGAGCTGCATATCAGCTTCTGAACTATGTTCAGCTTCTGATCAACATTGCTGCATCTGAACAGGATTTCACCTTCTGAACTGTGTTTCAGCTTCTGATCTTCATTTTGGCTTCTGAACTATGTTCAGCTTCTGAACTTCATTTTAGCTTCTGAACTGAGTCCAACATTCTGAACTGTGTTCAGCTTCTGAGCTGAGTCCAACATTCTGAACTGTGTTCAGCTTCTGAACTGAGTTCAACTTTCTGAACTATGACAAAGTTCTTTCTTTGATTCCTTGTATCTTGGTATGGTTTATCTCTTGTTCCTGTCTTAATTAAACACTCAAGAGCACAAGTTAAATACCAAGAAACTAATCAAAGTCCATTAATCCTTTAATCATTTAGGGTTTGTTATCTTTAAAATTAATTTGGGATTTTGCCTCAACAATCTCCCCCTTTTTGATGATGACAAACCTATGATTTAGGATTATGGATTTTGATTAAAAAATATGAGAGGTTTAAGAGCTGAAAATTATTTTTATGCTCCCCCTCATTTTTATAATTCATGACATTGAGTTTTTAATAATTTTTAAAAGCTCCCCCCTTATTTTTATAATTCATGGCATTATTAAGAGATGCAGATTTTTGAACCAAATGCATTTTTTCATTAATTAATCATGCTCATTACATCATATATGGTTCAAAAGCAAAAACTTAGCAAACAGAGGTGATCAAGCAAAAGTTGAAGTTTTAAGAACTCCAATAACTATTGATCACTGACCTACTTGGGCCTAAAACATAAAAACTTAAAGATTTAAATCCTAAAGCTTCTCCCCCTTTTGTCAACAGCAAGAAAGGTAGGGAGGGATAAGTGGAGGACACTCAGGGAGTTGAGTCTCCAGAATCTGAGGAAGGCTCAGAATCAAAGACAGATGGATCTTCAAACACTGGAGGATTCATGGCTAATCCAGGAGCAGCAACTTCAGAAGTCCATTTTGCTAGGACACATGCAATCTTATGGGTTTTAGTTGCAACCCTAAGAGAACGTCTAGCAATTTTTTCAGCTTTGGATATTTGTGATGTGGGAGCGGAAGTGGGGGCATTCAAGTTTGTTTTTGAGTGACCTTCTTTTGAGACAAAGGTTTCAAGTGAAGCAAACAAAGTAGGAATATCAGGTAGTTGAGTGGTTGTTTTAAGTGTGGCTGGAGTAGGGGAGATATTTTGCGAAGTGTGAGGAGGGGATATCAGAAATTTGCTGCAAATGGCTTCTGACTCCATGGTGGAAGTAGACTGATTTAGGAGTGGTGGTGGTGGTTGGTTAGCCAGAGGTTGGATTTGTTCAATAGGCAGAGATCCTGAAGCTATAGGAGCAGGATCTGCAGAGACTTCGCAGATGGAGGGAGTGGTATGATCAGGGAGAATGTTTCCTTCAACATTCTGTACTTCAGTTTCAGGCATTGTTTCAGGATTTTCTTTCTGAGAGTCCTCAAAAACACCATCTTCTGAGTTGATCCCTTCCATATTGAGATCAAATCCAGCTTGATTTCCATCTGATTGTTCAATACCAGTTTCTAGCTGGTCAGCATTGTCACTGAACATGTGGGTGACTAGGATTTCAGCTACATCATTCAGGTCCTGATCCTCAGCAGTCTTTTGTGCTCCTTCTTCCAGCTGAGCTCCTTCTTCAGCATTTCCTTCAATGTCTTGCTGAAATTGTTCTTCAGCAACTGTGGCTGGCTCATCATTCTTTTTGAGAAGTGATTCATTATCCTGCTGACTTTCCTCCTCAGCCATTTCTTGAGATTCTTCAATATGCTGATCTTCAGCAACATTCTGATCTTCTGCAACATTCTGATCTTCTGCAACTTCCTGAGTTGCTTCTTTGGCAGGATCATCACTCTCTTGGAATGTTTCTTCAGCAGAAGATTCATCTTCCTTTTGATGTTCTGTGGGATTTTCATCCATTGGCTCCTCTTGAACCTCATTGTTAACAGCTTCTACCTCTTCCTCTAGAGGAGGGTTTTGGACTTTCTCAATCTTCCTTTTCTTCTTTGTTTTTCTAACTTTCTGGTCTTGATGTCTTTTAACAGAACCAGATGTTTCAGATGCTGGAGGTGTGGGAAGGTTAGATGAAGTGATGTGCAGCTGGGCCATGGTTTTTGCAGTGAACCTCATAAAGGTGTAATCACATTGTTCATCTTCAAGAGGTACTTTGTTGTCCTTAAGGATAAGGGTGATTGGCATTCCATAGACTAGGGCACTGGTTTGTTTGGGATTCATACATGAATCAATCATGTGTTGAAGGATAATGAAGCAAAGGTTCAACTTTTTCTTGTTAATGAGATGAAACATGATGCAGAGATCAGTATCACTCACAGCTTCATAGGCTTCCTGACCTAGGAAGCAGGGTATGGCGTACCATATTGTGAAAGATTTTGGGTAGGTCAGCAAGATTTGTGGAGTTAAAAGGAAGGTTTGGTTTGGTGTATTCAAGTATGAGTTTGGCACGGTTTGTTCTAGCTTCAGAGAACCAGGAAGGAAGAAGAGTTCATTACCTTCATTTGGGATTCTTAGAGCCTTTGAGAGGGAAGCTTGAGTGAGTTTAATCTTAACTCCTTTGACAGTTGTAATGAGGGTCTTCTTTCTATCTTTGGTTTTGATTTCCATTGAGCTGTAGAATTCTCTTACCAAGTCTGGGTAGGTGAGTTCCTGAAGTGACACAAAGCTTGTCCATCCTTGTGCATCAGTGTATTCACACAGGTTCCATCCCTTCTTCTTTAGGTCAGCAAAATCAAAGTACTTAGCCCTGCTTATGGGTCTAGGTGCTTTTTCCTTTTTGCCCTTCAGAATGGAGGTTATCTTCCCAATGTCTTTTCCTTTTCCATGCTTTTTGGGAGGAGATGCTTCTTCCTGCTCATCAGAAGGTTCTTCTTCTTCAGATTGAGATTTTGATTGAGATTCTTCTTCAGAGACAGAATTCTCTTTTTCTGGTTCAGAGGTTTGTTTGGGTGAAGTCTTGACCTTCCTCATGTATTGAGAGATGGTTGGATCAGAATCTTCCTCTGAGTCTGAGAGAAGGATCGTGGAGGCAGAAAATTTCTTGGCTTTTCCAGTTCCAGAGATGATTCTCTGAGACCTTCTGGGATGTTGAGAAGTTGAAGCAGATTTCTTAGGTTTAGTCACAGGCTTTCTGGGTTTAGAAGGTTCAGTGGTGGAGATGATGATATCAGGGAGAATGGTGCGCAGAGGTTGAGGTTCCTCTGGGAATTGTGGTGGAGCAGAACGAGGAACAGGGGTTTGTTCTTGTTCATTGATGCGAGAGGTATTTTTTGTTCTGGCCATGGCAGTGTTTTTTGCGAAGAGACAGATGAGATTTTTATGGTTTGGATAGTGTTGGTCTGATGAATATGTTTGAGTGGAGAGGTGGTTTGTTTATAAAGACAAACGTGTGGGAGAAGAGAGAGAGAGAAACTGATGATGGTGGTTTTATGGGAAAAGATGAAACTGAAAAGTGGTTGTATAGGAAAGAGAAAGTAGCCGTTTTAAGAGAAGAAAGGAGAGTGGCTGATTTGATAGTTCCCTTTTTGTATGGAGGTTAATGGTTTTAACACATTAACTCTAAGACAAGCATTTAATGCTGAGATATGGAGGGATTTTTGAAGAAAGATCACTTTATGAGAGTGACTTACTAACTTCAGAAAAAATTTTCTGAATATTCTAAGTTCAGAGAGCCATGCTGAACAGGATGTACGTCCAGATCCTGAGGAACATTCTGAACATTGTTTGAACATTCTGAGCTTTGTTGAACATTCTGAAGTGATTCAGAATGACTCAAGGGGGTTTGTCCTAGGCCCTTAGTGATTCAGTTAATCAATCTTTATTGGGATTTTTCATAATTAGCAATTTTTCTTTGATAAAATTGAATCTATCCTCAACTAATGGTTTTGTGAAAATGTCAGCTAATTGATTTTCTGTATCAATGAATTTCAATTCAATGTCCTTTTTCTGAACATGATCACGTATGAAATGATGCTTAATTTCAATATGCTTAGACCTAGAGTGTTGAATAGGATTTTTTGACAAATTAATTGCACTTGTGTTATCACAGAGAATTGGAACATTTAAGTACCTTAGTGAGTAATCTTCCAACTGATTTCTGATCCACAAGACTTGAGAGCAACAACTGGCTGCAGATACATACTCAGCTTCTGTTGTAGAGAGTGCAATGGTATTTTGTTTTCTACAGGACCATCCAATCAGGGCTTGTCCTAGGAATTGACAAGATCCACTTGTACTCTTTCTCTCAACTTTGTCTCCAGCATAATCAGCATCACAATAAGCTACAAGATCAAAACTACAGCCTTTTCTATACCAAAGACCAAGATCAGTAGTACCTACTAGGTATCTTAAGATCCTTTTTACAGCAGTTAGATGAGATTCTTTTGCACATGTTTGAAATCTAGCACATAAGCCTACTGCATACATTATGTCAGGTCTGCTAGCAGTTAAATAAAGCAATGATCCTATCATGCCTCTATATTCTTTTTCAGAGACTGATTTTTCCATTTTCATCTTTATCCAAGCTGGATGATGGATGCATGGGAGTGGCCATTATCTTTGCTTCATTCATTTTATATTTTTTAAGAATATCTTTGACATATTTTTCTTGATTTATGAAAATGCCATTTGGAAATTGTTTGATTTGCAAACCAAGAAAGAAACCAAGTTCACCCATCATGCTCATTTCAAATTCACTTTGCATGAGTTTTGAAAAGTCTTCACACATTTTCTCTTTGGTTGAACCAAAAATAATATCATCTACATAGACTTGAACTATTAGCAAATCTGTGTTCTGAGTTTTTCTAAAAAGTGTGGTATCAATTTTTCCTCTAGAAAATCCATTGTTAATGAGAAATGTGCTAAGTCTTTCATACCAAGCTCTAGGAGCTTGCTTAAGACCATAAAGTGCTTTAGTGAGTTTGAAAACATGATTAGGTTTTTCTTTATTTATGAAGCCAGGAGGTTGACTTACATAAACCTCTTCATTTAAAAATCCATTTAAAAAGGCACTTTTAACATCCATTTGAAAAAGTTTGATGCTTTTATGTGCAGCATATGCAAGAAGGATTCTAATAGCTTCTAACCTTGCCACTGGTGCAAAAGTCTCATCATAGTCAATACCTTCTTGTTGGTTGTATCCTTGAGCAACCAACCTTGCTTTATTTCTGACAACTTTGCCATCTTCATCAAGTTTATTTCTAAACACCCATCTTGTTCCAATGATTGTCTTCCCTTGATCATCTGGAACCAAGTTCCACACTTTGTTCCTTTCAAACTGAGACAGTTCATCTTTCATGGCCTCAATCCATGAATCATCTATTATGGCTTCATTTATTGACTTGGGTTCCATTTGAGAGATCATAGCCATATTGTTCCCTTGAAAGGACATTCTGGTTCTTACACCATCAGTTGTGCTTCCAATGATTTGATCTACAGGATGATCTCCTATCATTCTCCAACTTCTAGGAGGGCTTTGTAGAGATGAGTCCTGAACATTCTGATCATCTTCTTTTTCTACAGAACTTACATTGTTCTGATTGTTAACATTCTGAAGTGTTTGATCTTCAGTATCTTCCTTTTCTTGGAGTTGAGAAGGTTCATCATATTCATCAAATATGACATGCATACTGACTTCAACTGTTTGGGTTTTTAAGTTGTACACTCTATAACCTTTGGATGTTGTAGAGTATCCCAAAAAGATAGCTTTATCTGATTTAGGATCAAACTTACCCAATTTTTCTTTTGTGTTCAGAATGTAACAGTAGCAACCAAATATGTGAAAATAAGATATGCTAGGTTTGATGTTTTTCCATAATTCATATGGGGTTTTATTTAGAATGTTTCTTATTGAAACTCTATTCAAAATGTAGCAAGATGTATTGATGGCTTCTGCCCAAAAGTAATCTTCAACATTTGATTCATTTAACATAGTCCTAGCCATTTCTTGCAAGGTTCTATTTTTCCTCTCAACAACTCCATTTTGCTGTGGAGTTCTTGCACAAGAAAAATTATGTGTAATACCACATTCATCAAAGAATGTCTTGAAGGAAGCATTTTCAAATTCTCCTCCATGATCACTCCTCACAGATATGATATTAGAACCTTTTTCATTTTGAATCTTTTTGCAAAAGTTTTGAAATACTTCAAATGATTCATCTTTATGTTTTAAAAATAACACCCATGTAAATCTTGAGAAATCATCAACAATAACAAATCCATATCTTTTGCCACTAAGACTTGCAGTTTGAACAGGACCAAAAAGATCAATGTGAAGAAGCTCTAAAGGTTTTTGAGTTGAAATATATTCAATTGTTTTAAAACTGCTTTTAATTTGTTTTCCTTTAATACAAGCTTCACAGATCTTGTCCTTTTCAAAGTTAATCTTTGGCAATCCTTTAACTAGATCAAGTTGAGAAAGTTTAGCAATGGTTTTCATACTAATGTGACCAGCTCTTTTGTGCCAAATCCACTTATCTTTTTCAAGAGACATAAAACATGATTCAGCTGGAATTTCATTTAAGTCCAAAACATATAAGTTCTTTTTCCTTGATCCAGAGAAAATTAATTTCTTAGAGGAGGCTTGTCTTATTTCACATATGTTGGGTTTAAAAATAACTTCAAAACCACTATCACATAATTGACTTATGCTAAGTAGATTGTGTTTCAACCCTTCTACAAACTGAACATTTTCTATCTTGGCAGAGTTAGTTTTACCTATTGTTCCTTTACCTCTGATTTTGCCTTTGTCATTGTTTCCAAATGTGACTAGTCCTCCATCTCTACTTTCAAAGGTTAGAAAGCAGTTCCTATCTCCTGTCATGTGTCTTGAACAGCCACTGTCCAAGTACCATGGCTTTGTCTTTGCATTTTGAGAGGAGACCTACACTTGACATGAACAAAATCTTAGGTACCCATGTAATGTTGGGTCCTTGAGGGTTAGTCTTTCTAAGAGATCTTTTCTTATTGTAACATTCTGTTATTGTATGACCAGATTTGTTACAGTAAGAGCATATCTTCTTAGCCTTTTCAGCCTTTTGTGAACTTTCTGATCTATTGAGATGAGAACGTTCTGAACTAAGATTATTTAATCTATTTTTTTCAAAATGTTTTTTATGAAAACATGCTGAGTCAAGATGCCCTAGCTTGTTACAGTATGAGCATTTTATCTTCATTTTTATTTCAGTTTCTTTTGGCATAAAAACCGTTTTAAGAAGATTTTTGTTTGGATCTTTGAATCCTAATCCAGACTTTTCATTTGTTCCAGCTTGTGATCCCAGAATGTTTTGAAATGTTTCTGTGGATTTTATAAAACGTGAGAGATCATTTTTTAGTCCTTCAACTTCTGTTTTCAAAAGAATGTTTTCTTTTTGTACTTCAGAAGGTTTAGACAAAATTCCTTTTTGCTTTTTATTTAGCTCTCTTTGTTGTTCAGACATTTTAAAATGAGAGTCTTGCAAAGTTTGTATGGTTCTTCTGGATTCATCATATTTAATTTGAAGTTTATCTTTTTCAGCTTTTAGTTCAGAAAGTTCTTTTATCAATGATTGACATTTGTTAGATAGAAAATTTGAATCATATATAAGACTGTCAATTTTTCTTTCAAGTTCTTTTTGCAAAGAGTTAGGTTCATAGATAATTACCTCTTCCTCATCTTCTGATTTAGCCATCAAACTCAGGTTGGCTTCCTCATCTTCAGGTTCTGCTTCTTTTAGATCATCCCAGGTGATCATGGCTTTCTTTTTGAAGGGAGGTCTCCTTTGCTGTTTCTTGAGATCAGGACACTCATTCTTGTAGTGTCCAAGCTTGTTGCATCCAAAACAGGTGACTTGACTTTTGTCAGTCTCAGTTTTGTTAGTGTTAGTGTTGGGAAACTTCTTTCTGAGCTGATTTCTTCTCATCATCATTCTTTGAATTTTCTTGGAGATGAGTGCAAGTTCATCTTCAGCTTCTTCTTCCTGGACTTCTTCTATTTCATCCAGTTCTTCCACATC
Organism: Medicago ruthenica; assembly: GCA_018208015.1. Classification (NCBI taxonomy): domain Eukaryota; kingdom Viridiplantae; phylum Streptophyta; class Magnoliopsida; order Fabales; family Fabaceae; genus Medicago; species Medicago ruthenica. Next base: position 69,561,308 of record CM031373.1, on the reverse strand, counting down.
ATCTTGAGTTGCTGATGATGTTTCTTGGGAGGCCTTCAAGGCAAGAGTTTTTACCTTTTTCACAGGTTTGTCTTCTTGAAGTATGACTTCATGAGCTCTCAGTGAACCAATAAGTTCCTCCAAGGTCAGAGAGTTTAGATCTTTGGCCTGGGTAATAGCTGTGACCATAGGTCTCCATGTGCTTGGAAGACATCTTAATATTTTCCTGATTCTATCATGAGTGGAATATATCTTTCCAAGAGATCTCATTTCATTTACTATTGTTGTGAATCTAGCATACATTTCATCAATAGTTTCATTTTCACTCATTTCAAAGATTTCAAACTTTCTGACTCCAATGTCAATTCTAGTTTCTTTGACATGAGATGTTCCTTCATGATGTATTTTTAAAGTATCCCATACTTCTTTAGCATTTTGGCATTCATCAACTCTTTCACTTTCTTCCATGGTTAGTGCACATGATAAAAATAATCTAGCTTTAGAGTTTAGTAATACCTTGGCTTTATCATCTGGTGTCCATGCACTTTTTTCTTTTATACCTCCATCTCTGTTCATTGGAACATGATCTCCTTCAGAGATTACAGCCCACATGTCCGTATCTTGAGATCTAAGAAAAAGTTCCATCTTGCCTTTCCAGAAGTAGTAGTTTGTGCCATCAAACAATGGAGGTCTGTTTGCTGATCCTCCTTCTGTAATATACTTAGCCTTTGACATACTTCTTCCTGGATCTTTTCTCTAACACTTGTGTAAGTGTTCAAACCCTTAGAGCCAATGCTCTGATGCCAATTGAAGTAGATAATATAGTCACAAGAAAGGGGGGGTTTGAATTGTGACCCTTTTTAAAATCTAATCCTGTACTTAAAAATTACTTCTCAAGTTGTTTCTTGGAAGAACAAAGTTAAACAGACTTCAGAACGTTCTGAAGTGTCAGTTGCAGAATAAGATATTTAAATTCAGTGTTGTGTGTGTGATGTGTATGCAGTAATATAAAGAGTATAGGGAGAGAAGAAGAACACACAGAATTTTATAGTGGTTCACCCAATGTGGGTTAGTCCACTCCTCACAATCTTGTGAGAGTTTTCCACTATGATGCTTGAGATACCCTCTCAAATCCTGCACCTTACAATCTTGTCCACTTGGAACGGTTACAACCTGTATTCTCTAAGCCTCAGCAGGCTCTCAACCTTCTGTACTAAGTCACACCAGACTTTGTACTATGTTACTCAACCTAGACTTTAATACCCTTAAAACTAGATGAGATTTGCTCTTTACAATTGATTGGAGAATTTAAGAAGTGAGGTTAAGAAGAGGACTTTCAGAAGAGGAGGGGGAGAGTTTATCTTTGACAAGATAAAGAGAATTGATTTACACTTAGAGTGATGATCAATTTGAGATGCTAAAGCTTCAAACACTTTGTAAATGTTTTCTTGTATGCTTTGCAATTGTGTGTGTAATGCTGAGCCCTTCACTTCTATTTATAGAGTTCTTGGTCTCTTGTAACCGTTGGAGGGTGACCAATGGTCTTGTGCCATGTGTCCTGGGCCCCACTGACTTTTACTTGAAAATCTGGGTGAACATTCTGACTTTCAGAATGTTGTTCTGTTCTTGAGAGTACTTCAGAATGTTGTTGCATTCTTGATGATATTCATCTGGGTTCATCATGTATGAATGAACATATGAATTTCTGGATTGCTGATGAACTCTTGTTTATGCGTGCAGTTCATCAGAATGTTGCTGTGCCAAGAGCTTTGCAAATCAGTCTTGGATTGTGTGCAGGAGAGAGGAAAGTGGAACCATCACTTCATGCCCATGCTTTAGGGGATTTTGCTGATCTGTAACAGTACCAACCCCTTAGGTGTCAAGATCTCATGGATTCTGACTTTGAGATTGTGATTTGGCTTTTTGCTTAACTTTTCCAACTGCTTTACTGTAGCTTGTCAGAATTAAAGCATGTGCTGTATTGAACATTCTGAACTTCAGAATATCCTTTTTGTTTCACTTAGGATGACTTGTAAGACTTTCATTTGATGTAATCAAATCCTAATAGTGAAACATAAATGAAGTGAGGTAGTTTGATTATCTAGGATGATATTCCCTTTTGGAATATTCTTGTTAATTTAATGTTCATAGTCTTAAATGAACATTGAATATCCTTTTTGACATTCATTTTGTAGATGCCTTTATTTCTTGATAGATCCATGCAACTTTGTTTTTCTTGGACATTTATTTATGTCACGTGTGGTATGCATGTTCTTGAATTTCTGGGTTGGTGTATGAGCAGCTTTATTGCAAGGTTTCAGAACTTGTAAACAACCTTCTGAGCTGCATATCAGCTTCTGAACTATGTTCAGCTTCTGATCAACATTGCTGCATCTGAACAGGATTTCACCTTCTGAACTGTGTTTCAGCTTCTGATCTTCATTTTGGCTTCTGAACTATGTTCAGCTTCTGAACTTCATTTTAGCTTCTGAGCTGAGTCCAACATTCTGAACTGTGTTCAGCTTCTGAGCTGAGTCCAACATTCTGAACTGTGTTCAGCTTCTGAACTGAGTTCAACTTTCTGAACTATGACAAAGTTCTTTCTTTGATTCCTTGTATCTTGGTATGGTTTATCTCTTGTTCCTGTCTTAATTAAACACTCAAGAGCACAAGTTAAATACCAAGAAACTAATCAAAGTCCATTAATCCTTTAATCATTTAGGGTTTGTTATCTTTAAAATTAATTTGGGATTTTGCCTCAACATACATTGCAAGGAAAGCCACATTTAATACGGTAATCTAGCTGTTTCAGCTCAGTAACTTAAAGTTAACTTGAGTAATAAGTTTAACCAAAGAGGAATTATGCCGTGGCATACAGTTATTCCGCATCGTACCCACGTTATACTAGCATGTCGCATGTAACAGGCATGTAACAGGTGATGATTAGTATTATGGATACTGATCAGGCAGAGTTTATGCTACTTAGACAGTAGTGTAACATATTTATAGTCATGAGTCATGTGTTAGTAATCGTGGTACGCAGTCGGTAATGTTTTAGCAGGAAAGTCTCAGTTGAGAAGTTTAGAAATTCTTGAACTTAATGTTAACAGTTAAAGGAAGGAAATGTTTTACACCGATCAGAAGAGTACTCATAGTTTATAGTAAAAGGCTACGTGAATTCAAGTCATGAATTAAATGATTCAGAGTTTAAGAGTGCTATTTGAATAGCGAACAGAATAGAGTTTTCTTTTAGGAAACGGAGAATGTTCTTGAACAAAATAAGTTATAACGTCTATGGGACGTAATCATAGTTACATACGGGATTGTAGTTATTCAAAGAGTGCAAACATGAGTTAAGAGCAAGAAGAGTGACCTTAGTTGGCGTGGCTTTGTCTCAAGTATATTTTGACTAAGTATGATGTCCCGTTAGTTGGACAATGATGACGCGGCGTACGGTGTACCCGATAGGAGTGTACACGTGCTCGATCATGTATAGAAGCTATGTGCTATGGACTATATTATATGGTGATATGTGAGACGGTTTATGCCACACGTCACTTATACTGGATTTTCATAAGTTTGAAGGTATTGGTAAAGAAGAAGGTTCCTAAGACCTTTGGCTACATGTTATTGTTGATTATTAATCGGAGCATAACCGACTTGTGTGATTTCTCGAGCTTTAAGCATTTCCGCAGTGGGAATGTGAGCAATGCTTATGGTTGTGATAATAGCTACACCAGGACGACAGAAAGAAAGGAACGTAAACCAGAAGTTCAGCCATCACTTTGAATTTGAATTGTGGAGGTAGTTGTAATAGATTTCAATTCCGTTTGAGAATATTCAATATCAGATACCTTCCAGTGTGAGAATAAATTTATATGAAGAATGTTACGAGTGTAACAGTAAAAGGTCGTATTGCGAGGCGAAAGTTATAGACAAAAGTTCTTTGAACTGAAAGTAATGTAATAGATTCCTCAGAAAGTTGAAATAATTGGGGAAAACAGAATGACTCAACGTCTTCAGGTTAATATGGAATTGTCAATTAAAGAAGAACTGATAGAATTCAGTAAAGGAAATCCGAGACTTAATAATTTTAAATTGGATTGGTAAGGAAAATGTCGAACAGAGATCATAGTCAGATAATATGGATATATGTTCTGACTTACAGAGATGGAAATCATGGCTAAAGAACAAGTTTTAACCAGTATGGTTTAATAGAGGTACGTGATTAATCTACATGTCAGACCCTAGAGTTGCCATGGAATCCCAATAAGCAAAGAGAATTGGAAATTTTCATAGTAGAGAAAGAGGTAGAAAGGATTTACCTTTCAGGATCTTAGAAGGATTTTCTAAATTTCGAGGACGAAATTTCTTTTAAGGGGGGTAGAGTGTAATATCCCGCTTAAGCGTGACTTTTAACAGTGTTACAGAAATTAAAACGAATAGAATGGCAAAACGGTAAATAGAGGGAAAGGGACTAAAATGGATAAATATGAGTTTTCCTCATCTTTATCACTTGTTTTCTCTCTCAAGAAATCTGATTTCTTCCCTCCCTCTCTCTAGAAATCGCCCCTCACCTTCAACAACCCTTAATCCATCAAACTTCAACCTAAAATCTTGGACTTCAAGCAAGCATGGTTTTGGGAAAAGTTGGAACAAGAGAAAGGTTAAAGAAAAGCAAGAAAAGAGCAAGAGATGAGCTAGGGTTTTGAGGTAAAGCTTGGCAAAGATCAGAAGCAAGTTTGAGGTGAGCTCCTAGGGGTTTTAGAACCCCCTTTGTGAGTTTTTGATGAGTTTTGTGTAATATGAGCAAAGTTTGTATTTTGGTACCCTAATCCCTTTTGCTGCTAATTCCTTGTTCAAACCTGTTTTAATCAATCAATTCATAGTTGTAAATCATTCCTTATGATGTTATGGTGCTTGGGTATGCTTAAATACGTCAAAAATGGTGGAAAAATCATGTTTTGAACTGGTATTGAACTGTCAATTTCGCTCGGCGATCGCAGGGCGAGAATATGGCGATTTTCACCAAATTTCCCTGCCTCAAATCGCCCAGCGAAAGGGATTTCGCCCAGCGAAAATGGGCAGCATTTTCATGACTTTTCTGCTTCGTTCTGTGACCTGTGCACGTGTCAGGCGAGGCTTTTGGTAACCATTTTCAAAGAAAACCTTATTTTATAAGAAAAACACCATTGTGGGCATACCCGAGGGCATATAACGTATACGGAATAAAATGAACACGGGATTAGCAACGCATGATGAGTATAAGGGTTAATTGAATAGACAATCCTAAGATGGCATATGATGACGATATGTCGAATCCTTTGATAGGAAGACGAGAATTATAGTATGAGTGTAAGGATTAATAGATAGATCCCTTGCACGTGAGTTGTTAACTCTTAAGGAAAGGCATACGACTTGAAAGTCAAGAACCTATTTTAGGTATATAAGATTATAGATGTATTCAATCTAGAATACAAGGATAATAGGAATGCTTTGGCAATCATAGTTACAGATATGTTTATAGTGTTGGTTTTCCAACGATCATAGGTGGCTTATGAGAACGATAAGCCAATAATCATAGGTTATAGGTTATATGTTATACGATTACAGTAACAGATTATATGTTCACATGTTAAAGTTAAAGAATTATTCAAAGATAATGGCGTGCTCGCATGTTTCACAGTCATAGGGCGTGTTCATCAGACTCCGGGATTCGCCGGATGGGACTTCTCCGAGAGGGTTGTCCACACGTTCCATAGGGAGTCCGGTGTTAGCCTGATTGATAGGAATTTCATCGGGTCATAGGGAGATGTACTTCGGGGTTACTCCACCCGGATGCACTCCGTAAAATGAACTCAGATTAATTGTTTGTTCAACGCTAACAGCTAACATAAAACTGCTATCGAACTGTGAATATGTTTTATGTTTTATAGTTATAGTCAAAGTTACAGTTACAGTTATAGTCACAGGAAACTCATAGTTATAGTTATAGACAGTTATCAGAAAGTGATCCTAGGTTTCCCCTCGATCACTAAGTTAAAGTTATAGGCAGATTACAGTTATGGTTATAGATAGTCACAGCAAAGGTTATAGGCAGTTCAAGTTATAGTTACAGGAGGACTTATAGTCATAGGCAGATAAAAGACTTGGCGATCATAGGAAATCCCCAAGATTGCCAAGGTAGGCATGGCGACCCTAGGTTCCCTGTGGTTGCCAACAGTTGGTTGGGCTGGAGCTCACTGAGACATTATGTCTCATCCCATTCCTTCTGGTGCAGGTTTACAGGTTAGTCAGAGGTTCGTGACGAAGATCTTCATAGAGGTACTGGATGGAGTGCATTTGCTCGTTGTGTACCAGCTCAGAAGCTTAATGGACATTTGTAAAAGTATTGTAACAGTATTGGATTATTGTACAAACGAGTAAACGTGTATTTATTCTGCTGTGATGTAATATTATTATTGAAATTTTTAAATGTATCCAGTATCAGTTTAACGCACATGCTAATATACTAGTTAAAGTTAGTATGGGTGTTACACCCTTCTCTTTCTATTGTCGTTACCATCAATCTCTCTCTCTCTCTCTCTCTCTCTCTCTCTCTCTCTCTCTCTTTCTCTCTCTCTCCCTCTCTCCCTCCGCTGTCATCAGTCTGTGTTGGTGTCGGTGTCGGCGGTGATGAACACCAGAATCTCTGATGTGTTGAAGAACAAATTGAATTAGCTTCAAAGCTTCTTCTATTATTCTACGAACTTTTGACAACTTAGAATCTCTGAAAAACTCTACACAATAGGTCCACTTGAGTTGTTCCTTGACTATTCAGAAAATAATGGATTTGAATCTAATAATTGTAATTTGTGAAAAGAAGACAGTGAGTGTCTCAAATGGCTAGATTCAGTACAGAAACCAAATAATGAAATTTTGGTAGTGCTACAGTCATGATGTAAATATTGTTATAGTTATAGAAATCAAAAGGCTTATTTGCAAATGTTGCCATGTTACCATTTAAGCTTATGTATATATTGTTTTGCTAAAAGCTTAATCCAAAAATTAAAGACTTATGTATATATGTGTTTCCATGACAGTAAGGTTAGTTCTTCCTCCAGCATGTGCACTCATAAGCTGTGGTATATATCCTAGGTTAGTTCTTCCTCCAGTATGCGCACTCATAAGCTGAAATGAAGCCTTTTGCATTAATCCAGAATCCTCTGCCATTTCAATTTCTTGTGCTTGAACTTCAGATATTTTCCGGTGTGATGCTAGCATGTGTGTCGTTTCTTCAATTTGTAAAGGGTGGTTATGACCCTCTATGAACTCATGAATTACAAACTTCTCATTATTTGCAGTAAGTGCAATTCTTACTAGGCATTCAGTTCTTGTTTCAGCACTAGGCTTCTTAACCAAAAAAGATCTTTTATCTGTCGTTCGCTTACCCTCCTTGCAACAAACAAATCTGAAAGATCTGATCGATCCATCTTCCTTCCTTTTGTTGAAGTACTGCTTTCTAACACCAAAACCTTTTTTTTGCCGTAATCAACCCAAAGTTGCCAGGCTTCGTCGACACTGTCAAATTCCATGTCAACACTAGGTATTGTAATGATTGTCATTATTGAACCAAGCCTGTAAGATCAAAATATATATTAAAGTTTATGCAGGATTAAAATTATATTAAAGTTTATACATTAGAGCAAGAATCATATTATATGCAAGAATCATATAATATGATAATAGGGCCAGAATCATATATGCAGGATTACAATTATATTAGATAATTAGGTCTTACCGTAATAAAACTATACACTAGATAACTGTATCACAATGAATTGGTAGCCATATGTTTTGGGTGCATAATCGGTGGAAACGGTGGCAATATGACTACATAGTATATAAAAGTTCATCAAACTAATAATATACAGGTATTTCTCTATCGATGGCCATTAATTAATAAATCTGAAAATGAGTAACACACCTGTGCAGCGTAGCGGTTCCAGACTTCCGGTGTTGTGCGGGAGAAGATGAAGAAAGTGAATTGGGGTTTACAAAAGTGGCGCCAAAGTTATATATTGATGGGTAATTGGGGCTTTTCATTTTTCACAGTCCTCTGGTGTCTTTATGGTGGAAAAACAGTGAAGTGTTAGATCTAAACCGTGTATTAGATTGGATGGTAGAGATTTGTTTGACTGCGTGAATGCGTCCTTTCACTAACTGCAGTGAATCTCATTCCCGAAATTACACAATGAATCACTATAAGCTAAGATATACAATTTATGAACAAGTGCAATAATACCCCGAGTTATGATTTTTACCTTAGAATCAAATATACTAAGATAAAAAAAAAACAAATCTTAACAAAACTAGTTTTGTACTAAAATGGAGCTTTATTGGTTATGTACAAAAAGAAGATTTTCACTCTTTGATGATCATGATTTTCTGCACATTTAGAAAATACAAATCTTTGTGAAAATTCTAAGTATAAACATTGAAGAAAATTTTCACAACAATTGAACTGTTTTTTTAATGATTAACAAATTGTATCAAATAAAATTGCAGAAACTAAAGAGTTGAGGGATATAGAAAAACGACACCAGATTTTTATTTGTTCAACCAAAAACTTTGTCACATGTGACCTATTTCAATCGTTTCATGCGACAAAGTTTGTGGTTGAACAAATATTAATTTGATTAGTTGCTTCAGATTATAAGTCCTCGGTATTAAAGTGTGAGTTGTTTGTATGATTACAAACTAAATTGCTTCAGCTACTGTGAAACTAAATCCCAGCGGTTCACTACCCTTCAATTTCTAATCGCACCACCCAAATTTTGGATCCCTTTCAAAATTTGATATTTGTATCTCAATCTTGATTCAACACCAACACCAAATTCTTGAAACCTCCAGTTTCTTGAATCTTAAATTTTTCAAATGTGTGTTTGCTCTTTCTCATAGATGAACACAAATAGATTCCACCTCAAATTATATAATCTCAATTCCAAAGAAAAGAACATAATTTCTTTTGCTTCAGCCTTAATTAGATTCAACAACCCTCAGTCATAATCATGTAACACTCATGTACTTGAATCCTATCAAATCCTCTCTCTCGGTCTCACTCTTCGCTTTTGATAAGAAAAGAGTTTCCAATTTACATCTCAATAAAATGAGTTTTCTTAGGAAATGTAAGTTCACATTCTATTGTGTTAGTAAATGGGGAATTTAAAGGAGCAATTATGAGGAAACAATTCTTGTGCATTAAAAATGTGAGAAAACACGTGTTGGATTCAGATCACTTTTGTATGTTGATTCGAATCAACATTATTCACCTAGTTGATTTGAATCACATACTCAAAGTGATCCGCGTTACAACTTTCTAATTGACATTTAGGATAAAAAAACACTAAGGTGATCTGAATCACATAAGTATATGATTCTAATCACAACATTTTGATCGATATCATGAAACATCAAAACGTAGGTGATTCAAACCAACATAATTCTTTTTTTTTTTTGAAGAAGCTAGACTAGCTCATCCAAATTAACGCCGGGAAAAATCAAACTTGAAACCTTCAAACATAATTCAAACCAACATTTTTAACAACTTTATTCGAATCATCTTATAACTTGGTTCAAATCACACAATTTGAAAACATGTAATTTGCTAAACATGAAGCAATGATTAAAATCACTCATCACTATGATTTGAATCAAGTTATCAAACCTTGTAAAGAAATATGATTTTTAATGCATTTGCATTAATTTTTAAGAACATGCATGATTCAAAATTGCTTTTCTATGAACCAGTCAAGAGGAATATTGAGAGAGACTAAGTACATCATATATAGCCTAACCCTAGTTTTAAATTCATTCAAAATAAAACTAAGTCTAGAACTAGGATAGTCATCCTTTCAAAAAAAAACTAGGATAGTCATAATGCATAACCACTCAAATTTGGATTCCGAAAAAAAAAAAAACAGACAAAATTTGTTAAAAATAAAAAAGGAAAACAAGATTATGGCGGCATAAATCAAATATAAAAAAAAATAAAAAGGAAAGAAAACAAAATTATATATGAAATATTATTAATTTGGATTAAATTACCTATCGATTATAAGTGGAAAGTGACCTTGTCGCGTTAGCTCCAAAATATTGTCTTCTCCATTTTATGGGATTCAATTAGAAAGATGATATTGGTCAATGAGTAAATTAGAAAGCCGATCTCTTTTGATACCAATTGAATTAGAAAACAAGTATCAGAAGACGAGAGTTAGAATTCTATACTTAGAATAATTGTTGGCAATTTGAAATACACCCTCGCTTTCATCATAAAATACAATTTGATAGAATTGCAAGATATTATAAAGTATAGAAGAATAGAGAGAAATGAAACAAGAGAGAACAATAGAGTATATTATATTACTTCACAAGTGTATCATTACACTAAAATATGAGTCTAATTTATAGGACACAAAATGAGCAAATGAATGATCAAAAGTAATTAAGGACCACTATACATCCATTCACTAATGAGAGTTATAGGAAGGTGGAAGACTAAGGATGAACATTACGGATGAGAATAGGCCAAGCCGGCCTACAGGGGCCTACGACGGGTCAGGCCAGGCCACAGACCATTCAAAAAGTCTCTTAAGCCTATTAGGCCGGCCTATTTAAGTAAATATGATTAATATTATTTATTATTATAATATATTTTGTACTTTGAATTAAAATATAAATTCGTTATTAATTTAAGTTTATTAGTATACATTAATTTTTTGCATATACAAATGTATTATTATAAACTAGAATTGAAATATGATGCAATATATAGTTAAATTCTCTAAAAACTCATGTTGATTACTAAAAGAGAGTTTAATCTAATTGATCTATTAGTTCGCTAGTCTATTTAAACTTATATCACATTGCTTACTTAAAGATGTTCATATACAGGCTAGCATGCCTTATCAGGCTTTCAGAAGGCCAGACTCAGGCCTCAAAAGTAAGCCTATGACAGATCGCAGCCCAGGCTTAGGCCTTAAAAAATTTGGCAAGGCCAGACTTAGGTCTTGCAAAGCCTAGCTCGGCCTAGTCTATTCCCACCCCTAATGAACATCCACTGAATTATTATTATTATTCATAACACTCCCCTTTGGATGTCCATCAGGATATGCCTCATTAAAACATTACTAAAAAAACCAATGGGATAAAACCATGGTTAAGCGAAAAAGAGTGCATAACACATTTATGTCTCCCCCTCATAAAGACAATCATATATGAGAGGAAGAAAATTAAATAATATTTGTTCTAGTTACTCAAAAGCTTTACTTGCAGCGACTTTGTTGAAAGATCTGGTTTATCTTCATAGTCTTCTTCATATTAGCAGTGCTTGAGAAGTTTCTTCATATTGAGTTGTTGCAAGAGCACCTTTAAAAAATCCACAAGTTTCTTGTATTTGTAAAATCATCATCCTTAATAAAAGATCATTCTCCACTTCCTTGATTATGTTGTTTCTTTAAGATACAAAATGTATGCTTGACTTTGTTTCGATATCTGTATTTACTAATATTTACAAAAACAAAATATCACGATACATATAATTAACAAAATATGTTTTAGTCAAAATTAACAAAATATGTTAATTTTCTCGTTTGAACTAAGATATGGTACTTCAGGACCAATTCAAGTTGTTCATCATTTTCTTGAGTACGTGATATATACTAACATCAAGTGACATCACAATCATTCTAGTACACAATCAACTAGATTTGTCCATATCAAATTATTTTAATGTATTTTATATATAAGTTTCTTGACGCACACAATCTCATTTAAATAATGAATTTGCAGATCCAAACAAACTTTGTGCATGCAACGTATTTAATTTCAAATCTTTCTACAACCAATCGATTTTAGAATCTCTTTAGGAGTTCTAATAATATTTATACCATTATCATAGATTCAATTATAACAATTTCATTTCCAAATCCTTAAAATAGACAAGTGATGTCATCTTTCAATAGTTTTAATATAGTATGTCTTATGCAAATGAAATCTTTAAGGGAGTTTCATATAATCATCACTATCAATTGAGTCATACAAATAAATTGTAACACAGCTTTCATATAATCGGAGCCTTTCATATGCTACCGAACTTAATCATGTATGAAAAAGATCTTGAATTCACTTCAGGTGAATATGTCTCTTAAAAAATATATATATCTCTAAAAAATAAACGGTAGACATTTACCAATTCACTTCCAGTGAACATATCAAAATATATTATACCATTTTAATTCTCTTTTCGCGCGAAAAATCATATATATATCCAGTTAACTTCACAACTTCAAGTGTGCGGACTACATGTTCACAAAAAATTATGAGTTTGATTTCGCTCAAATTGTCTCTTTCCAATTGTAGATATTTTCTTTACCTATATTATTTAATAGACTTTAACACATGATCCTCATTATTTAGTTATCACATATAGCGCTATATTATATGCAAAAGCACGTCAACGTTGACTCCATTTCGGTTCCATCTCATTTCATTGAGATCTCTCATTCATGACATAATTTATCGATATTTCATAAATTTCAGGTACTTGATAAGTTCTTCTGGAACTAAAAAAATCCATTATGTTAGACGACTCTTTTAGAGTTTCTATATCCTCATTTGGGTTATCTTTCATTTTGGCTCCTTTTCTTATTTGAGGATTTTTATATTTGGAACCGATTGGTTCACCATGCTTGATGCATGATTGAGACTCATTTGCAATATTATATTATCCTACAGAGACATATATTTTGTTTGGAGCATTAGCAGCTGCTATTTTATTTGTTTAACTTTGCAAATGAGTGATATTTTGAGGATCAAGATGAGATAATAATATTTCCTTTCAAATAATTCAATTGAACTTCGGGTTCACATTTTCATTCAATTGAACTTCGAGTTCACATTTTCAGCTGCTTATTCTCTCCCCCTAATATTAGAAAAACTAATTCATCAATCGATAATCGGCCTACTGAAGTTGGCTCATTACAATTTATAATAGTAGGGGATTCATATCAAATATACTTTCCCAATATTCTTTCAATATTTATCTTAGTGCATTATTTTAGAGCAATTGTGATATACACAACACATCCAAAAATTCACTTAGATGAAAAATATTTGGTTGTTGACCTAAAATAAATTATAAATTAAGGGGAGGACTTACACATAATAATGTGTTGGCTTAATGTGAATCAATATCTCAACATACAATATTACATGTTCCCAAAGTAGAATTTAGAAGTTATGTTCTCATAAGTATCATTCATACAATTAACTTTAGACGTTTAAAGAATGGACCTTCAAGACCATTTTTTTATGAACATATATTACACAATGTTCAATATCAATTTAAATGGAGAAATGATACTTATTAAATGTTTCCTGAAAACTCCAAAAAACTGAGCTCTTAGTCAAATTTGTTGAGAAAACAATCTCACAAAGTTCTCGTTGTGAGTTGACAATAAACATATATGTGATCATTTAGTCGATGTATTAAATCAAGTTATAAGGTATCAAAATGATTCACATCATCAATGTATTCATCCACAAATATCACCTAATATATATAAGAGACTTATTTTCTCATATTGTCAACTTACTTTGGAAAGTAATAACACACAAACATTAATGGTTTAAAGAATCTTCTGGTTCTTCAATACATGTCCATATAAATTTTTAACTATTTTTGAATCATAATAGATCCGGGATAACCCAACCGGTCTTGCCAACAATAAATTTAATAGGCTTAATTGAATCATTGATCCCTTAACTTGATTCTTTGTTTTAAATTGGTCCCGTAATTATAAAACGTCTCAATTTGGTCCCTTATATATCTTATCGTTAATCATTTTGGTCCACGCCGTTAATTTTTTAATGTCTAACATTCTTGATATAATTTCAGTCATTTGATTGCAGGTTTATTGTATGTAATAGTGAACCACCAAGACCTGGTTTTTTTGTTTTTCTTCATCTTATTCCTTCATATTATTCTTCATCTTCATCAACAAAGAAAATCCAGAAAATCAAAAATTTAAAACTGAAAATATGTTTTTAAAAACTCAATCTTCATCTTATTATCTCTCAAAGACCTATAAATTCATCAAAATTAGCCCAGCAGCATATAAATTTTTCCGATTCTGTGTTTGCATCACTTTCTCTCCATTAATATCCATTTTAATACATAAATTTTCAACTAACAAACCCAAACACATAACCTGCAAAGTCAAACCTAGAAAACCTTTCCCTTAATACTACCTGAACCCAGAAAAACTTTGTCTTTGAAAAAAAAATCAATCTAACCATCATTTTCCAATCCAAGTTCAAAATGGAATCCTGAGTTAAAAATTTCATCAACACCATATGAGTTCAAAATTGAATCTGGCGAAGGTGATGGTTGAGAAGCATCCACCACCATTTTCAATATAACCCATTACAATTTATAAAACTCGGAAAGCAAACCATATGCAAAGTTAACAACATGCAAGAAGAAGAAGAAAAAAATTAAGAAGGAAGAAGAGGGAGTGTGGACTTTGGACTTTTGATTCAACAACAACAACCTCAATTGAATTCAATCAGTTTCAATTTTTTTCAAGAAGTGGTGAGTCAAGATTTGAATTGAAAGGTTTGGACTTTGGACATGTTGATGAGTTTTAAGAGGAACTGTGGTGGTGTTGGTATGTGTGAGTCAGGATTAGTGTGGTGGTTTGTGTGGCTATGAGACCCATAATGAAATTGAAGTTGTTGGTGGTTTGGCGTGAGTTTGAAATTTTAATGGGTTTGAAATTTGAACTTTATGGGTTTGCTTTTGTAGGTGAGATATGAGTTTGAAGTATCTGAATTTGTTAAAATTATGGGTCTTCATGAGAAGAAGAAATGAAGATTCAGTTTTAAAAAAAAAAATTTGAGTTTTAATTTTCTGGATTTTTTATTTTCTGGATGAAAGTGATGAAGATGCTAATGAAGATAAAGAAGATATGAGGGAAGAAGATGAAGCAAAACAAAAAAAAATTGGATGTTGGTGGTTCACTCTAAGATGGAATAGACTTGTGTGATCCAACGGTCTCCTTTTTGAAAAAACTATCAAATGGTTAAAATTAAAAAACTTAATAAGGTTTATGGTGGACCACATATAACTATGGTCCACCTGAGATATTTAGAGTTAAAAACTAACTGCGAGGACCAAAACGATTAACGACAGAATAGATAAAGGACCAAATTGAGACGTTTTATAGTTATGGGACCACTTTGAAATAAAGAATTAAGTTAAAGGACTAATGATTCAATTAAGCCAATTTAATATGATATGTAAATTTCAATTTTACAATAATACGTGCTTCAATTGCACTAATATAAGTGTAGTAAATTCATATGAAAAGACATGTAATTTTTTATTTACGCTTATTTCTATCCAAAACATGTCTCGTAATATAGAGATATTCAACATCTCATTTATTTCTTATTTCAATATGATATCCATTTAGAATGATATTCTTTAATAAATTTCTATAAGACCTAGAGGAATATAATACATTCTCAATGTGTAATTCTATTCCTCCATATAACAATATATTGGTTCTTCTGGAGCCTTTAATAATTTCTGCAGTGCCAGATATAATAATAAAATTAGTTTATTTGTATTACTCATCCAATTTTTTTTATAGTCTTTTACATTAGAAATCATTCATTCACAAACAATATCCAATAAAATATACATAAAATTACTATTCTCCTTATTGAGGACAAGTTCTAAGAGCTTGCTTAAGACATCAAAATAGTATAGCCATACTTTTTAGAAGGAATCAATAATTCAAATTTCATTTATAGTTATTATGTCAACTAAAAAAAATTACAATTCAACACAATATTGTTCTTAAATCTTAATCTATTAAAAAGAACGATAATTCCAAATTGACAACTATAATACTTACTATTTCATTAGAAAAGAAATTATGTGGAGCACAAATTATAAGTGTCGAATATGCAAAGAGATGACATGGATGACAATACCTCTAATTTATATGTCTTGTGATAACTCATTAGTAGTAAAGATCATCATCATAAGTCATAAATAATAAACTTTTATCATATTCACATGTATCATTTCAATGAAAATCTCTACTATATCAATTCATGATATTATTTTCTCGATTTCGCTACTTCAGGAGCTGATTCAAGAGGCAATTTTGCTTTCTTTAATTTTATTTCGTCCAACTTATTCTAAGATTCAATAGATCGTATATAATTCAATTGTGAACAAAGATCTAGTTCTTTCAGAACTCAACCATAAACCTCTATCGACAATGACAAAGGAAAATCACAATATTTTTATTTTGCAATCTTACACGAATGCTTAACGTTAAATTATTAGTTCTTCTAGACCTATATTTTAAATCTTCATAAACAATGAAAAACAAATATATTTTTGGACAATCCTTCATGCTTTAATATTACAAGAACTAATTCATAAAAGATCTTCATTGTTTGAACAATCTTGAGGGATGCTTCAATATTAAACTTTAGTTCTTCAGGAACTATATCTCAAATCTCCATAAACAATGATGAAGAAAATTCATTGTTAGAGTGATCCTTCGTGAATGTTTTGTTATTAAATTTAGTTCTTTTGTTTATACATAAGAGAATATATGTACTCACACGTATGATGCAATGGTCAGTACATCAATGATTTGATTATGTAAAATAAAGAAACGGATACAAGTATAACCATTGAACAATTATGGATATTTTAACATAAGACACATTCATTTTCAAAATCAATCATCTTCCTAAAAAGCTTAAGTTGCTCCTGGAACTTATAAAAGAAATTAAAGACACAAATTTATAACAAATGTGTTCCTTCACAAACAAAGTTCACTGAGGTTGTTAAACATAGGAGGTAATTGGAATAACTCAAGACAATGAAAATTAGAAATTATGGTAGCTCGATTAACATATATAACTCATAAACTAGAGGAAGGATATGACAAATATTAATCAGAACATGACAAAATATTTGTTAGATAATGGAATCATAACCAATAATTAAAGAAACCTATGAAATCAAAGAAGAATCATATATGATCCACGCATAACCTTCAATTTGGCAGAAAATACATTCTTATATGCAAGCCGAGGAGACTATTAACATAATTCAGCAAAAATAAAAATTTAGGCCAAATACCTCTTTTGGTCCTTTAAGTTTGACAAAAATACCGGATTAGTCGTTTAAGTTCTTAAGTTTCAAATAAGTCCTTTAAGTTGTTAATTTATTACACCGTTACCCTTTTAAGGACCTATTTGAAGTTTAAAAACTTAAAAAACTTCAAATAGGTGCATTAAATTAACAACTTAAAGGACTTATTTGAAACTTAAAAAACTTAAAGGACTAATTCAATATTCTTGTCAAACTTAAAGACTAACAATTGGCCTAAAATTTACTATCATAGAGTTTGCATCTAGAAATCATGATAAAACAAGAATAAGCAAATCACGGTATTGAATCAGTTTTGGTATATAAACAAAAGTACTCAATAAAATTTGTTATCTCACGTACAAGCATAAACACCACAGGTAATATAAAAAAATAAAAAATGAAAAACAAGAATCATTATTACTTCGTGATTAGAGTTTCGTGTTGATAACGTGTTATGAAATTAATCAAAAGTATTGCAAGATATTTTGAACAAAGAATCTATCTATATTCTTTTAGTGCACTACAAGAAATCACTTAATTTCTTAGGAAAATATTCTTTGGAAAACACACCAAATTCGTCGGAAACAGTGATTTTCGAGGAAATTATCGAGGAAACATTTCATAAGAAATTTTGGGTCTATTCCTACGAATTACCGAGGAATTTCCGACGAAATATGTGTCAGAAATTTTCCGAGAAATTACCGAGGAAAAAGTTCACATGAAAGCATTTTTGCAGACTGTCACAATGACACATGTTTTTCAAGGAATTACCCTGGAAATGCTAATAATATTTTAATAATTGTTTTCGAGGATATAATCCTCGGTAAATTAAATAATTAAAAATAAAAAATAAATCCCAAATTTTGAATTTGAAAAATGCGCCAAATTATTCAAAAATTGCGCCAAAAAGTCTAAAAAATTTCAAATTTGTTTCCGACGAATTTTTCCTCGGTAAAATAATTAATTAAAAATTAAAAAATAAATACAAAATTTTGAATTTGAAAATTGCGCCAAAAAATATGAAAATTTTCAAATTTGTTTCCGACAAAAATTTCCTCAGTAAATATTCTAAAAAAATAAAAAAAATCCGGGCTCCGAAATAATTCATATTGCGCCAAATAATTTGAAAAAATTTAAATTGCGCCAAAAAATAATTCAAATTTGAAAATTAATTCAAATTGCGCCAAATAATTTGAAATAATTTAAATTACGCCAAAAAATAATTCAAATTTGAAAATAGACCAAAAAAATTCAAATTGCGCCAAATAATTTTTAAATTTTTAAATTCTTCCAATTTAAAAAATGATTTTTAAAAAAAACATATATACTAAAAGTCTTTTTTTCATAAAATCAACTTTAATTTGAGTAAAACATTTTTAAGAAGAAATTAATGCAAGAAAATAATTGTTAAATGTTAATTTTTGAAAAAAATAAATATTGAATAAAAACAAAAGTATGATAAAGGAATGAGGGAAGGGATGTGTGACAAAAGGAGGAGGGAGGGGATCTGTGACCGGAGGTTTGGGAGAGAAGAGAAGTTTTTTTTAATAAGCAGATAGAAGAGAAGTTAAAAAAGACGTATGATCTAGTGTGTACAGTGTATAATTAGACTCGTACACTCAATTAATCAAGTGGCTCCTAATTGTTATTCAAAGTGGTCCACCGGTGAGGGACTTGGTAGAGCCCTCACCCTAGAATCCACCTGATTTTACTGGTAAATAAATTTTTTAATTAAAATATCTAAATTAATGGTAATTATTCAAAATACATATTATTTGAGAACAACTTCTCTAGATAAGTATAATCACTATAGGTATTGTAATGACTATAGGTATTGTTCGAACTAAAGAAATGTTTCTTTTACACTTGTATAATTACTACACATTCAACTTGGATATGAGAAGAAAGAAGGAGGAAAGAATAAAAAAAACAAAGAATTTATAGAATTTGAATGTTATTTGGATTGAGAAAGAAATTTGTAGAATATAGTGGGACCCACATCAATTTTGCCAAATAAGAGAGTAGATATTGAAAAGGGAACATTGAAGTGAGTATTGTTAGTACTTTATATTGAGTAGTCTTGTTGAGTATTTATATGTTGGCTGCATGTTTGGTAAAATCAAAGTACTCAAGCAATGCGTCTTCAGATGTTAAAGAAGTCTTCAGAAGCAAGGAATTGGTTTTAAGGAGGTTCAGAAGCTTAACTTCAGAAGCACTGTTCATCAGAAGCTGAACCTTCAGAAGCTGCATTTCAGAAGCTGCCTTCAGACGTTGACCAGCGTTGACCTTCAGAAGCTGAACTTCAGATGTTGACCAACGTTGACCTTCAGAAGCTGAACTTCATAAGCTGATTTCTGAAGCTGGATTTCTGCATTCTTTTTGATTATTTCTGTGCGTATCTTTGGAAGATTTACTGAAGTTTTATTCAAGGAAAATGTTTCCAGAAAGGCTGAATATTTTGTGAGAAGATCTTATATGAAGATTGGCTTCCTATTTATTGATGAATATATTTTCAAAGGATCTTTGTAAAATATAATTCAGAAATATACTTTCTTCTTTGAGCTTCTAAAATATTTCAGAATCATATCAATTGAAGAATATTTGGTTCAGATTTATGTTGCAGCTGAAGACTGTTTAAAGAGGACTTTGATATTGGAAATTACGTGTCAAAAACCAGAAATTAGTTTTAGAGTTTTTGTTTCTGTGTAAGCTTAGTGCTTTGTTTGTACACCACTCATCTGAGTTGATTTAGGTGTTTTGAGTTGTAAATCACTTAAAGCTTTTAAGCACAAGTGATGTTTTTGTTCTGTTGAAGAGTGTCTTCAATTTGTTTGTTTTTGTTAAGTTTACAATCACTGGGCTGTGATTGCTTGGTTAGGAAGTAAGTGGGTTCTTATACGTAGGTGGTTTCCTGGGTAGAAGTCTAGAAGGGTAGAGATTAAGTGATAAGACTAAGAACAGGGGCTGTTGAATCTTAGAATTAATTCTACTTAGTAGATTTCCTTCCTGGATTGGTATCCCCCAGAGTAGGTGAAGTTTGCACCGAACTGGGTTAACAAATTCCTTGTGTTCCTTTTACTTTCTGCATTGTTTATTGCTGCTTCTGAACTTTATTTTTCATACTATGTTTTTAGTTCAGAACCAGTTAACTGCCAGAATTTCAATTGGTATCAGATCAGGCACCCTGCTTGTTTTTGGGTGAGCTCCAGGGAGTTATTTTCTGGCATAATGGAAAAGAAAGTAAAAAGCATTGGCCTTGTTACCAATACTGATGTTAAGAAGTCACATGGAGAATTGTCTTATAAAGATCCTGCTGTTGTTTGCAAGAAGTGGCATGTTAAATTTGAAGAAGTGTGCAAGCAGCTGGTAAATCAGAAAAAGACTACCAGTCAATTATATGCTGAAAGAAGTGATCATCTAGCACAGATTTCAGATCTCAAAGATGAGGTAACCCAGCTGAACTCTCAACTTGAACATGTGAAGAAACAAGTCAGAATGTTGAACACTAGTACTCATGTGTTGGAAGAAATTTTGGAGAAACAGAATCAGGGAAAACCAAATGGCATTGGATTTGTTGATCAGAATCTGAAAATCAAACAACAAAAACCTGCTAAGAGGTTTCTACCTGCTGCTGATACTTATGTTCCACTGATGAGGAAACCTAAGAACAAACCTCAGGATTCTAAAGACAATAAAGCTACTGATCCTTGGATATGTCATCATTGTGGTAAAAAGGGACACATTAAACCTTTTTGTTACAAGCTGCATAGATACCCCAAGCATTTTCACCACAGAAAAGTGGAACCAGTTGTGAACAAAAACAAAATCAAGAAGGTTTGGAGACCAAAGTGTGAAGGTGTTGCTCAGAGGCTGAACAAAGGAAAAGGAAAGGCTGTTGCTGATGACAGCAAGCCCATTCCTGTAGCACAGAAGAATTCTGGTGCTGGACCATCTAAAGTTTGGAGCAAAATGTTGGTTCCTGTTCCTGATCAGAAGGCTCTAGTTTCTAGTAAGTCTGAAGATGGTGTGACCTGTGTTCAGAAGAGAATTGCTGATCTTGAGAAGCAGATTGCTGGGAAGAAGGTTTTGACTGTGCTTGAGGCACACATCAATTGAGCAGCATCTGGTGATTGTGTCTAATGAAGACTAAGCAAGTTCTGATGATGAGTCTGAAGACTGTCAGGTTTGTGGATGAAGTCCTGGATTTTCTGTTTGTGTTTATGGTCTGCAGTTGTGCTGTTCTCTACAGTTTTGGTTGTTCTTCTGAGAGTTTTGTGGTTCTGACCCTTGCTGGTGCTGACTGGTTCTATGTTGATTAGTTGTGTTGCTGTTCTGTGTTATGGTTCCTTGCTCCTGGTGTTTGCTGATGTTTTGTCAAACTTGTTTGGCTAAAAAGGGGGAGAAATCTGTGTGATTGCTGATCTGTTTGCTTCAGGGGGAGACTTCCTGAGATGAGCTGTTCAGGGGGAGTTCCTGAGTGTTGTGTTTCAGGGGGAGAAGCTGCCTGTACCTCAGAAACTGCTGTTGTGTGTTGCAGGGGGAGTATTTTGATTGTGTGCTTCAGAACTGTTGTGGATTTCAAAAAACTGAAGCTGTTTATGGTTTAACATAGCTTGTATCCGCTGCTGACTCTGTGGTTATGTTGGATGTGTGTAGTTCTTCATGGTTGTTTTATTTTGAAGAGTGAAGAACTTGATTTTGTGAAGTATTTGATTTTAGCCAAAAATTTGCCAAAGGGGGAGATTGTTGAGTATTTATATGTTGGCTGCATATTTGGTAAAATCAAAGTGCTCAAGCAATGCGTCTTCAGATGTTAAAGAAGTCTTCAGAAGCAAGGAATTGGTTTTAAGGAGGTTCAGAAGCTGAAAATTGCATTTCAGGAGGTTCAGAAGCTTAACTTCAGAAGCACTGTTCATCAGAAGCTGAACCTTCAGAAGCTGCCTTCAGACGTTGACCAGCGTTGACCTTCAGAAGCTGAATTTCAGAC
This sequence comes from Medicago ruthenica, assembly GCA_018208015.1. Taxonomy (NCBI): domain Eukaryota; kingdom Viridiplantae; phylum Streptophyta; class Magnoliopsida; order Fabales; family Fabaceae; genus Medicago; species Medicago ruthenica. The sequence goes on along the minus strand of CM031373.1, from coordinate 69,539,118 downwards.
GTTGACCAGCGTTGACCTTCAGAAGCTGAACTTCATAAGCTGATTTCTGAAGCTGAATTTCTGCATTCTTTTTGATTATTTCTGTGCGTATCTTTGGAAGATTTACTGAAGTTTTATTCAAGGATAATGTTTCCAGAAGGCTGAATATTTTGTGAGAAGATCTTATATGAAGATTGGCTTCGTGTTTATTGATGAATATATTTTCAAAGGATCTTTGTAAAATATAATTCAGAAATATACTTTCTTCTTTGAGCTTCTAAAATATTTTAGAGTCATATCAATTGAAGAATATTTGGTTCAGATTTATGTTGCAGTTGAAGACTATTTAAAGAGGACTTTGCTATTGGAAATTACGTGTCAAAAACCAGAAATTAGTTTTAGAGTTTTTGTTTCTGTGTAAGCTTAGTGCTTTGTTTGTACACCACTCATCTGAGTTGGTTTAGGTGTTTTGAGTTGTAAATCACTTAAAGCTTTTAAACACAAGTGATGTTTTTGTTATGTTGAAGAATGTCTTCAATTTGTTTGTTTTTGTTAAGTTTACAATCACTGGGCTGTGATTGCTTGGTTAGGAAGTAAGTGGGTTCTTATACCTAGGTGGTTTCCTGGGTAGAAGTCTAGAAGGGTAGAGATTAAGTGATAAGACGAAGAACAGGGGCTGTTGAGTCTTAGAATTAATTCTACTTAGTAGATTTCCTTCCTGGATTGGTATCCCCCAGAGTAGGTGAAGTTTGCACCGAACTGGGTTAACAAATTCCTTGTGTTCCTTTTACTTTCTGCATTGTTTATTGCTGCTTCTGAACTTTATTTTTCATACTCTGTTTTTAGTTCAGAACCAGTTAACTGCCAGAATTTCAAGTCCAAACAAGTAACAACACCAACTCTAACACTCAATTTTTTGAAATGAACTCTAACATTATATTTTAAATATTCATTCTATTATTAGATGACAAATACGTGAATCTCACCATTTTATGTGGTGATCAATTTGAATATGATGAAAGTTATATAAATTTTCAAGTAAAAAGGTGAATGTTGAAAAGAGAATGTCACACTGAATATTGCTAATACTCTTGTGTTTTTTGAGCAAAAATAAGTGTAATCTCTCTCCACATTTTTTTTATATAAATTTCTCTACTTTTTTTGTTATTGTTAAAAATAGTGACAATAGTATCTAGATTTCTGATCTTTAGAGATAACAGTCACTATGCATAAATTTTGGATGGTTTTATGGGGTGTTAGGAATAATAGAAATATCTCAATATGGAATGATACTCAAATGAACGTTCAAGAGATTAGTTCGAATGCTCAAATACGATGTCATGAATTGAACTCGACCCTAGAAAGACATAACAAAAAGTACAACTCAAACAACACATCAATAGTTCAACTTGACAACATCCCGACCTGAGAAGATTGAAGTGTTACACTGATGATAGTTTTGACGAAGCCCAAGATTCCAGAAGATTCTATTGTTGTATCGTGGTGTAGGGCCGGACAAAATAATGATATCAGGCCCAAACCGGCCGAACAGTATGGGCCGAAGGGTGTCAGGTCGGGTCGAGCGGTTGATTCAGTTTGAGCGGCTCATATGAAATGGTTTGTGGTGGATAGGTCTGGTCGGTTTCGGGTGGGGTGAACCAGCCCATCGAAACCCATATCCGTCCGACATAAGAGATGTTTATTATTTTTATCTCAACGCAACGTTTGGTTTTTGAGAGACTAGGGTTAATCTTAAGGAAATTCATTCCTCAATCACCTCTCTCTCTACAAACACAGCAGGTAGCGGCTGCACTTCTCTCTCTACAAACACCAGCAGCTTAGCTGCACTCACTTCTTTCAAGTCTCAATCTAAATAATAACTTCTCATCTCTTCTTCAACCTCCTCTATTCTTCAACCTCCAATAGCAAATAGTTTTGTTTTGTGTTGCTAGATCTAACAAAAGTGAGATTTGTTCTCCATCTACGTTCTTTATTGATTTCAATCCATCAATCCATTACTATTAGGACAATCCACAAGCTATTTCTCAGTCAAATACCCATTGTTTTTTTAGGTCTGGCTCTTCTGTTACGCATAGAAATGATGGAAAAAGTTGATTTTTTTAAGCTTTTGTTATGATTTTGCATCTTATGCCCACGCTCAAACCATTTCAACCCACCCTACCAACCGACGACCCGTCTTAACCGACCCCGATCTAACCGAGGACATTGACGGACGAAATTGGGTGGAGTCTCACCCACGGTTGACCGATAATTGCTTTTTTTTGGGCTGCCGCCGACCGTAACTGCCCGTTGGCCACCCCTATCGTGGTGTTCATTGGTAACTTCGTCTCAATACGTACATGTTCGATACATTCAATGATCACAACTCATGAAGGCGAAACACTTGGAGCATAGGTGGCAATGGATAGGGCGGTCAAGTTAGAAGTGTAAAATGTAACGTTCGAATTTAATTCTAAGTGAAATGGACTTTACACTTGGTTTTCAACTAATTCAATGTCATAAAATAGTTTAAGTGAAGAAAAATTGAGAACAAGTTAAAGCAATTGCCCTAACGTATCTCTGTATATATATAATAATCACAAAGTGTAATTAAATAAAGAAAAGTGCATAGAAGTTGTACAAAAAAGTGTATAAAACAAATATAAGATTCTTAATCTTATTGCAATTTAAATTATGTGTTTCTTAAATCCAAGCGTGGTGCAATCTATAGCTACTGCTTCGAAGCAAAGAGAGGTGGTTCAAGAAAATGAGCAGGTAACAAGTGGCAATCAGAGAAGAAGTGGAGGGAGCACGAGCACGACTATAAAAAGAAAAATATCCTAAGAAACTGTTTCTGTAGATAAGGCATTTTTTTTTTTGGGACTTAATGCTTATTTTAAAATCATACTACAATGTCCACTCACTCAATCGAATCGACAATATTGAAAATATCCAATTCAACCCCACCATCACAAAAAGCGCAACTTTTCTGTGATATTTTACAAAAACTCTTCCCTTTCATGTTTATTTTCAAATCTATGCCACTTGCAAAATGGCATTTAATTATTCAACTATACTTTTGGTTACAGATACTCTCTCCTTTTTTTTTTTCAATAGATACTCTATGCTTCTAAAAAAAATAACATTAACATATAAAATCACACGTATCTATTTACTTTTTTTAAGTGGTTTAATGATTAGATTCACATATTTTAAATGTGAAGAAATAAGTAATTTGAGATTCAAACCCCAATCCTTAAATAAAACTAAGTTACATCAATTTCTTTAAATGAAAGTAATCTTTGCTCGTTTAATGTCTTATATTTCGCTCACTTTCTCCTTCACTTGATTAATCATGTATTACTTATATATTGAATAAACTAATCAAATGTATTTTTTTGGTCAAGTAGCTTATTGACTGGGGGCTCACACATTTTAAATGTGGAGAAATAGAGAGTATGAGGTTCGAAACCCGACCTCCGTATAATATTTGTCCTTGGAGCTGAGTTGTGCTTACATGGCAATCAAGTGGTATTTTAGTTAAATTTTATATATTTTTTTTAAAGGAATTAAATTTTATAATTTAAATCATTATTAATTAAAATCATTCAATTTTAAATTATAAGTTATTTAAAATTGAATGATTTTGTTTAATATGGATTTTAGAAGCTATTTTATAAGTATTCACCAAAAAAAAAATATTTAGAAGCTATTTTGTTACAAGTAAAATTAATTTCCATAAGTTTTTTCTTACATTAATTATTTTTTATAAGTTGATTATCTCTTTTCATTCTTCTTCATATTTATCCCATTTTTCCTTGAAATTATCAGAGATAACTTATATGCTCCTCGATTATAAATAAAACTTCCTCTCAAAAAAACAATTATAAATAAAACTTGTTTCCCTTCGCTGCCTACGCGTCAAAGAAGGATTGTGTTTTTCTTTGGTAAACATTCCTTTCGAAATGAGGATACGTAATTACGTATGTCAAATATATGAAACTAAACACACCCAACATACAAAATCTTCCTTCGTAGTGCGCAAATCAATTTTGCACTTAGATAAATAAACAAGGATGTAGATCATCTACTACACCCAACCCCAAGTCTATGGTGACACTTTTAAATCAACTTATTATGTAGGAAAATGTAAAAAATAAAATAAAATCAGTAAGACTTTTAACTTTAAATGGCCAAAATAATAAATTCCTTTTTTACCAAATACTATAGGTTAATTAATAGCAATAAAAAAAAAGATAGTACGAGGAATAGATATACTATGTCAAACTATAGTGCGCTCTATTTTAAATAAGTTTCTATAGCCGACCATGGTATGTGTATAGTTTAACTCTTATTTCGTCATTTTTGTTTGTAAAACTTTATTTATCAAACACAAAAAGCAAGTAGAATACAAGGATCATGAATTATGTCTAACTAGTGCTCCCTATTTTATATAAATTTAGTTGATAAATTAATAGTCCATATGTAACCGACCATGGTATGTGCGTGTAAGTATAAATCTTATGTCATCGTTTTCATTTTGTATTCGTAAAAAACATATACACCAAACAAAAAAAACAATAGTATTATACATACGTTTAAAAGATTTGGATTGTGTCAAATTTGAATCTTAATAAAAGAGAAAATATGAACTTATATGCCCAACAATATAATCTATGATATCATCGTTGCGGTGGATCTAAAATCTCGTTTTTTCTTTCTTAAGAAAAAAAATGAGAGAATTGATTATCTTATTTCTTGGACGATCTCTCTTTTATCCATTCACTCTTTTTATTATTAAATTATTATCTTGTTCCTTCATCTTCTATCTCATTTCACACTTATTTTTTTAGATTTGAATCATCTCCTTTTTTTTTTTTTCATTTTCTCTTCCTCCCTCCTTCCACTAATTGCATGTATTTCTCTCTAAATTTTAGACATAAGATCAAGAGAGAAAAAAAAAATAAAAAAAGAAGATCAAGAGAGATAATAAAGATTAAGTGAGATAGAAACAAATTGAAGAAGGAGGGAGAATGAGAGAATGAAGAAAGAAGATGATCCAGTTGCCATTTTTCCACTCTAGGTGTTGCGTGTAGCATGAGAATCCGATAATAACTTAGTCGATGGATTATTAGATGACACATATCTTGATCTCGATGGATTATTATCAAACTTTATCTTTATAAACAATTCAGTTAAAAGCAATTAATTTTTGATTTCTTAAAAATAGTGAACACATTTACAAAAAATGTTTTTATTTTATTTTATTTAATTTATTTCTAACCCATTTCAACTGGCTACGGGTATGAACGGATTTTTGAACATAATTAAATAAAAAATCGTTAAAATCATTCATATTAGAGGAAAAAATATATGAATAAATACAATAAAAGTAGTCAATATTAGATATAGTAGAGACAAAAAATATGAATAATTTTTTGTCTACAATGAAGAATAGAAAATACAACTTAAGGGGGGTAATGAGAGTTGAGTTGTCTAGTCTTTTTTTTTTTTTTTTGAAAGAGAGTTGTCTAGTCTTTATTGACCATGTTTTCTATTCAATAATTTTTTATTCATATAACATAAGATCACTGTTTTTAAAAAGGGACAAACATGGGTAAAAAGTAGATATTAGGTAAGTAATTACTGTAATTACATCAATCAAAGTTGGCAGTCTTTGTGATAGAGATGTAATTTATTTAGCTATTATTTTGGTACAAGTAATTTAGCTATTTTATTATGTAAATGAAGTAATTGGCTAATTGAGCAAGTGAGTGATTGCTGTAGGAGTACGAAACCAAGGTACTCAAAATCCATAGATGACTTGCCACCACCAAAGTCTAAAAAGCCCATCTTAAAGAGAAAGAGAACCAAAAAGGGTCACAAAACTTTGCTACCATTTGTCCACCTCAACAAGCATGTGATGCACTTTTCAACCAAATTCAACCTTACAATGACTATTTAAGTATTTATTCATTTATCTTTTCAAATATTTCATATATGAATATATAATAATATAACATTAAAAAAACACAAATATAGTAAAATAAAAAAAGAAAAAAAAAGAGAGCAAACAAAGCAAGAATAACCATGTGCTGGTGCAATCACAGTGGCAACAAGACAGATTGAAAAAGTGCATGAAATAAATAAATAAATAATATTAAAAATAGCAGCTGTTAAGTTTATCTATTTTTTATGATGTGAGGGACCAACAAAAGGAAAGTCCTAACCTTTTCCATTCACTAGGAAAAGGACATGACCCCACTTCCATTATATCTTTTTTTTACTCTTTTTGTTTTGCACTTTTTAATTTTATCAACTTTGATTATGTCACTTTTAACCATACACACACATCAAACACCATTTCCATTATTATTCCTTCAAAATAATATCTGACCTACAAATAATATCTACACATACATCTATCTTTGCTTATCTATCTCAGGTTCTGACTCCAAAACTGAACTCTAAAATATCTTAGCAAAAGAGAGAGAGAGAGAAACACAACAAAAATCTTAAATATCTTCAAAAAGTTCAGCTTTTTTCTTTGCTTTCAGGTTTTCCATACCAAAAATATCAACTTTTTTCTGAAAAACCAAAACCCTTTTGCTTACAGATCTTGTCCAGTGTTTTCCTTGCCTTAAGGTAATTTTCTCATCATGTTTTGCACCTTTCTTTATGTTTTTTTTTTTCATGTTTCATATGTTTTTTGGTTTATGTTTTTTTTATAGTTGATGTTTTTCTGGGCATGAAACTTTTTTTTTGTGAGTGCTTAGACAATGGAAATTTTAAGAGATTTTTAAATATTTTGCTATGTGGTGCTTGAAGCAATTAGATAAGTTATTGGGTGATGTCTCTGTTAATTTTTCCCCTTTTGTTCATGTTTTTGATGGTATATTATATGATTCTGTGTTTGTGATGTTTATGAGTCCATGACTTTTTGGTTCTTTAATATTGATCTAACTTATCCTATTAAGTTTTTATTCTTTTAATTTGTTTGTTGGTTTTTTATTGGTGGAAATTGTTTTTTGCTGTTTCGATGATGGTGAAAAAGCAATTTTCGTTTGGTGTATACAATAATTTATGTTTTCAAATCTAAGTCCCCTTGCAAGTTCTTCTTAGCAAATACTATACAAACTTTGTTGTTTTGAACTTTTTCTTAATATTTTTATCTTGTTTGTAAGCTTTTATTATCCTTGTTGTATGAAACTATGAATTACTTGTCATGGCATGTATACTAGTTCAAAGTTCTATTTAGAATTCCAATTTTTGTTTTCTTTTCTCTTTATACTGCTAACTATATGCTCTTAATAAATACCAATTCATTTGTTTCTTTGCAGGCTGAATCCACGGTATTGAAATTCAGCTATCTTTATCAAATTATCTGAAGGTTTCACAGTTATAGGACTAAAGAAACAATTTAAAGATGGGTTACATATGTGATTTTTGTGGAGATCAGAGGTCGATGGTGTACTGTCGCTCCGATGCAGCATGTTTATGTTTGTCATGTGATCGAAATGTTCATTCAGCAAATACCCTCGCTCGAAGGCATTCAAGGACCCTTTTATGTGAGAGATGCAGTTCACAACCTGCTTTGGTTAGGTGTTCTGAAGAGAAAACTTCACTTTGTCAGAATTGTGATTGGTTAGGTCATGGTAACTCTACATCTTCCAATCATAAGAGGCAAACGATCAATTGCTACTCAGGTTGCCCTTCGTCGGCCGAACTTTCTTCGATATGGTCTTTTGTGTTAGATATCCCTTCTCTGAGTGAAACTACATGTGAGCAAGAACTAGGTTTCATGAGTATTAATGAGAATAGGAGTGCTTGGGTCGATCCGAAAAATCAGAATGTGTCTGATTCAGATAAAGCTACTGATTTACCTGATTTGGATAAGTCGTTTGCTGGTACATCTTCAATGCCCGAATCAAGCAAAGAACTGCGTATGCTCGACCGCCCAGATGGATCTACCAATGAATGTGTACCAAAGGTATATCTAAATGTTATATTGTCATTTTCATTTTCATCGCGAGTCTCATAATAAGCATTGTAGAAGCCATAGAGAAATAGCTTAATCATTGGTGAAGCAGGAACATTTCTTTCATGTGGATAGCTTAATTAATAAGGCTATTATTATATATGATTTTGTCAACTTGTATTTTGTTTACTTAAACGAGTTTCACTACCTGAGGTTTATAATTGAAATTCTTACAATTTCATCAAATTAGATAGCTAACTCTCATTGTTGATCTCCAGTTATACTGTCCTGCTACAAATTGCCCTGAAGCAAGTGAAGATGATGATGATCAGTACGGCGATTTCGATATGGATGAAATGGATATAAATATGGAGAACTATGATGAACTTTTTGGTATGGCCCTCACTCATTCTGAAGAGCTTTTTGAAAATGGTGGATTTAACAGCTTATTTGGGGCAAAAGCCATGTCTGCTGGAGATTCCAATTGTCAAGATGCTATTGCTGCTGAGGTGCTAAACTCTTGTCATTCTTTGTCTGTGATAATGTTACCTTTTCTATCATTTGATTGCATTGGCTTCTTTGAACTTATGTATTAGCATAAGCACTGGTGAGACCTGTTTGGAAGAGCTTACGGAAACAACTTACGACATGTCCATAAGTTGTTTTCAACTTATTTCCATAAGCTCTCCAAGATAGCTTATGAAAACAGTTTATAACTTATATAAAAACAATTTGACTTTATTAAAAATAGATTATATATAAGCACTTAATTAAACTGCTTATCCAAACAGAGCTTATGTCTACTATTGGAAGTTCTTATTGTTAATACAAGTTGTTTACACCTTCGGTTATGTTCAGGGTTCATCAGTTGGACATGTCAATGCAGCACAACCAGCATGCAGCACTGCAGCATCTGCAGATTCCATATTGAGTACTAAAACTGAACCAAATCTTTGTATTACTGCAAAGCAATCCCAATCAAGCCTTTCTTTTTCTGGTATTAACGAAGACGGTGGTGCTGGAGACTATCAAGATTGTGGAGCTTCTTCAATGCTTCTCATGGGAGAACCTCCTTGGTTAAACACTTGTCCTGAGAATGAGCTACAACTACAATCTGCTAACCGCTGTAGTGCTGTTATGCGATACAAGGAAAAGAAAAAGACACGCAAGTAAGTAATTACAATATTATGTTTAATGTAAAGTACTAAATGAACAACTTCACCTAATGAATGTGTTTTTCCTCTTTTCTGAATGAACAACGCCTAGCAAGGGTGGGAATGAACTTTCCCTTAAAAGATGTAAGGTCTGAAAAGAGTTTCTAAACAGTGGCATTACTCACTTTACAAGCTGGTTTTATAAAAACCTAATTTGATTATTGTGTTACCATCTTTGCTAACAAGCTAGAAATTACGGGATTAGCCTTGTTTCATAATTTCAAATAGTGTTTCTTTTTCTTTGACTTAACATTGATTGTTATTATCTTTTAGGTTTGATAAAAGAGTGAGATATGCCTCTCGCAAGGAAAGGGCTGATGTCCGAAGGCGCGTGAAGGGACGGTTTGTTAAAGCCGGCGAGGCCTACGATTATGATCCTTTGAGCCCAACCAGAAGCTACTGAGTGTATAATTTTTAACCATTTCTTAAAAGGAAAGAAACAATTATACCTGAAAAATGGGTGATATTTGATACATTTTTTTCCGTGCAATGACGAACTGTCTTGATTTTATCTCAGGGTTCTACCTTTCTTCAAGGACAAAAAAGGGTCTAAGAAGACTGTTCAACACAGAATCCGATTCTCTGTCCTTCACTGCCAAGCATATCCGAAGTGTCCCCTTCAAGCACCGTGTTTGGATTACCATCTTTGTGTTAAACTTGGCAAATTTTGCTTCTTAATTCTTCTATAAGAATTCAGAAGTCTTCTAGGTTCTCTTTGTCCTTAACCAATGCACGATGTTTGTCATGTCCTGGGTTATAGTCACGTCTAGAAGTGCGGCATGATGATGAGTTTGTTATTTTGACAGTTTGAGATAAACTGCAAAAGTTGTATATTGTAATAGTTGGCTTCTCTTCTTTGAGATGTATAGCACACAATCTACATGTATGCAGTTAGATGTATAAAATGTCCAATGGATCTGACTTCAGACAAACTGTAAAGGATATTGAATGGTGTAGTACTATGTATAGAATAGGATCTCATGCATGCTGCTCTATATTGGAAATGTACCAATACAAGTTTCATTTTTTATCAGTAGAAATCGAACTCTCTGCACTCTAGGGTTTACAACACTCTCACACCTTGTGCATCAATCAGTTGCGCTAGACCCCAATTTTTTGTTTGTGATAAAAGAAAGAGTAAAGTACCTGATATCAATTAAAAAATTCATTTTAATAATATTGTACTTTTATACATAACCTTTTGACGAATATATGCTGAAAAAGGCCTTAGAATCTCCGTACCAACCACTAGATTATATATATGGTTAATGATTTTATTGGTTACTTTTGCTTGGTGTCGTAGAATAGAATAAATTTATAAAAAAATATTGACAAAATATTGATACTTTTGCGTAATACTATACTGTGGATAAGTTTCTGATAGTGGAGCACTAAGTAGTACTCTCTGCACACACACTAAAATATTCTTGACTTTATATTTTATTATTTATAAATTCTTATTTTCCATCCCCTAAAAAAAAACTTATTTTCCAATAAAAAACATAAAAAAAACCTAAAGATATATTTGGAAAATAAAGATCAATTATATCTTAAACACCTATTATTTTGAAACAAAAATAGAATACGAAAACAACTACAGATTAAGGAGGATTATTGAACGACAATCAACTATTGTTTAATTACCATTGAAGATATTTTGGATAATTTAAGATGTTTGTGTTGAACGACAATCAACTAGAGCAATCCTACACATTTAGAACCATGGGGAATATGGCTAACAAGTATCTCTATCTCAAAGCAAAAGTATTATGGCGCTATTGTCTTTTCCACCCTATGTGTTTTTCACGCGCCCTACTTTTTTTTTTCTTTCCAAAAATACCCTTTGTCCAGATTATAAAATCCGAACAAAATTGTTAGGGATTTTCGGGTTATATTTTCCGAAATAAGCTCGGCCCAAATTTTTAAAGATTGTGTTTATAACATTTCAATTACATTAAATGACAAAGATATAAAATAAATGCATATATAAACAAAATTAAAAGGACAAAATGATACTAATAAAATTTAATTTTATTAATATATCAATACATTTACAATAAAAATAAAGAGATGGTGGGGTGTGTGTGTGTGTGTGTGTGTGTGGGGGGGGGGGGGGGGGGGGGGGGGGTGGCTGGGGTAAGGTTTGTTTCCTCTCTAGGGCGAAAGAGACCTTGATGGTCAACCTTGCACCCAGACAGACCAACCTGACACCCAGACAAACCGTGCTTCTTTGTAGCGCATCACTATCCCCATTGACCGTTCATTAAATCCATGCATTTCCGAAGTAGCCTCTTTTTATGAAAGACCAACGATGGAAACACATTGTTGTAGAAGGAAGAGGAGGAGAGAGTGTGAGATGATGATGTGAGAAATGGTGAAGGTTTGAAGGGTATTTATAGGGAGAATTCGTGAAGAATGAGTAGAGTGTAACGACTCTTTCAAAAAACGTGTTCAAAGGGTTTTACCAGCCAATAAAGCTGGTAAAAACCTTTGAAAAACGTGTTTCATGAGTTACTGAACACCGTCCAAAACTCTGACTTGTTTCGGATTATATAATCCAGAATGTATCAAAGCTTTCCGGTTTATATAATCCGAAATGCTTCAATACTGGTGAAAAATGAGAGAAACTTTGTACTTTGTAGGGTGATGGATGTTTCAGACTATACAATCCAAAAATATTATGTATAGGATGTTTTTGAGAGGTCCACATTGCACCGACATTTTCTGTGGTCCACAACGTCCAGAAAATTCTATAAATAGGTGTCTCTGTTTTCATAAACAGTAAACCACAAAAAAAAACCATGAAATTTTTTGTCATCGATCCGAACACCAAGCTAGCTGCAGTTTACTACAACGGGGGGAAAACCACCCCATCTGTTCAGGATTCACACTGACGTCCATCGAACTCGTTCACCATAGGTTTTTTGTGTGGTCCACATTGCACTGACAGTTTCTATGGTCCACGACGCACAAAAACTTCTATAAATAAGGGTGCTTGGTTCATTTGCTGTAAAACACAACAGAAAACTCTGAAAAATCTTCCGAAAGATATGAACACCAAGAGGTTGCTATGAGCTAGATCTTGATGCCTTGACAATATACCTATGTCAGTTGGCAAGGCAACATGATCTAACTCAAAGGGTACTTTTGAAAAAATTATAGGGCACGCGAGTATAGCATAGGATGAGAAAAGTAAATGCCAAGTATTATGTCCATTGTCCCCTAGCACCCAATATGATATGTATTTGATGTTGGAAAAAAAGGTGATATATTTTTATATTTGACAAAAGAAGAGTATATTCCGAATTTTTTTACCGTTTTTTGCTTTTGCTTTTTTACTTTAAGTTAGAAAAGTGTTAATTTTCACTTGCTTCGAGTAGGGGTGGGAATAGGCCAGGCCGCCCGTCAGGGGTCTATGGGTCGGCTTACTTAAAACTCAGCTCGGCCTAACTCATTTGTTAAATAGGTTAGACTCAAGCTTTTTAAAAAGCTCATTAATTTAAATAGGCCAGACTAAGGCTTATAAAAAAGCCTACTAGGCCGACCCATATATGTGTAATTATATATACAACATTATATAATACACGCGTATTAGCCTTTACAAAATACATTATATAATACACACATATTAGCCTCTACAAAATGGATGTTGTAACTCTACAAAATTTTATTGGATATATATGCAATATATATACTAATAAAGGTGGGGAAAATGGATGTACATGCTTTACAAAATTTTATTGACTTATTAGCATTTTAAAAAATATATGTTTATTAGCCTTTTTATAAATATGTCAAATGTTATATTTAAAATTGTTAGTACAAATTAGGCTTTTAGACAGGCTAATAGGTCAGGCCGGACTTTTAAAAAGGTCAGACCATGCTTAAAATAAAGCCTTTGATAGACTAATAGGCCAGACTTAGGCTTTAGTTTTTTCAACTAGGTCCGGCCTATTTAAGGAAATCCCAGCTCGGCCCGGCCTATTCTCATCCCTAGCTTCGTGTTTAAAAAAAATCGGTATACAAATAGTCAAAAAAATGGCAAAGGTCAATTAAATCTTGAAATACTGTCTAATCTAAAACAAGTCAGGTTTAGGTTTTGTTCCCTTCTATTTTCAAGTACGCCCACACCATATTTTAAGGTCTTGTCTGCTTTGAGTCGTTGAGTGAGCTCTCACAATTTTATTTTTTTGTAAAAAGCGTCTCGTAAGACTGAGAAGTGTGATTGTTTTATATAAACTATTATTGACCTCAATTCCTAAGCAATGCGAGACTTTAAGGTGTACTAGAACAATTGCCCTTATCAAGGCTAAGGGAAAGTTTGTGGGTCCGCTCTTTAGTGAAGTCGCCAATGTTACATTATATGCTCAAGTACGCCACATCGCGTTATGAGGTATTGTGCATTTTGGATGTAAGCCCTTGCCCTCAGTCGAGGCTAAGCAATGGCAGAGTCAGGAAAAACTCGGATATATAAATCACATATGCAAATCATATTGTATACAAAAAATTAAACTACATTCCTTAAAATAATGCTATACGCTCAAGGTGACAAGTAAAAATCTGAAATCAACAACAATCTTAAACAGGCACACTCCAAAAATTTTATGATGTTGCAAGCAAACTTAATTCGTCCATAGATGCAAGAGGATCATGTGGTACTAGCAACATTTGATATTTGAAATATATTATATAATACTATGACTATACTTTTAATGGAAGCTTTTGATCATTTTGATATATTCATCACATATATTTGACGATTGTTATAAATTAAGCATTAAAAAAAATAGTATTTGGGGGTGTGTTTGTTTCAAGGATTAAATTTACAATCCTAGGAATAACTTTTCCTGGAACATTATTCCTAGGAATCTTAATCCTATTAAAGTGTTCGGTAATTAATTTAGTGTCTCCGAAATATTTTTAAATAAATTTAATTTATAATTAAAAACAATAAAATAAAAGAGTTAAAATAGTGTGAGAGTGGGAAGTTATGGGTGGTTACCTCTTATTCCCATTGGAATAAAAGATTCTCATACTTTAACATGGGAGTAACAAGTGAAAAAATATGTGTAAATTTTATTCCTAGGAATAAAATGTACCTAGGCATATTTTATGAAAACTTGAAACTAACATGGGAACCAAGGATTTCCAATGTCACATTCCTAGGAATAAATTTACAATCCATGAAACAAACACCCCCTGGGTTTTGAAATTTGTTTTATAAATTACATTTAGAATATTTGGTGTTGTGTAAGTGTTGTAAACCAAAAGTATCAAATTTGTGTAATCACCAAAAAAAATACTACCTAATCTAAAAAACAAATGGTACTCTCTCTCCCTTTTTTTCCCTTCTTTTTAAACTCCAGCCGTTATCACTTTTCTTCTTTTTGATCTATAAAAAAGGGTGATTTAAGGTCAATTTTGAGCTAAAATCACCACTCCGAATTGTTTTTATTTCTCTTAGTTAAATAAGTGATTTTTGCATACATTAGTTCTTTCATTTGTTTTTGTTATTTCTTCGTCTTTGATTTCCCATCTTTGTGCAGTGTGTTTTTGATTTCCCGTCTTAGTGCGGTGTTTATTTGATTCATGTTGAAAGATTAACTTTCATCAAGTGCAGATCCAACCAATGACCTTGGCTCTAGAGACTCAAATATAGTCATATTTGTAAGCATATGTACTCCGTCATTTTATGTTATTAACATGTTTGTTGGAGTTTGTTCGCAGATTCATCTTTTTTATTTTTAGCGACTTTAAATTTGTATTGTATCGATGTACTATGTCAACTTGAATGAACGAATATCATTTATTTTTGTAAAGAAAAACATTTAGAATGGTAAGTATTAATATTAACATCAATTATTTTTTATTAAATCTCGAATTTTCCCCTTGAAAACATAAGGCCGGATATTTATCCTCTTGAAATTTATGAATAGATAAAAAAGACCTTGATTTTGAATTATGACGAACAATTTGATCATTCTATTAACTTGTATCGAATTTATTGTTAAATTAATCCTTGAGTTATATCACTGACAAAATTAGTCTGTAAATTGTATCATTTACAAACAAATTAATCCCTAAATAATATCTATTACTAATTACTAACAAATTAGTCTTTGAATTATATTACGTACAGTCAAATTCTTTGTCTTTTTTCTTCTCTTGCACTCTTCACTTTCTCGCTGAATCGCTTATCCCCATATTTCACGGCCACTTTCCCTTCGAAGTTTGCAAAAATAAATGACCAACTTAAAAAGAAAAAAGGATTAATCTGAAACTTGAGATAAAGTTAAGGGAGAAATAATTTTGCCTTATCATTTTATTAAACACATGTGCTAGAAACAAAAAGAATTAGAATTCGATTCCGTAAATAATTTTGATGATAATCCAGAAATAAGTATATAGTTTATCATTTGATAATTCTTTTTTGAGTGTGTAGATGATCATATTCATTGAGAAGAAGTAAATAAACCATGAACATGAGTGACTTTGACTTAAAAGACAAAAAAGAATAATCACTTTGGATCTGATGAAGAAAAGAAGCTTGCATGTGGTTAAGAAGAATATAACACCTATAAGTACATCTAAAATCTTTCAAGAACCATCCTCTACTCATTATCATATGATGACTATTATCTAGTCTAGTTAAAAGAAGCATTGAATAAGTCATTGAAGAATCTCTTGCGTGTATAATTGGTGAATGTGCTAATTTATCAACCGGATGTATGTAGTTTTTATCCCCCCAATATTATTAGTGGTCTTGGTTCTCTTGATCATACCACAATCAAGATGTTTAGTCTTAATTATGGTAAGAGGTCACTATAGATAGCATAAAATCACAAGGGAAGTTGACAAACACATATATAGAGAGGGTCGCGAACTCATTGGTTACGCACTTCAATCAAATTACTATCATCCATCCAGCCAATCTTTCTCAAGATCACACCAAAAAAACTACCTTGATCATCATCCTTTAATAAGCACTTAATTTCTCAGACTCAGTGGATTTGAAAATTTAAGTTTTAAATAAATAACGTGAATAATAAAATTAATGAAATAATACTATTAAATATCACATAACATTAAAATATTATATTTTTTGTCCAAATCAGTTATTTTTTGCCACGTGTGCTAAGTTTAAAAGTAAATTGATGAAAAGGCTAACTTAGCCGAATATAGTAAAAAAAAGTTTAACAACTAGTATAGTAAAATTAAAAGATTAGAGTGAAACTTTTTTTATTCTTCAACTCTTCTCATTTTATCATCATCGAACTAAGGACATCAAATTTTAAATATAAACCTATGATCAAGAGATCACTTGGGAGCATGTCGAAGTGACATTTTTAAAAGTTACAAGACCAACTCACAAATAAAAAGTAAGTTAGGAAAAAAAATGTAATTATATTATTTACGATGGATATTATAAGTCCGCTGAGAAGAACCTGGATGATCAAGCCAAGGACAAAGGAATTTAAAAGTATTATTAACCCCATGCAAGTTAGAACCAGGATTTAGCCTCAACCATAAACCACAATGATCGGAAGAGGAAAGAGAGAGATGAGTAGTTGTTGAACTAGAGAAGAAAGTATACTATGAAGCATTAGTAAGAACCCGATCCAATCGCTCCCTAAGATTACCCCTTAACCAAGTAAACTGCAGACCAGAAAAACAATTATCAACCAACTATGAAACCCGGATACGTAGTACAAGTGCGGGTACAATACGATACGGGTACGCGGATACACGAAATTTTTAAAATTCAGGATACGATAAAACTAAAATATGTCAACAAAATATTTATACTAAAATTTATATGCATGTAAAATACTTGAAAAAAAATAAGCATTGATTACTCTTCAATACTATATAATCATAAAAGTCACAATTTACAAAAAATAATACACGTGATCAAAATAAAAAATATAAAGTTTTAGTATAAATCATATTCTATTTTCATTCATATGATAAAATATAAACAAATGCATCAATAAAAGAACTCAAAACAAAATTTGTCTAATGTTGATTAATTGAATCCTCTCTCTCTCGTTACTTTCATCCACCAAAAACATAATTTTTAATTGGTTAGTCGAAAAACAATCACAGTGATTCATATCTTAAACTGAATCATATACATTTCCATTGAATTTTCACAACACAATCTCACTTTTTTACCCTTCTTTTTTTTCCACGATACGTCTATGTGAAGTATCTTATAAGTATTTGTATGTATCTGTCGAGTATCTTATAAGTATCCGATAAAATATATATTTTAAATTAAAATAATTAGTTTCGATACTTTGTGGGTACGCATCCGATACGGGTACGTCTCTATTTTGGAGTATACGGGCTTCATAGTCAACCAAATTACAATTATTGATACAATTTCACTACAAGAAATCACTTAATTTCCTAGGAAATTATTCCTCGGAAAACACACCAAATTCGTCGAAAACAGTGATTTCTGAGGAAATTACCGTGGAAAGATTTCATAGGAAATTTTGGGTCTATTCCTACGAATTACCGAGGAATTTATGACGAAATATGTGTCAGAAATTTTCCGAGGAATTACCGAGGAAAAAGTTCACAGGAAAGCATTTTTGTAGATTGGCACAACCGACACATGTTTTCGAAGGAAATGCTAATAATATTTTAATAATTGTTTCTGAGAAAATATTCCTCGGTAAATTAAATAATTAACAATAAAAAATAAATCCCAAATTTTGAATTTAAAAATTGCTTCAAATTATTCAATAATTGCGCCAAAAAGTCTGAAAATTTTCAAATTTGTTTCCGACGAATTTTTCCTATGTAAATTAATTAATTAAAAATTAAATACCAAATTTTAATTTGAAAATTGTGCCAAAAAATCTAAAAATTTTCAAATTTGTTTCCGACGAAATTTTCCTCAGTAAATATTCTAAAAAAATAAAATAAAATCCGAGCTCCAAAATAATTCAAAAAAAATTGAAAAATAATTCAAGTTGCGCCAAATAATATGAAATAATTTAAATATTGCGCCAAAAATAATTCAAATTTGAAAAATAATACAAATTACGCCAAATAATTTGAAATAATTTAAATTGCGCCAAAAAATAATTCAAATTTGAAAAATAATTAAAAAAAACTGAAAATAGCCCAAAAAAATTTAAATTCTACCAATTTAAAAAAAAAGTTAAAAAAACATATATACTAAAATTCTTTTTTCATAAAATCAACTTTAATTTGAGTAAAACATTTTTAACAAGAAATTAATGCAAGAAAATAATTGCTAAATGTTATTTTTGGAAAAAAATAAATATTGAACAAAAACAAAAGTATGATAAAGGAATGAAATATTTTTATGAAATTATTGTTGAAAGAAATAAATAGATGTTTTTGTTGAAGAAGATGAAAAATTGTTGTTGTAGAAATTCTTGTTGAAGAAGATGAAAAATTGTTGTTGAAAGAAGTAGAAAGAATAAAAATAAGACGAAGAAGAAAATTTATGTTGAAAAAATTGTTGGATATTTGGTTGTTGGTTTCATGTTTGCTAAAATCAAATATGCAAGCAATATGTGCGTCTTCAGAAGCTGGAAGCAAGCATTTCAGAAGCTGATCCTCATTTGTGAACAGTGCTTCAACAGCTGGGTACTTCAGAAGCTGAACAGTACTTCAGAAGCTGGGCTTCAGAAGCTGAACAGTACTTCAGAAGCTGAACCTTCAGAAGCTGATGTTCAGATGCTGAACAGTACTTCAGAAGCTGAAATGTTCAGACGCAGACTTCAGAAGTAACTTCAGAAGCTGGTTTTCTGCGTTCTATTTTGTGTGCCTTGGAGCTGTGTATTTTCAGAACATTATCTTTTATGTGAAGATTTAGTTGAAGAATTCTCCAAGCTTTGTTTCTAGAAGGAAGATTATTTTTGCGTGAAGATTTTTATTGAAGATTGGATTCTTTTATTTAAGAATATATTTTCAAAGCAATCTTTGGAAAATATATTTCTGAAATATAATTGCTTTTATGTTCTTCTAAAAGAATTCTGGAATTATATCTTTGGAGATTATTTGGGTCAGAATTATGTTGCTGATGAAGCTATAAAAATAGGATGCTGCTATTGAGGAATTTACGACATCAAAAACAGAAGTCTCAAGGTGAGAAAAACACACAAGAAGGGGGGGGGGGGGGGGGGGGGGTTGAATTGTGTGGGCCTTTTTTCTTTCTCAAAAACTTATGTTAAGTTCAGATTCTGATATAGATCAGTTCTGAACCTATTTTCAGAGTTTGTTTTGCAGCGGGTAAGAGTAAAGAGAGAGAGAGACACACAATGGTTTATCCTGGTTCCTTCCACAACCCGGAAGTAGTCCAATCCCCTTATTACTAACAAGAGATTTTCCACTATAATCAAACGATTACAATTGCTCAAAGCACACAGCTAAGAGACTTCCAGTTGCTCAAACACTTAGTAAGAGACTTCTAATTGCTCAAACACCTAGTAAGAGACTTCCAATGCTCAAGCCCTCAAGCAAGAGACTTCTAGTTGCTCAAACACCTAGTAAGAGACTTCCTTGCTCAAAGCACACAGCTAAGAGACTTCTTTGCTTAGACACACAGTCTAAGACTTTGAATCAAACAGATTTTACAAAGAAATGAGTTTGAGTTGAACACTTGATATACTATCAGTGGTGTTCACAAAATACAATTCAGATTAAGACTCTCTACTTAAGAAATTCTAAGATACTAAGTTTGTAAGAATTCCTAAGTGTTTTGATGACTGTCACGTAAAACAGAGTATGGCAGTTTCTGGTTTTTCTGGAACAGAGTCTTGGTTCTTCATCTTCAATCCTTCAATCCTTTATAGAAGATTTAAGAGCTGTTGAAAAGAGCCATGTCATCAAAAGAGCTGTTGGAAATAAAGCTTCAGCCAGCAGTAATTCTTTCCAGAACTGGTGCGCAAAACAGAGAAACACAATTGAATTGTTTCCTTAAAACAGGGACCATGTTTTGCCCAGGGAGACAACCATTGCAAAGAGCTGTTCTGACACAACAGTACTTCACTGTTGACAGTGACAGTTGCTTTTCCTTAAAACTCAGACTTCAGAAGCTGGCTTCAGGAACTGTTCATCAGAAGCTGTCGTCAGACGCACCCTTCAGAAGCACTGTTCATCAGACGCACTGTTCAGACGCTGACTTTCGTTAACCTTCAGACGCACTGTTCAGACACTGACTTTCGTTGACCTTCAGACGCACTGTTCAGACGCTGACTTTCGTTGACCTTCAGACACTGTTCATCAGACGCACTGTTCATCAGACGCACCCTTCAGAAGCTGGTCTTCAGACGCACATCTGAAGCTGGTCTTCGTATGGATCAGAAGCTGGTCTTCGAAACTGTCTTCAGAAGCTGATCAGAAGCAGCACTTCAGAAGCTGTTTGCAACATAAGCTTTAATAAATTCCTTTGCTCTTAACTTGATCTTTGAACCATTGTTAGATACCAATCTTTAAGCATATGGTTCTGCACACTAGAATCAAGCATTAGCATATCCAATTTTCTTCTTAACACTTTGTTATCATCAAAACTCAAAGAGAGACTTGTTTATACATTTTGTTCCAACAAAGTCATTATAGAGAGAGTCTTAGTTTTTGAGTCTGTAAGCTTTGTGCTTTGTTCTGTACACCACTCATCTGTTAGAGTTGGTTTAGTTTTTATTGAGTTGTAATTCACTTAAAGCTTTTAAGCAAAAGTGACTTTAATGTTTTGAAGTGTGTCTTCATCTTTGTTTGTTTAGAGTTTAAGATCACTGGGGCAGTGATTGCTTAAGTAGGAAGTAAGAGGGGTCTTATATCTAGGAGTTCCTAGGTAGAAATTCCACGGGTAGTGATTAAGTGAGAAGGCTGTGAGATACAGGGGTTGTTTACACAGTAGTTCGAATTGATACTATTTTTAGTGGATTTCCTTCCTGGCTTGGTAGCCTCCAGACGTAGGTGTGTTTGTCACCGAACTGGGTTAACAAATCTTCTGTGTTCTTTACTTTCTGTCTTTTATTTTCCTGCTTCTGAACCTCTGTCATACGTACTTTGTTCAGCTCTGTTTTACGGTTCAGACTCAGTCTTGCCAGAATTTCAAAAAAGATAAGAGATTATTGTTGTAGAATTGTTGTTGAAGAAGATGAAAAATTGTGTTTGTAGAATTGTTGTTGAAGAGGAAGAAAAATTGTTGTTGAAGAATATTTGTTGTTAGAAAAGAAGTAGAAAGAAGAAGAAGAAGAAGAGGAAGAAGAAAATTTATGTTGAAAAAATGATAAGAGATTGTTAAATGAATGATGAATTATGTAGTAGAGTGTGAAAATTTGAGCACGCTTTCCGAGGAAATTTCTTAGGAAATTTTCCCAGGAAACCTTTCCCCCTAAAAAATTTAAATTTTCGTTCCCCCTCCACCAATTTTTATTTTCCCCCCAATAAATTTTCTAGGAGTAAATTCCTAGGAAACAAATTTATTATTTAAAAAAAATCATTTATTTTAAAAAAATCGATTATATTATAATTGAAATGAATATTTATTTTCTATATTTTGGAAAAAACTGAAAAAAAAATAAATTTTTAATATTTTTTAGTTAAATTAATTAATATCAAAATAATGATTTTAAAGAAATTATAGAAATCATGTTGAAAGATTATTAGACAACGACAATATTCATAAATTATTACACGACAAGAAATTAAATTACTCGCTATCATTATTATCCTCCACCTTGGTGCGTTGCAAAATTTACACTCCACCAACGCCCCATCATTTTTACCGAATTCATTGTCGTAAAACAACATGCACCCTTTAACGCAACAATCAATATTTTTAACTTGCAATCCCAACTTCGACACCAACTTCTTAGCCTCATAAAAACTCAATGGCAAATTGTCCTTTATAGAAGTTGTGTCCCTCATGATTTTTGTATAACACTCTACGCCTTCTTAACTTCCTTATTTACGTCGCCTGAATGCTAGAATCTGACTTGGCAGCTAAAAGCCTCACACTCATAGATAACTTAGAATCAGATGACCCTTCAAACAACGGCTTGTTTACTTATGTTCATTTTGTAAAACTTCGACGCTTTCTCGTTCCAGATTGTTTCCTCTTCACCGCCCTCGTTGTAAGACAGGTTTACCCCAAGAGCATCATCGACCATATCTTCCATCAGGCCAAAATTTTAACACTCCGTACGCACCCCATGTAACAGCCTGATTTTTGTATTTTATTTATTTAATTGCTTATATTTGTTTAATTTTTTATTTTGGTGATTTATTGAATTTTAGAAGTTGAAGGGTATTTTAGTAATTTGGGCGGTTGAAATATTTGTAATATGTTAGAAGTTTAAAATTTGAATTTAGAGAGAGTTGTGGTAATTAGTAAATGTGGGAGGTTTAAGGGAAGTAATTGTGTAGAGAAAATAATTGTGAGTTAGAAATAACTAAGTCCACTAAAGAGTTTAACTAAGTCCATTAGTATATAAGGAAACATTGTAGTGTTAATGAATTTAGGTCATTCATTATTCACAAACCTAGAGAGAGGTAGAGAGAGAAAGCAAGAGAAACTTGGTGAAGAGGAAAGTTTGAGAGAAGAGCAATTTCAAGTGGGTTAACAAGAGAAGTGAAGAATCAAGGTAAGGGGAAGATTATCTTCATTAATTGGTTTTAATAAGCTTGGGGTATGTTTAAGAGTTGTAGCTTATGATTAATTGTTGCTAAATTGTTGTGATTTTCGTGCTCATTTTTATTGATTAAATTAAGCATGTCAAAACTTGATAATTCCATGTTTTCTTCATCTTAAACTTAATTTTTCATTATATTAAGTTGATACTTTGATGAATTTTGATGTTTGTGACGATTAATATGATGATTAAGTGCTGTTTGGTGATTATGTAATTGATTATGAGTATGAGTATGTAATTTGTTTGAGAAATCATGAAGTTATGTGGAATAAGTTTTGAATTAAGTGATTTTGGTAAAAATGCTTATTTGACTGAATATGCTTAATTTGCTGCTGTTAGTTTGTGTTGATATTAAGAATAGGATTGTAATCAAAAGACTATGTTTATTGTGTGGTTTGTTGTGAAATAAGTTGTTGTTGTTGTTGGTGTTTTGGTGAAAATAGCTTAATTAAGTGAAAATGAATAAGTTGTTGATAAAATCAGGAAACTGTTGTTGGAATAGTTAGAATAGGTGTATATTGTGATGTTAAACATGTTGGAATGAAGTTATTTAAGCTGGGTATGTTTGTTTGTTAAGTTTTGGTGAAAATGGAAATTATATTCTTTTACTTCATTCTCTCCTTGTGAGAAGTATTCCCTAGATATTCGTCCTTCAGACCCTCTCCCTCCCATGGTCTCTCTTCACCAACTCTCTTTGAGTGATGAGGAGAATGAACTAGACTTTCAAATTGATGAAACCCCTCAACAGATTGTAGACCCCCGCCTCCGCCTTGTCGGTCGTTTTCTCACCAATCGACCAATCCGATCCTATATGATGATGGAAAAAATCAAAACATTCTGGAGCCCTGTCAAAGGTGTCGAAATTCAAGAGATTGAGCCAGGATTATATACATTCCAATTTTTCCACCACCTTGACCTTCAAAGAATTCTTAAGAAAGACCCTTGGTACTTTGATAACCATCTCTTGGTACTCGGCGTTATACCTGAAAATGGCGCGCCAAACCAAGTTTCTCTCCAGTTTGTGCCGTTTTGGATTCAAGTACATGATGTTCCAACAGGTCTTATGAAAGAAAAAGTTGGAAAGGACATTGCAAATTTCATTGGAGAATTCATTGAATACGACGCCAAGAACAACTCTAATTACATCCGTTCAGTCATGAAAATCCGAGTCTTGATCGACGTCACTAAGCCCTTGAAGAGACAGAAAAAGATCAGACGACCGGGAGGAGAATCAAGCTACATTAGATTCAAGTATGAGAGATTGGGAAATTACTGTTACTATTGTGGCATGCTAGGTCATATTGAGGACTACTGCGAAAAGCTATATTCAGTGCAGTCCGACGATGGCACTAGACTATGGGGTCCTGAACTGCGTGCTGACAAGCAAAGATCAAACGAAGGAGGAAGTGCTTGCCGACAGATATTTTCCGGCGACTCGACTCAAACTCTGGCGTCAGTTACAATTAGTGCAGGTAACGGTACAGTAATTACCGAGACATTAAAAGTTGCCAATTTTGCTGCCTTGGCAAATCTGTTACGCAATCCACAATAGCCCTTTAATCACTAATAATGAGGTCGTTGCAAAATTCAAGGATACAATGAGGGAGGATCTGTTACAAGAGGAGAATAATGAGGCAATTATCACTAATAAGCCAAAAAGGTCACGTGCATTGAATGAAAATGAGGAACCAATTATCACAGAAAATCAGCACTCATTAACTCATGCAGAAAAAATCAATGTTGATGGGAAAATTCCAGAAATAAAGAAGACAACTACCTGCACCATACCTGAAGCACACGACATCAGCCCATCTACACCCAAGGATGTTTCTCAGTCGTCAACTTCTTTTTTATTGGCAGAGCCTGGCTCCCAGGCCTGCTAGGCGCAATTAATCTCATTTCTTGGAACTGCCGAGGCTTGGGAAATGTTAAGGCAGTTCCGGCTCTAAAAGACTTGGTCCGCGTCTATAAACCGGACATTGTAATCCTTATTGAAACTTTAGTGAATGGGAATAAAATTACTGATTTATGTTACAACATAGGCTTTGATAATCATTTTTCTGTCGATAGAATTGGTCGAAGCGGAGGCCTGGCCGTTTTATGGCGCAACTCTGTCAACTGCTCACTACTCAATTATTCACAAAGTTTCATCAACTTACTGATACAAGACCCCACAATTGGGAATCGGAGATTAACTGCATTTTATGGTTACTCAGAAGCAGGGAGGCGCAGAGAATCTTGGGACCTCTTACGACAACTTAATAATTTTTCTACTGATCCTTGGTGTATAATCGGCTACTTTAATGATCATTTATCATCTGCTAACAAACGTGGTGGTCCCGATCGACCCTCTTGGCTTATCCGAGGTTTCCAAAATGCTGTCACAGATTGTAACCTATATGACATGCCCTTTATTGGTTACCAATTCACATGGTTCAAAAGTATTGGCACAGATTCTTCAAAAGAAGCTCGTCTGGATCGCGCGCTCGTTACTCCTTCATGGCAAATCCTCTATCCAAATGCTACTCTCCAAACTCTAGTAGCTCCTATATCTGATCATACGCTCTTGCTGCTGCAACTTGATCCTATTCCATGGCGTCGGCCACACAGAAGCTTCCGCTTTAGTAACACTTGGTTACTTGAACCTGACCTCATTAATCTTGTAAAAAGTAACTGGGAGCACTATCCTTCCTTAAATATCATTTCCAAACTCAATTACTGTGTCGAAGATATTTCCTCATGGAGCAGAAACGTTCTTCCAAATTACCGGTACCTCATCAACAAGCAGCGCGCGCAAATTGAAGAATGTCGAAATTCTTCAGTTGATGGAAGTAATCCATAGCTAGAAACCATGCAGAAAAATCTTGCTAATTTATTAATTCAAGAGGACAACTATTGGAGGCAACGTTCTAAAGTTTTCTGGCTATGTGATGGTGACACGAACATTAAATTCTTTCACGCTTCAGCTTCAGCCAGAAAGCGGAAAAATACAATAAAAAAGCTGCAAGATTCCTCAGGTAATTGGGCTATGGCGCACGACGAACTTTGCACAATTGTTCGTGATTACTTCACAACAATCTTTACCGCCAAGCATGAAGACCATCAACCCATCATCTCTTGCGTGCAGCCAAGAGTGTCAGATGAAGACAATCTCTTGCTCACTCGACCTTTCTTTTAACTGGAATTCAAGGAGGCCATCTTTAGTATGCACCCGGACAAATCACCGGGACCTGGCGGCCTCAACCCGACATTTTATCAACGCTTTTGGGATGACATAGGAAGTGACATCTTTTCTTCTGCCTCCTCATGGCTCACCTCAGGTACCTTACCGCCAGACCTTAATGCTACAAATATTGTGCTAGCACCTAAGGGAGACAATCTAGAATCCATGAAAGACATTCGCCCCATCTCACTTTGCAATGTCCTCTATAAGATCATCTCAAAGGTTCTTGCTAACTGTCTCAGACCTATGATCAACAAATGGATTTCTCCAGAACAGGCAGCTTTTGTCCACTCTCGTTCCATCATGGATAATGCATTAACGGCCTTCGAGATTCTACACCATATGCGTTGTAAGCATAAGGAGAAAGTCGGGGAATTAGCTTTAAAACTTGATATCTCTAAAGCTTTTGACAGTGTCAGTTGGTCCTATCTTAAAGCCATACTTCATAAAATGGGCTTCAGTTCTCAATGGATCACTTGGATGTTAATGTGCATCACTACTGTAGAGTACCATGTTATTTTTAACGGCGACCGCATTGGCCCTATTATTCTAGAAAGGGGTCTCCGCCAAGGCTGCCCTCTCTCTCCTTACCTTTACATCTTATGTGCTGAAGGTCTCTCGTCTATCATAAAAAGCCATGAGTTAAGAGGTAAGCTCCATGGAACTCGTATCTGTCACACAGCTCCGTCGGTTAGTCACCTTTTATTCGCAGATGATAGTTTTCTTTTTTGCAAAGCTAATACTACTGAAGTTCAAAGCCTAAAAGATATTTTATCTCACTATGAACATGCTTCGGGGCAAGCAATTAATTATGGGAAATCTACCATTGCTTTTAGTGCTAACACTTGACAAGACATCATCAATGCCATCTCATCCTCTCTTGGCGTTTCTAGTAATATTGGGAACGGAAAATACTTGGGCCTCCCTTCTATGGTGGGTCGTAGTAAGAAAGCTATCTTCTCTTATTTAAAGGATAGAATCTGGAAAAAATGTCAATCTTGGAGTGTGAGATCACTTTCTCGTGCCGGAAAGGAAGTCTTGATTAAATCGGTCGCACATGCAATCCCCTCTTACTGCATGGGTGCTTTCCTCCTTCCCACTTCTCTTTGTGAAGAGATTGAAAGAATTATGAACTCTTTTTATTGGGGCTCGTATAAGAATGACCGCCGTGGCATAAATTGGAAGTGCTGGGACAAACTCACTCTGCACAAAAGTCATGGAGGCCTAGGCTTTCGTGATATGGAAGCATTTAATCTCTCTATGCTTGGTAAGCAAAGTTGGAAACTCTTGACCGACTCTACCTCCTTACTTACTCGTGTCCTCAAATCCAAATACTTCCCACGAAGGGATTTCTTGGATGCCCCCCTCGGTCATAATCCAAGCTTTACTTGGAGGAGTCTTTGGAGTACTCAACATTTGCTTACTTTGGGTTATAGATGGAAGATTGGTGACGGTACGAAAATTAATGTGTGGAATATGCCTTGGATCCGTAACATCCCCTCCCTCAAGCCTTCTACTCGTCCACCACTTTATTATGAAGATCTCACATTGAATCATTTGTTGAATCCGGGTTCGAACTCTTGGAATCATGCAATGGTAAATTCTATCTTTAATCAATCGGATGCAGCTGCTGTTCTCACCACTCCGCTTTATGCACGCTCAAGAGAAGATTCTCGCATTTGGAAGGTAACAACATATGGGTCCTATACAGTCAAGTCAGCTTACCGAATTTGTATCGACCTTCTTCATGCATCCGTCCCTACACAAGGTAGTGTTCCATGGCAGCTCCTTTGGAACCTAAAAGTCCCACACCGGGTTCGATCCTTCCATTGGAGGTTAGCTTACCAATGTCTACCTACACGCACCAATCTTATCAATCGTGGTATTCCTTGTGATGATACTTGCGTGTCTTGCAATCTCTTGGCTGAAACGCACATGCATACGTTTTTTGTTTGTTCAAAAGCTGCAACTTGTTGGAACAAAATTGGCATTGATAGTATTGTTCGTGAGCTACTCCACGAGGCTAATGACTTTACGGTAATGTTGTTTGACTTACTTGGCAAGTTATCGACGCAGCAACAAACACTAACCGCTATGACCCTTTGGAGCCTATGGAAGAGCCGCAACACTAAACTATGGGAGTCCACTGACACCTCTCCCACCTACATTGTCAACCATGCCAAGGAAGCTCTCCATGAATGGACTTGTATGCAAAGAGTCAAATTTCAAGAATACAACTTAGATCATACCTTTACTTGGTCAAAACCTTCGATCGGTGTGATAAAGTGTAACGTCGATGCAGCTACCTTCAACAACAACTCTATCATGGGATACGGTATGTGCTTCAGAGATTCCTCGGGTCAGCTATTATTTGGAAAATCATACGTGTTGCATTTCTCCGCCACGGTACTCGAAGCGGAATCCATTGGTTTGCTTGAATCTATCAAAACGGCAATATCAAAAGGATTGCACATTGTTTCAAATGGTGTTTCAGATTGTAAGTCCCTAGTTGATGCACTTGGTGTTTCAAATGTTCCTATCAACGAGGTTGGGGATATCATATCGCGGTGTAGGAATCTATTGTTAGACAATCCCGACTTTGTAGTGTCGTATGTTCGGAGGCAAGCAAATAAGGTTGCTCATAGTATTGCTAGAGCGTTCTTATCCAATCCTAGCCCCCATATTTTCTATGATGTACCATCTACTTTGTACCCTTTGATTATGAATGAAATGCATTAATTTTGCCTTTGCTCAAAAAAAAAGTTTTGGTGAAAATGAGATTTTGAGACGAACTTTGAAAATTAACCGAAAAACCTTGTGAAATCCATATCAATTGATGTGTTGTTGTGTAATCATTGTTCAATTTGAGTGTATTGATCATGATTAATATCTGTAAACTTATTTTGGGCCAAGGGGAAAGAAAAATGGGATTTTTGGGGGAAAATTAGAGGGTTCCTGCAGGGGAAACCCTGTTTTCTAGGTTCTCTCACCGTGGCGCGCTGTGGCAGCAACAACATTTTGCTGTTCTGTCCCTTTTTTCGCTAGTTTCTGTTTTGAAATGGATTTCGGTGTAAACATGAAAGTTGTAGATATGAATGTTAGCTTTCATTTTGCGTTGGTTGAACTTGATTTAGATTTCTAGAACTTAAGTTATGATCAAAATACTACACATAGGTCATGACACATTTTTTGTGAAAATTTCCGCATACTTTTTCAATGAATCTTGAAACATCCTTAAAATTAATGATGAGTCTAAGGAATCCTTAATGATGATTGGTGTAGTTTGTGTGATTAAATCATGAAACTTGAATTATGTGAATGATGACTTTTGTGAACACTTGATGTTGTGATGGTTGTGATGTGTTGCTGTTTATATATGATATTGATGATGATGATGCAATGTTTGAATGCTTGACTTGTTGATGTGTGGCCTATTTGATTTGACAATGCGATTGGTGATGTAAGTTATATGATGGAGTAAGTTGTATAACGATGATGAATTTGTTGGTGTTGCATTGTCGAGTCTTTATGTTGGTCCATGCATTCATAGTCAGTTAATGGTGCTCGGTTTAAGACCGAGAATAAAACTTTGGTGCTCGGTTTAAGATCGAGAATAAACTTTGGTGCTCGGTTTAAGATCGAGAATAAACTTTGGTGCTTGATTTAAGATCAAGAATAAAACGATGGGTGTGTTGTACCCTAATTTTGTCTGTCATATTTTTGACCTAAGATTCCATTTTATATGTCTTTTAGCCCAAAACTTTTTGTCTTTTCGAGAAAAAAAATTCGGCAAAGAGATATTTTAAAATACCTCATTTTTAATTCGTTTTAGGGTCAGTTTTTATCTTTATCTATTTTATTTTATTATATTTACTTTTAATTTCATTTTTTGTATTTTTGTTATTCTTCTTTTATTATTGTTATTATTTATTTATTTTTCTTTTTTTTATTATTATTTTTTATGTTTTTTTTTACAAAAAAAAAAACAAAACAAAAAAAGGTCACTGTTCACTGCAGTGCAGCGCCCCTGTTTTCCTGCTTCTTTCATCATCCCTTTGTTCAAAATTCAGACCCAAATCTTCACCAAGTTCACAAGGCAAAGTCACTTCATTCCCTCTTTAATCATTATTAACCAAAACTTTTGCCAAACATACACAAAAATCCAGCATTCAATTATATCCCATGGTCTTAAGAAGAACTTCAAGATGCCTATATAAAAGGGACGAAAATCAGAGGAGAAAGAGGGGGATTTCAGTAGAATCAAAAATCACAGAAACAGCAAAATCATATAACAAAACCTCTACAAAAAATTGTCATTTTTTTTCTTTACAAACCACCAACAAACCACCACAACAAATCAAGAAAAACTATCTAAGCCATCATCACAAAACCTCACACAAACAGAATCATCACATCACACAAAAACATCACAAAAACACCACACAAAGAGAGGAGATTAGTAGCAAAATACTCCTTTTGCTACTATTTACTCTCTTCACCTCTACCTCCAACAAAAACCACAACCACTCAAAAGCCCCCCTTTTATTTTTCGTGCATCTGAAGCTTTGGCTAGGAGTTTGTAAGGATCTTTGACCTCTTTTACTTCATTTTTCGCATTTTGTTTAAGTGTTTGTAGTTTTCTTCATAAATAATGCATTTTTCACCATAAGTTCATGAGCATGACTTAAGGCCAAAATATAGTTAGTTCTAGGACATCTTTTGGTAGATCTAAGACCACTAGGATGTAGTACTCATGGCAAGCTTTACAGTGATGTTCTTATTTTCGTATTTGGTTCAGTACTGAGTGAGAAAAAATCATACTGAAATCCAAAAAAACCATATTTTTCTGCTGTTGTTCACAGAAACCATATTTTTCTGCTGCTGTTCACAGAAACTGTATTTTTCTGTTGCTGCTGTATTTGGTTCACAGAAACTATGTTCTGTTGTTCCTGCATATTTTTCTGCATTTTTTATACTCTCCATTTTTAGTCATTTTAATTCATTTTTGCACTAAAAAATCATTCAAAAATCCAAAAAATCACAAAGATTATAACAATCGCCAAAGCAGAAATGGTTTGTTTCTTCTTCTTACTGTTTTCAACATTTTACCCCTGAGGTTCTGAAATCAGAGTCTGAAGTGAGCTTCTGAAGAGGGCCTCTAAAGTCAGCTTCTGAAGTGAGCTTCTGAAGCGAGCTTCTGAAGTGAGCTTCTGAAGTCTGAGGTTCAGGGTCTGAGGTTCAGAGTATGAAGGTTCTGAGTCTGAGGTTCAGAGTCTGAAGGTTCAGAGTCTGAGGTTCAGAGTCTGAAGGTTCAGAGTCTGGGATTCTGAGTCTGAGGTTCAGAGTCTGAAGGTTCTGAGTCTGAAGGTTCAGAGTCTGAGGTTCAGAGTCTGAAGGTTTAGAGTCTGGGATTCAGAGTCTGGGATTCGGAGTCTGAGATCCAGAGTCTGAGGTTCTGATTCCGAAGTTTCTGCGTCTGAAGGTTCATAGTCTGGTTTGAACTATTTCTGAAGGGGCTGAAACTCATTTTATTTGATTAAGAGAAAAATACAACAAGTGTTATTGCTTTTAATTGTAGTTTATCATTAATTTTTGATAATAAACTTGAATGAAAAAGGAATGGTCCGACTTATGTCCTCCATTCCCCGGTTGCACGGGCACTTGACGTATGTTTCGTTGTTCGGACAATCGTCATTCCTTTTCAAAAATACAAAAAATATATTAATTTTCGATAATAAACTTGAATGAAAAAGGAATGGTCTGACATATGTCTTTCCATTCCCCGATTACACGAGCACTTGACGTATGTCTCGTTGTTCGGACAATCGTCATTATATTTTCAAAATACAAAACATAAAAAACAAATTCAACACACCAAACTAATTTTCGGCCCCCCCGCGGTCAAATAAAAATCAAATCTCTTTTCACAAACAGACAATGTTTTATCAATTCTAACGCGATACAAACAAACGCTTAAGCCTCCCACGCGCGAGCATACAAGCTACATTTAACCGCAAGAATACGATCAAAAACATCGTTCTTTAAAATCAACCAACAAACAAATATTTTCTACCCAAAGAACTACGTATCTTTGAATTCTCCATCGCACCAGGAGATACGTAGGAGCAGGATCAAACTCCTGTCAAGCACACTAATAAAAAAAAAAAATTTCCCCTTTCTTTTTTCTTTGAAATATTAAAACGTAGCAAGCAACCTTTAAAACACTTTTTAAACCCTAAACTAACTAGGAGGTTCCCGTTGGGTACAACGGATGCGAGGGGTGCTAATACATTCCCCTTGCATAATCGACTCCCAAACCCGTTAATGGTTGCGATGACCATCTTTTCCAAATCGTCAAGGGTTTTATCAACGTTTCCCTTTAAAAATAAAACTTTGGTGGCGACTCCGTAGTTATTCCGAGCGTTAGTACGCTCTAGCTTTTTTTAGCGACGCGACAGGGTGATTGGTACCACATGCATTTAGAATAGTTTAAGAACATTGCAAAAGTATGACTCTTATGTATTAATGTGTTGACGAGAATTTGTGCATCTAATTGGTAAACGTGCATTGAAGATGTGATATGATGAATTATCATAATTGACTTGATAATTGTTTATCGATGAGGGTATGAATTGAATGATTGTAAATGATGGTGTAGTTAGACTTGTATGAGAATATGATTATGAGTTACATGTTCTTGAATTTCGGATAACCAAATTTGTTATGTTTGAATATTGTTGTTAATATGATTGTTGTCTGAACTACACTTGTTTATTATTCCTTATTAATGAATGTATATCTTACCCTCCAGTGACTGTTGTTGCCTCATCCCTTGTGGATGTAGATTTGCAAGATTTAGTATTTGCTATCGGTGAGTCGTGATGGGTCGTGGCTTGACGCCTAGATCATGTTTTTCTGCTTTGCTTGGAGATGTCTAGAGTTAGCAGCTCTGATTAGGATGTCTTTTGGGGATTTTATTTTCGTACTATGTTGGATTTATTTTGAGTGATCTTTATGATCCAGATACTTATGTATTATTTTGAGATGTTTTGAGATGACCCGAGACGATTATATGTATGTTGAGATATTCCGCTGTGATCTGTTTATTTTTATTGATGAGATTTTCATATTATATGTTTAATATGAGCTATATGAAGAAATGTAAGATTCTGATTGCGTGTTAGATGTTTATTTATCGTTGATTAGTAGTCTCGGGGATCGGGGTACTTACACCCCACTGCTCGAAGCGTGCATATTAACATCAGACTCAGTATTATTTGTCAGCTCTTGTTCACCATGATATTTCCACACGTAATAATTCTCCATAAAACCAATGTCCTTTAAATGATTTAGAACATCTTTTGGGCTCTGAAGCAACCTACACGTACATTTAAGACACGGACATCTTATCCCTCCCTCCAATGTAACGACGTCTCGCGACATGGCGTAAGCAACAAATTCACGAACTCCATCCACAAAAGCCGCTTTAAGTGTCCTTTTCCCCAAATATTTTCTATCGTACATCCAACTATGATGGAAAATATATTGATCCATCTTCCGCGTCACTAATATTAACTCAAATTAGCTCATATTTATTCGTTACAATAAATAACAATTTTTTTCCTAGAAACCTAAATATTTAGACATTTGTACGAATTACACATGTTATCGCATAAAAATTATATAATATTTTATAACTAACATATATAACATTTTCTAATCTATATCACATTTTCTAAAAATTTTATGAATTAAACATTACGCGCATATAAAAATTACGAGCCACAAATCAAAGTTACTTGCGGATAAGAATTCCGCGCGCCGCCGGCAAAATTAATTACCACAACCTAATTCACATATTTCATATCAATTAACTTCATAATTCTTTACTAATTTACATTCTTTTGATAACAAACTTTTTATACATATTTCTTTACTAACTTAACCTTTTTTTTAAATAACTACAATAAATTTTTACTAACTACATATTTTTACTTGCAATTTTATTAAGTAAAACATATTTAATACATAAATTAGTTTTACTAATTAATTGACATTTTTATCAAACATATATAACATTTTATCTAACTAACATGTTTATTACAATTTAATTTTACTAACTACGTTTCTAATAACTAATATTTTTATTACTAATCATACCATTGGTGCAATTTAAAATAAGTAAAATATACTAACCTTAAATAAAAAGCCGATGAACAAAGTGGATGCAAAAAAAAACAGCGGCAACAACAGCAACGTCAACCTCAAAATGGATCGAAAGCAAAGGAAACTACGAAAAATAATGCTACATATTTTAATAACTAAATTAACAATATATAAATACAAACATATATAAATACACACATTTTTACTCTTTGCTTTGATTTATTGCCACCTTTTGGTTAATAAAATCAATATTATTTTAAAAGGAAACATTTTTTTACTAAACTACAAGTTTTTTTACAAGCTAACATTTTTTTTATTATACTCTCTAACACACTCTAATAAGTTGAAATTTAATTTAATCCCACTAAATATTTTTTTAAAGAAGATAATCCCACTAACATTTTTATTTATTACAATTTAATTTTACTAAATATTTTTCTAATAACTAATATTTCTATTACTAATCATACCATGTTAGCAATTTAAACTAGTTAGAGATATACCAACCTCAAATAATAAGTCGACGAACTAAGCGGAGGCAACAAAATCAACAGCAATAGCAACAACCTCAAAATGGATCAGAACCAACAAAACTATAAAAATAATGTAACTTATTTTAATAACTACATTAAAAATATATAAATTCAAACAGATATAAAATTGAAATCAATTATAAAAAATAACATTAATAACCTGTGTTAGAAACTTCAACAATGAAAATAAAATGATGGAGAATAGTGTAAAATTTGAGTGATATTAAAAAAATTTGAGTGAGAAAGTGAAGAAAATGGTAAGGAATGGATTTGAAATGAAGCTGAGATATATACACATCCAGCAACGGTAACAAGCAACATCTCTTTGTGAAAGTGGGTCCCATGTTTCCGACGAAACCGTTCCTCGATAACTCCCAACCAATCACAATAAGCCACGCCATTTGATTCCAACGGCTTTCTGTGTGTGGACCCCTATGCTTTTCGACGAAAATATTCCTCGGTAAATCCAGCCACTCACAGCTTGCCACGCCCAACGTTTCCAACGTCTTTATGCGTGTGGGCCCCTATGCTTTCTGACGAATTTATTCCTCGGTAACTCTAGCCACTCACAGCTCGCCGCGTCCAACGTTTCTGTGTGAATGGGACCCGTTTGACTGCCATATGCTTTCCGAGGAAATATTCCTCGGTAACGAAGTTAATTGCCTCGGTAATATTTTGTAGGAAAATCCCAAATTTCTTGTAGTGTTTATGAAGGCATTTCAAGAGGCTTGACATACAGGACCCCTCCAACTTTTTTCATGACCAAAGCAACCTGATAGAGTCATTTAGCTGATGCATCTCCTCCCAAGTTTCTTCTTTGAATCCTAACTGCAGGATCACATAGACAATAGAGGAATACCAAGATGAGGGAGTGTTTACATTCATTTTGAGATGGATACAATGCCTACGATTAGGACTGACAATAATTTGGACAACTCGAATAAAGTTTTGAATTCGACTCGACAATTAATTCGTTGAACTTGGTTCATGAACCAAACAAGCCGAACTTAAACTAAAAATTAAGTTCGTTAACTAAATAAACTAAACTTGAGTTATATATAGTTCGGCTCATTTGATTCATGAGCTGAATCGATTATATATATATATATATATATATATATATATAT
Organism: Medicago ruthenica; assembly: GCA_018208015.1. Taxonomy (NCBI): domain Eukaryota; kingdom Viridiplantae; phylum Streptophyta; class Magnoliopsida; order Fabales; family Fabaceae; genus Medicago; species Medicago ruthenica. The sequence goes on along the minus strand of CM031373.1, from coordinate 69,503,216 downwards.
ATATATATATATAAGCTAGGTCATAATATTTAACTAATAGTAATAGTAAAACAATAGTATCAATACAAAGCAACAATAATAGCGAACTGGAGCTAGCTTGTTTTTAGCAATGGAAACACCCTACGTGTAGTGCATAGTATTTAATCAAAGATGCGCTACTTTGATTTTTTGTTCCACATCGAAAGAATGTCTTCAAAAGAAGTTGTATTACCGTTCTTGAGACAAAGATGGATTTCACAATTGTGGAATAGGTCAAAAAATATATAACTTTTTGATTAAAAAAAATGAATTCTGAATTGTGTGATTCGAGCAAACGATCCACACGAGTTGAGCCAAGTTGTTCGTGAACTTTAAGTGAGCCGAACTCAAACTGAAAAATAGGTTCTGAAAAATAGGTTCGTTTCGAACTCGAGCCGAGTTTCAAGCTGAAGCAATAATTATCGAGTCGAGCTGAGCTCAGACGAGTTCGACTCGACTCATTTCTGCCCTACCTACAACCATCCTGATACGAGGTCATGTAGATTTCCCAGAGACACCAAATTTCACCAGAAAACCCCCCAACATCCACGCTAGCACGATTATCCATGTCAATTTTCATGATAACCGCCTTAGCCATATGGTTGACCTCCTTGCCATGAATTGAGATGTGTAGAAGACATGACACATCTTCTAGAGTGATGGTCATCTCCCATACTAGTAGGTGGAAGTCGATGGTCTCTTTATGCCAGCACTCTGTCAAAGTCGTACATAGGCTTCCATTGACATTAAAGAACAATGTCACAAGTAGTGAGGCAAGACCAAAGCCAGATGTTATGCTGGACGTGGAAACTCGTTAATCTTCTTCCCGTGACTCATGCATCAGAGTACATGTTCACTTCTCTCAAAACAATAAACAATTATGTTAATATAAATTAGAAAACACTTGAATTTACGAAATCAGGCAATATAGAGAAATCAAAAGGCCCAATACCGAATCCTATAGGTGGTGGTGGGTCACTGTGGTGTGGTGATGGGTGCTTTGGTGGTGGTGATGGTACGCATGTTGGTCGTCGTTTTGAACCTCGTCTGCTGCTCGGGCACATTTTTTATAGGGTCAACCACATGTGGGTGCCCGTATGTGAGGTGTTAGTATCATCGTCATTCTGAGACATACCCATATATACGTCGACCCCGTTTAGAAGGAGGATTCGCTGCAGCATTCACTCTGCAAATAGAGAGGTGTTGGATCGGTCTGCCAAGTCTAAGCCTATCAATGTTGTCAGCCATATGTACACATCAACCAACAGAATAAAAAGCAACAAAAAATTCTTTTAGACATTTCATCAAACACCTAGAACACAAAATATACATACAATGTCCATTTTGTCATTTATTTACTTAAACTACGCACAATGCACTTATTCTAAATCATCAACTATATTTAATGTAAAAACAACACTATTTTTTTTTAGTCAAAAGGAAAATTAAAATAAATAAAAAGAGAGAGATACAAAGACTGGGGGGACATTAAACCTGACCCAGGTACAACCCAAATGGGGATACAATGATATAAAGCAGACCTAGTAGATCTACCCTAATCAATCATAACAAAAATTCATTAATCATGGGCGCAACGCAGCGAACCCGCGTACGGGCGCGAAACCAAGTTACAAAAAATATGAGGAGTAAACCTTTTCCAATAATAGTTAGGGTTTAAAAACGGCAAATGGATCAACCGTCAACACGGTATCAAAATCCAAGTGTCAAGCTCCCTGAACAAAGCAGCAAGCATAAAAGCTCTTTCGAGCATCAAATACCAGAGTGTAGGCAGACATGTTGACTTGAAACCTGCAGATCTCAACAGATCTGAAAACATCAGAGAGTCGAAGCAGCCAGGCCACCAAACACAATGGGATTCAAACAGACGCGTAAGAACTCAGATTGAGATGAGTCCAATACGTTAATAATCAGACCCTTTCGGGTTAACAAAACCATACCCTTCTGGATTTTTGAAGCCAAACCACATCAAAAGAGACCAAAGTCTTCAACCACCCAGTCTCTGATCACGAACATCACAAACAAAAACGAAAAACATACCAGACACCGGAGAAGAACAATCGGTAACACACACCACTAGCAAACCAAACAAAACAAACACCGGACACGGCAGCTCCACTTCCCAACCAACCTTCAGCGCGAACAACAACACCAAAAGAAGGCGCACCAACCCAAACCTGAAAACACAACCAAGAAGCTGGAGACCCTACGAACAAACAACCCACCGGTGACAGATTACCGGGGAATAGAAACAACCGGCGAAAACAAAAACAAAAACCCAAGCCTTTCAACGTGGAGACAACACGGCCCACCAACCCAGAGATCAGGAACCGAATCAAACTCTAACAACTTGAAACCTTCAAACCACCGGCAAAAGTTAGATTATCCATAAACGTTGTCGTACAGGAAACTCCGGCGAACAGAGAACAACACAACATGAGCTAATGGCGGAAGAAGGAGCAGAGAGTGAGGGAAGGATCGGCAGTCGGAAAGGATGGCGAAATGGTGATGCGGAGGACAAAAGTCACTCGTCGCACCACCAAACAAACATGCTACATCACAAATCAAAGCTTTGGATCGGTTGGGGAGGTAAAAAAAACGGAGTCGGTTTGAAAAAGTAAGAGAGAAGGCAGAGCAAATAAGTTAGAGAGGGAAGCTCACCTTCCTTTTATTTTGTCATCATGTAAAAACAATACTATAATTGGTTAGCAACTACCTAAAAAAGACATCAATTTTGCTAACCATAACATATGAGCAATTAAAAAAACCAAACATATTTTAAACACTTACTCGATTATCAAAGAAGAACATAAATTAACTGTCGATCCTGAGTGAACATAAATTAACTACCGATCCTGAACGAACGGTAGTTAATTGTGCTTGAGACATTTTCGTGAGTTTAGGTGTCTGAACTATTCATAGACGTCTAAAGAGCAGTTTTCTAAAAATTTTCGGTGTTGCAGAATTCAAGTCCAGTGCTAGAAGTATCCTTCGGCCCGTTATAACAGGCCCACCGGGAGCTTTACTTGCTGACTTTTTCTTCATATTTACAGGGGTATTGTATTAACTTTTTCTATATTTTGCCATTTAAATTTTCCAGCAATCTGTGGATTTTTACCACCTGCGTTATATCATTTACTCACTCTAATTCTATTAATATTCCTCATTGTAAATAAAATATTAACAATATTTTCCCAATTCCTTCAAAAGAAAAATCAATCTTTTCCCAATTAACTATTGTCGCTCTCACACCAAGAAACCGTCAAGAAAAGTATACATAACGTATTAACTAGCATGCTCATGCTGATTGAGATTAAGTTATGATCAGGACAACCCTCACTATCATTCTATCAATTAACTGGCTGCAGAAAAAAAAAGTTATCAAATACTTAATTTTTTATGGGATCAAATAATTAACTTATTAAATTTTGGCTACGAATTCATAAAAACATAAGATCCACCATATCTATAACTATGAATTTAGTTTTTTTTTTTTTGGACAAAAACTATGAATTTATTTAATCACCAAAGTTAAAGTAATTAGTTAGTTAGACTAGTTAAATGTTCTCATTGCTATATAAGTCTTATTGTACTTCTTCGTGTAACAAACAAGTATTCTCACAAGTAATACAACTACTTAATTGTAATTAAAGTCATAATATAATTAACATAAATGACAAATGAATCTATAAAAGAAAGCTTGAATACTGAACTCGCATGTAGTCTCACTCTCAGCTTGCTATCAACGTCCACGTATTACTTCTGAGCATCATCTCATTTTCAAAGTATGATCCAAAATAATAAAATAGGGGTGGAGGCTTCAATTTATAGAAAATATCCAAGCACAATATTTTCTGTGCTTTGACACGACCCCTACATAATTGTGATGTAGGAATGTGCTTCGTTGAAAATTTTGCATTTTGTTTAATTGGGACAGTTGCAATTTGCATGACTGTGCAACCTTTCAATTTATGTAGATATTTGTACATCTTTTTATAAGTTTTTCCAATACCTCAAAAGACACCTTAAACTATGACAAAAACGGTTGTGAGGTATACGTGAAGAATTGCATCATTTTTTTCAAACTCAAAACCTTGCTTATCTCATTTTTGTGTCGCCTCCTTTTCAATCTTTAGTTCTAAATTAATCAAATAATAATGTGTGATAAATAGGAATTAAAGACAGAATAGGCGATTTAGAGTATAAAATTCCTATATAAATCGCACAAAATATTAGTTCATCATTTAACAGCTTATAAGATGCAATATTATTTTATCTTGGATCCACACATGGCCTCAATTTTTCAAAACAAATTTCATGCAACCATTCTCTCCAAGAAGTGTTTTTTTTAATAGGACAATGGTGAAAAGCAAAAATTAGCAAGTGTTTAATAACACTACAAAGTTAAGGACTACAAATAAACAATTGAAATTGCATATATATAAAGAAGAATGATACTTTTGATATCTAAATTTTGATGTATAATTGAATTTTTGTGTATTTTTAAAAAGTAAGATGTACTACTATAAGGTAAAAAGTAAAAGAACTGTATATACAAATATATTTGTATTTTCACATCTAAATTTTGATGTCAAATACAAGACATTCAAATAAAGATTTTTATGTAAAACACTATAAAATGGAAAAGACAAAGAAGAGGATAGCCATATGATCCATATAAAAAAAACAACAAAAAAAAGAACTAACTATGGTTAAACCACTTTTGTCCAGAAAACAAGGAACTTATAACCATGGTTAAGAAACTAAGGTTGCACTAGTAGATAATCAATCAATCCCTAGCTAGCCTGGTAGTGTAAAGTGGGGTATGGCTCTATAAAGCAAAAGAGAAAAGGGAGAGAAAAACACAACACATCAATTACAATATCAAAAACTCACTTGTAACAAAACAACCCACATCACAAATTGTTCTTGTTGACCCACATCACAAATCCTCAAATCCTTTCTCTGTAAGTCTCAAAAATGCATTTTTTTTCCTTCATTATTCTGGTTCTTTAATATTTTTCTTCTTTGTAATCCATGAAATGGTAGATACTAAATTAGTTTCTTTTATCTTTTCATTTTCTCATGTAAACTTGATCATAAGAATTTTGGACCATATTTTGCTACATAAAGTTTTGATTTTTGGTAGGTTTTGTTGATGAAGAATCCACCTCAATGCTTATAATTTAATTCTTGTTTGCTTAATCTTTAATCTGGAAACTTTGACATCAAATTATATGCTCCTTTTGTTTGATTTGTGTCCTTAAAACCCCTTTGTTATTGTCTTTTAAAACACAGAATTTTTCGGTTCTTGTTTTTTTCCCTAATTCTTTTAGATTGTGCGGATTGGTTCTCTAGTTTAGGCTATTAGGGTGAATTTTTTTAATTCTGGTTATTAATTATTAATTAAATTTTCCCTTTGATTTTCAATGAGATTTTTAAAGTTTCTATCTCTGTATCCAAATTTAGGGTATATTGCAAATTGTTATTTTATTCTCTCCCATGTAGATATTTTGCAGTAAATTTGTGAAATCAGATATTTTGACCACTAGTAATTCAATCAATTCAATCTTTTTGATTGATTAGTCTACACAATACTTTATTTGTTTTGTTTCAATTTTATTAAAACATACCCTTTTGATGTGTTTGCAGGTAAACTATCAACAAGATCAAAATAGTTTCCATTGATCAATTTGACACATCAATTCTGCTTCAAAATACACATTGCATCATAAAGTGTATCACAAATTTGTTCATCAAAATGGGCCTATCAAGTCTTCCAGCACAATCTGAAGGAGTGTTATGCATCATTTTAGTAAACACTGCCATGTCAATATCAATATTCAAAGGCATTATAAGGACTATCCTACACATTGTTGGTATCATTGCTTCACCATCTTCCTCTCCTTCACAAGACTATATCCCTCAGAACTCATCTGAGTCATATGAAATCCATCTAAGTCCTTCAGATGATTTCATTGAAGAGTTCAGAAGCAGAACACCAACACTTAGGTTTGATAGTGTGTGTAGTGGCTGTAAAGAACCTGAACATGATTGCTCAGTGTGTCTCACTCAATTTGAACCTGAATCAGAGATAAACTATTGCATATCTTGTGGACATGTTTTCCATAAAGTGTGTTTGGAGAAGTGGTTGGATTATTGGAACATTACATGTCCACTTTGTAGGAGTCCTTTAATTCCTGAAGATGATGCATCTTGCTTATGGTAAGAGCAATGATTAAAGCATGCACAAAATATCTAATAGAGAGGTTACTTCATGTACAGTATATAGTGTGTAAATATCTGTGACAGTTTTGATGTTCCTATGTATCTGACCTTTTCTTTAGTCTTCTTAGTGCTTTTGCCTTTTATGATGTAGAGTTAGTGGAGGGTTTTGTTTACCTTGTTTTTTTCCTTTTCTGTGTCATATGTTTGCCACATATGAGATTAGGAATATACTTTTTGGTTATTTGTGTTTGTCCATAATGACCTCCTTGTTAATTGTCTGATATCATAGAAGTCCCTTTTCTCTTTTTGCCAACGCTTTTGATTATAATGAAGCGTGTGATGAGTTTGGCTGTAGAAATTTGGTATTAAAATATCTCAAGAGTATTAGAGACCACTAACCGCAATGATTTTACTACATAATGCATGTTTGAAGCATTGAGTTTGACCAAATTACAGTGACATTGACTTCGTTTGTCACTTTATGATTTTGTTGAAGTTTTAAAAAGTAGTTTTTGTCAAAATCACATCATACACTTTGAGAAATTGACGGTCAATCTAAACATGCACAAATTTAACATATATGCACCTTAAATACCACCTACAATTCGCATACAAGGTCCCAACCCAACCTCATATTAGACAAAAGATAACAAAAGAGAAGAGAACAAATTAAAATGGAACTGAATATATGCTTTCAGCATTCTGCTCAATATTTAAAATTTTGTATGATTTTATTACTATGTTAAAACTGTTTATTTTTTTCTTTATAAATATTGAATAATATAGTATAGTTGCATAGCGCCACAAAGGAATTTAGTTACAAAGAAATTAAAAATTTGCCTTTTTTATGATGAAAAGTTCGGCTTGAATTAAACATCACTTCTTAGGTACCGTTTGACCCGACTTTTTTCTACTTCTCTACAATTTTAAGAAGGTAGGCCAAACACAATATCTATTAAGTACTTACTAAAAAATATTTTAAACATTTTTTCCTTCAAAAAATATTTTAACATTTTATTTATTTATTATATATTTGTACAATATTTTGTCAAACAACTTTTAACTTAAAAATAGCTTTAAAACTAAAAAAATAATAAAATAACTAAATAATTTTAACTTCTTTCTTAAAGCTCTTAATTTTAACTTTGTTTTAAAGTAGCTTTTGAATTATAAAAAAGTCAGGCCAAACGATGACTCAGTGATTCTTGGATGGTATAATTTCAAACAACTCACATATCTATCTGTCAGATGCTGGCACCGATAAGGATGGCCATGAAGATGTTATGACACCGTTGATTCTTATTTTTAACAGATAAATTATATTTATACAAAGTAAAAACCGTGTTATTATTATTACACTTTCGAAAGACACAAAAAGTGTGTGTTTTTATGTTTACGTTATGGGTCAGTTTGAGTGGATAGCTGATAAAGTAGTTTATATCTGATAAATTTATAACGAATGATTTATAAACTAGTTTATAACTAATAGCGGATAAGTTAATTAATTGAATTTATATTGTTTAATAAAATTAACGATTGAAATAACTTATAAATATAAAATGACATCATTTAATTAAAATTACAGGGATAAAATAGTGATAAAAATTATAAACTATAAACTATTTGAATTAAGTTATTCAAAATCGTTTTTAGTTCATGAAAGTAAGCTGTAAAAATGGCTGTTACCAAACATTTTTTTTAATCATACGAGCTTATAAAAATAATAAGCTATAAACTCAATTTTATGTCTTAAATAGACATTATGCGACTTTAGAGTGAGAGAAGTTGCTCATCAGTTTATTATAAAAATAAATAAAATAAATTAACAAATATGAAGCAACACCTACTCCCTCCCATTCCATGAATAACTGAAGAGAGTTATCTCCAATCACCAGCATTTCATAAAATAAATAAGAATGAATATTTTTTTCACACATTTAAATTGTGACGATTCCCTTCAAGAAACATCATCGTCACAATAAGAATATTTTAGTATGGATTCATTGTTAAAAATATTAAGATACTTGTAGTTTTTTTAGGGGAAGATACTTGTAGTTTTATAGTGAATGATAAGTGATAAGATTTTTCTTTTGGTCATTTCTAGGGGATTTAAACACGTGATTTATGCAGTTCCTGAATGAAAACATCTACTACAAAGTGAGTGTCACATTCAAATTTCGCTGTAATATTAAGGAATTTTCTTTTTCAATTATACCATCTAATTAAAATACTATTTGCTTGTAAAAAAAATTATTTACGTCACTTTCAAATCAATATTTTTTTCTTTACATTGACATAACATACTAATTAAACTCAAATATTAATGGTAAAAACATCGATACTTCACAAAATTAATTAATTAATTTATCCCTTAAAAAAATAATTTAATTTATAGTATTTCTGTTATAAATCGTGGAACATAGGAAATCTTATTCTAAATCAGCTGAGATATGCCATCTGAACAACCATTTGTATAACAACAACTTACAAAACAATCATAGATTTACAAAGAAAGGTAAATAGTGACACGAAAATCAAAACAATAGAGAGAAAGTAAAAACATAATGCGAGTACGAGAAAGAAAGTTATCACAAAATGATTGTACAAATATCATTTCTTAAATCAGATATATGATGTATCGTTAGTAGCGGAGTCAGGAATTTTGAATAGTAGATGCACCATATATATAAATTGTAGCATTAAATATATATTACATTTCATTTTTGGAAGCAAAAATATACATCACAATTGTTCTCTACAATTTGTCATTTTTTGGAAATATTGCATTATTTTCTCATTTTCAATCTCAATATAAACATTTCATTTTTGAAAGCCAATATATTGCATGATTCTCTAAAAAAAAATCCCTCTATATATAAATAACTAAACAATCATTTAACATTTGATCTCCCGTGCGATTTCGGAACTCATTCTTGATAATCTCCATATCAGATAAGCTATCAAAAATAACTAAGGTCCACCTTTTAAACTAAGGCGAAGACCCCTCAGTTTCTTCAAAAAGCTCCACTCAATAATGAAAACAGTAGAATTTCTAAAATGGACGTGGACATTTTTTTTCCCATTTTGTTGCATAACATATGAAACTAGTATTTAGGGCATTGGAATATAAAGGTAATTGCACAACCATTTTAAGTATCTTCAACAAAACCAACAAGTTTATTATAGGGGTTTGACAAACAAAATCAAAATATTTGTGCAGGCAGGAGCCCACACAAGGTTGTGTGTGGCTCCGCCACTGTGTATCGTTCATATATAAGTTCCCTAATTAATTCATGCATATAATCACTGCAGACACTCTTCAACATCAATCCATCCCAAATCACATCAGCATGGTAATCAAATCTTTTAAGCTTCTGAATAGATTTAACTCATCTTTCAAACCGTTCAATTTGAACTACACGAACTCTACAAAAAATTGAACGTATGGTTCAAATATTTACATCTTTAAGCGTATAGTTTTCATTTATTTGACTCAAGTATAGAAGCTTTACCTTAAAAAAAATGCACAGAAGCTTTATAAAACACGAAAATGAATTTGAGCATCAAAATTGTTTAGAAGATTTCTACTCAATAATCTTGAGCATGTTAAAGTGTATAGTATTCATTTCGTTTACTCTAGTATAGAAGCTTTACAAAACAAGAAACTGAATTTGAGCATCAAAATTGTTTAGAAGTTTCTACTTGATAATCTTGAGCATTGTAACAAAAAGAAAATATTGAGCACTAATTTGGTCAAAAAAATGAATCTTCTTAACATCTTTTAGTTAAAAAAGTTATTTAGAAGATTAAATGTTCATATTATAATATTCACACTTTCAAGTTGAAAATATTTTACAATAGACATCTTTTGAACATCACAGCAATAATTTTAAATCAACCTTCTAACCTCAATTATACTCACAAGAAATATACACAGATTTTCATTTTCTGATCATGCATCTAACATTTTGAATCATCTGATAACCTAATATTATACTTGAATAATACAAGATACTTATAGGTTGAAAAGCTTGCAAAAGGTCACAGAACTTCAGATCTTAAAAAACCGATTTCCTTTATGGCAGCACTAATCATTGGGAAATTGGCGAATAACTTTAATGCTGCATATCAGAATCAGTCGCCCATTAATAACAACAGGATGTGACAATATATATATACAACATAAAGCTCTAATGAACAATCCACCCAAAATTGACAACGAAATAAGGCAATTAGACAGGATCATCTGCCTTTAGTGCAACCCTGAACTGCCTGGGAAATGCGCCTACAAAGCCTAATAATTCTTGAATACCCCACACTCACACTCTCAGCTGCAGTTCTTATTTCATCTACAAGCGACGAAGGAAAAGCCTTTTGTTCCCCACTAGCAGCAGGATCATATATTTGAGATGGAAGAACCTCTGCAGGATAGGCCCCACTGCTCAAACCAATTGTTAAATCAGTGGCTTTCATTACAAGTTACAAATACCAAGAAAATATAATCATAAAGCTGATCACATGCGGGAATATCACCACACTTAAAACGAAATGTTTAAAAATAGCATTCATATTAATGATATCCGAAACATCAATGAGCATTGATTCAGCTGAGTGAGAGCAATTAGAGCATCATCGTATCACAATAGATGTAAATTTTATGGAAACTTTTGCGGCATGTGTGTTAAGTATGACTCAAAACTTGAATGATCTAAATGGAAGTTAGAAAGATTGAATACTAAGCAGTCTCAGCTTTAAGGGACTCGTGTACAGTGCTTATATGATTGGAACACTTGAGCAAAAAACAATCAACACGTAGGGTACGTTTGATACGTGTTCTAGTACAACAAAAGCAGAATAGTTGTCTCAAAGAAGGGGGAAAAATGATGGAAGTAAAAGGTTGGGGAAGAGAGGACACTCAGCGAAGAGTTATTATTAAGAGGAAGAAAAAGTGGAATAATTTTTTCTTTTGGATGATGTGCATTAAACAAAAACGTTGTCTCCTATTTCACTTAGTAACAGAGTTCATGACTTTTGTCTTGTTCCATGACCATTTTCAAATCAAACTCGGAACACGTAGTTTTATTTGTCAAAACATAATTTTTTGGCTGACCAAAGACATCCTTAGTAGCAAAGAATTAACCGAGCAAGGAAAAATAATTTAAAGGTGAATGTTAACAAAATTGCAGGATTACCATTTTAAGCATGTCATATCGAGAATCACTTGCACCTTCTTCCCACCACAGAAGTCAATGAAAGATAGCTGCAAATCAAGCTGATGAACTGCAAAAACAGTATGAAATAGACAGTGTGAAACACCTGTTTGATCTAAAGTCAGAAAATGGAAGGTAGTAACCAATACCAATTAATTTGGGAAGAATTTTCTGCAGATAAAAGGTTCATATTATGGTTTTAAATATTAACCGGGCTGGACTGGCCAGTTTAATGGGGTAACCGATGAACTGGTTAAGGACTGGTTCTGTTCAATTTCAATCCCCTAAAAACAGACTGATTACAAAACCAGTGGGTACAGGTCAACCTAGTAAAAAAAACAAGCAGAAATTCGGTAATGGAGGTTTCTCCAGTATAAGCTGCTTGAATCAATTTTTTCAATTTTTCTTTTTAATCCATCCGAATGTAAATCTATAGATTACATATTTATAAAGTCCTTATAAATCACGGCCCTTGAAGTTCAGTATCTAAATAAATTTTAATCACATTTTGTTTCAATTTTATTTTTTTATAGGGACTATTTTGAGGGAGTAAAAGCGCTCATTCTTTGTAAGAAGTTTTCAAATAGAGACTGAAAGTGAATAAAATTAATTTAGGGACTAAACTTGAAAAATCATGATTTTAAAAAGACAACATAATTAACCCAATAATTATTTTCCCGAATAAAGGCCTAATTATAAGTGACAAAGACTTGTGTATGAGGCTGGCATATGCATTTGGTTCTGATATATTATTTAGCCTTAGTATTGATCAACTTTTGTCTTGCAAGACATATAATATGGTTTTAAGTTAATTTAAAATATTTATCAAACTTTATTTCGTATAACTGTATATAAATAAGTTTATTAATTGTTCGACCAAAATAAATTATTATTTGATTATTATAATATAATTCTCAACAGTTCAACAATGGTTGGATTTACTAGTAAATAACACCCTTTCACTGGTTCAATAAATGCCACCATCTGATTTTTAAAACATTGTCACACTGTATAATATTTAGAGGAAATTTCCCTACCTGAATGAGAATTGAACTTAGCCTGGACCAAATTTCTAATCTCTACCCGAGCTAACTGAACCTCCTCAACCACATCTAGCAAATTACTTAGAAGTGAACCTGTTATCTGCATAAAATAGCTGGTCAGCTAAAACACACCATGAAGTTGTAAAAGAAAACTTTGAGCCAAGAAATAGCAAGCAAAGGGATAATAGAAAAGATTACTGGAGATAGCGTCATGGAAATTTAGGTGGGCAGGTGGATAAAAAAATATTCTTGGGAAGATATAGCAGGTGACATTCTTAGATGTCCATGTTCATCATATGTACATGAGTAAACCCTAATAGAATATCTCAAACATCTCATAATATCATGTATTGCATCTTATAATATTTTAAAATATCTTAGATGATTTTATAGGACTAGTGCCCACCTTTCATTTTATTATCACACAAGTAGTTTGTTAGAAATAGATGTGTATTATTGAAAACTGAACCAGAAATGGAGAATAAAATTCTCCTAGAGGGTTTCTCCTCCACAATTTCTCCTTTTACATAAAACTATAAAATTTAAAGAATGATTCCCTCAATCCTTCCAACCTTAATTTATTTAACAAATCCTCTCTTACTAATCCAGCTGCCTAACTACAATTAACCAGCTTCCCCTTCAATCCTAACACAAAGAAACAAGAATACCGCCACGTTCAAATTCAACCATGTCCTCAAGGTTGTTGCAATCTAATAAATTTCCTCGTGTTCCATAGTAGTTGAAAACAGATACCTCTCTCTCAGGATCCCACTGTTGGGAGTAATAGAGTGATAGATTAAGTAGACTCCACTAAGCTACTAATAGAAATGTAATGAACTCTGTGCTGAGTCAGCACAGAGCTTATAGCTATAAATACTAGTTCACTCCTTCTCAATTGTAACAATTCAGAAATCATAACAGAATTCTGTTAGATCAATACAAAATGAGTTTCTCTCTCTTCTCTGTTTCTATCAGGGAGCATGATGAGAAAGCTACGGGTGAGGGGCGAAAATGACATCCTGACTGCACTAACCTACTCTCTTTCTTACGGTACTTACGGTACAATCGTTGCCAATGGTACCTCATCATTCCGAAACACCATATGAGCATGATCTACTTTGCCACAAACACAGTGAACTAATTCAACAAGTACTGGTTATTAAAACCGGCTCAAAGCCTCAAAACCATAACTGAGTTCTGGTTTGGGGCCAATTGAGAGTGGTATTGATCAAGATAGGTACAACCTTTGTTCATAACCCATTAGGTCTAGAATTAGGTCCAATTTACAAAATACCATTTCTGCTGCTGTCTTTTTTTCCTTCTTCACCATAATAAATCTTCATCACCGATAACGAACCACCAACCAACACTTTTGGGCTAGTGTCCGGCAGCTCCAGTGGCGGTGTGGATGTGACTAAGCTTTAGGTTATTTGGATCTATGTTATTTGGATATATTTGGCTGCCACAAGTATATTGACATCTGGCAATTCTAATGGAGGTAGTGGGTCGACAAATTGGGTAGTTGAACTAAAAGAAAATACCTTGCACCTAATCAGATAGAATGTTATATCCGGAGACATTACCACTCACTTTAATAATTCAAATGATCAACTGACAAATGTTTTCACTAAGGCTGTGTTTGGGAAGAGGTTTTTGGAGTGCTAAGTCTATATCTTGAAATATATTTGATATTTTAAAAAAATAGAAATAACATGATAAATGATCATTTAGTACTTCAATCACACTTAATTTATTTTCAAAAACATTTTATAGCATCTGTAATTTAAAAATGAAAAGTAGGCCCTCCCCTCCCCATCCAAACATACCCTAAATTTTTGGGAGGTCTTCCAACAAGTTATATATGTAATGCGTGTGGTGCATATGACCTAAATGTTATATCCAGTGTAATTAAGACACAAATTCACTCATATTTTGGGATTTTATCTTTTCCTTTTCCCTTAACCACAACTGAATTTCAAGTTTGAGTACCACGTGTCCACAACCATTACCATCCCAATGTCCTCTCAAGTGGGAAACTGGGAAGATGGTCGTGAATTATGTGAAGTGGACTAATATGCTAGAGCAGTATAATCACTGACACTTCTCTCAAGAGAAGGACATGGATATAATAGGTAAGCATAAACATCTTAGAGCACAAGATTTGTTTCCATGGAGATTTAAATTCAGCCAAAAGTCACAAGGTGGTAATTAAGGTGAGGTTCCCAATATTTCTTGCCGAATACAATAAGACTCTATGAGCACAGATACTGGCAGAGGCAACAATTTTGAATAATCCTACTTAAAGGCTTCTTTGAAACAAAATTTTCTTAGCTCATAAATCACGAGATTCATACCATTAGTTTCAATTTTCTAGTCCATATCAAGTAGATTCTGAAAATAAATGAGGACCACCCTTACTGTTACTATTAATTTAATGAATATGGTAATCCCCTCTAAAAATAAAGCAAATATGAAATAAAAAAATAAATAAACAAACTTTCTACAAGAAACAGTTACCTGTGTTTCTTGTGCCATACTGATTCGACCTGTGCGTTTGCTAGTGGTATGTGGATTTAAGGCAAACGCAAATGCAGAGAAAGCATCCATATTCGGATAGGTCTGAAAACTAAATGTATCATATTAGAAAACAGTAAGGTATGAATGCTGAATATATAATAATAAAACAGATAAATTGTCAACCAAATTACCTTTCCAATATTCACATCATTCAAGCAATTTGATACTAAAATGCTTGATAGACCAGCATTTACTGTGAACCTACATTCCATCAAAGTAAATAGGCACTTGCATATTCAGTAATGTCACACAAGATACACTTGAGCTCCAAACCTTAAAACAAAAACAAATCAAAGTTAACCTTTGGATGATATATCCGCAATAGTTGAGAATAATCATGTGATGGTCATCCTTACGCTCAAAATCTTCAATATCCCACAACTGACAAATAGTAGAAACAAAGTTGTCGGTCAGAAAATGAAATATTATCTTGTACATAGATAAGAACAATAAGAACAATATTTAAAGTCGAACAACCTTCAAATTCTGGAATACCAACTTGTAAGACATTATCTTTTCCAAATAACCAGGAACATATTTTATGACGTTGGTATAGCTTTGATCCCCTTCCATCTTGCAGTAACTATAAAAAAATTCACTTAAAGATTTTGCTTTCTGATCCAAACTTTCAAGCTCCTGCCTCATTTCAATCACTTTTTTGCAAGAAACCTAACATTGCCAATTGGAATGCAATGGACAACATATTAAACCTTTTATCATCATATTGCACCAATGAACTATAAACAGAAACTAGGGACACGCACAGGAAAATATACCATGCAAACAAGAGGAATTCATGAACATAAATTCATAAATGTCAAGTAAAATCACATTTGAAAGGGATTGCTCAGTGGGTATAACATCCATATAAATATGAATATGAATAGTAGGTCAATTCGACCAAGAGAGTTGTCCAGGTGTTTGTTTCATTTAATCCAAAAAACTAATCGAACCAGCACAAAACTGATGATAAGAACTGGTTTGAGCCAGGATTTTATTTTGTAATTTTTATTTTTAAGTTCAAAGACATACATCGTTTATCCAAAATAAAGATCTAATGACAAGTCATAAATGTTCATATTCATAACATCGGTAAAACTTCAAAATTGTCTCTGAAATTGAGAATTTTCCCTCATGTTTTAAGGATCATTTTAACTCATGAATAAATCCAAGTTTTAAGGATCATTTTAAAAGTTAATTTCTGAAATTTAGAATATTCCATCATGTCAGTCCCTTTGAATCAGTCAATTTAGCCCCTAAAATTGTCTGGTAGGGACTAATGTGACTGTGAGTCTTAAAAAAATCAAATATCACTTTAAACTAATTTAAGAGACTTAGTTGACAGCACCCTACAACTATAGGGACTAAATTGGTGATTCACTAGAACAATTGGTTGGTATATTCGCAAAGGCACTCAATAGGAATAACTACTAAGATAGGGTATCTTTGTAAAAAGCGAGCATGATGAACATTTACGCTGCCCTTAAAGGGGAAAGTTGAAAGTTAAGTATTATTATGCACATGAATTGATTAATGTGCAGCACACATACTATGTTTCTTAAGTTTTACAACAGTGGCTGCAAATGCTAATATAGCGGCTGCTATATCCCTTATAGCAGAATGTGCATAGCTCTGTGGTTTTTCATGGCAGATTCATCAAAGCCCCAAACGTACTAGAGCTATAGCACTGCTATTTGACAATGGGTCACCAATTCAGCTAACAACTTATCAATATTGAATTAATGTGAGTTTGAGAGCTCTGTGTAAGAATGGTCCATCAAAGATTGACATGTTCTGTAGTAAGGGAATCAATTAATGTGCAGCACACATACTATGACTCTTAAGTTTTACAACTGTGGCTGCAAATGCTGATATAGCGGCTGATACATCCCTTATAGCAGAATGTGCATATCGCCGTGGTTTTTCCTGGCAGATTCATCAAAATCCGCAAGGACCGCAACATAATAGAGCTATATCACTGCTATTCGACAACGGGTCACCAATTCAGATAACACCTTATAAATATTGAATTAATGTTAGTTAGAGAGATATCTGTGTAAGAATGCTCCATCAAAGATTGACATGTTGTGTAGCAAGGGAATTGAAGTGTGAGGGCAGAGACTGTAGATTTTTCATTTTTCAAATACCATTAATCAAAGTTGCTTTAAATATAATGTCAAGTATTTTGTCCAAAAGTGAAAAAAGGTGGAGATTGCTAACTCCCTCCTGTTGCAAAATCAGAGGAAGAAAAGTAGTAACCTTAACTCGGTGTAATTCTCTCATCAAAGTATTTCTAATACCAATTCAAGGTTTTGAAGATCAGATACACCATGAAAAGCGTATCATGATAATTTAAAGCTATTATCACTAGGTCACTTAAAATAAATCATACATAATTATACCTGAGATTTTCCTTGGGAATTAAAAAATCTTGTATTGACGTGACTACCATCAGCTTGAATGTCAACCGGTCTACTCTTAGCAGAACATGACATGGAATTTTTCATCATCTGGGTCTCTTGAAGCCCAGAACTCAGCTGTTGTACTTTTTTCTGTGAATAATGAAAGTTTGTATCACCAATAGCAAGTATTGCTAAATACTAAGACTAATGTGTAAGAGAGAATACCAGTAATCTCTCACGCTTAGCATTCATTAATTGTAGCTTAGACTTCTCATATGCTATATTAAAAAGCAACATTTTCATTTCCACAATTCTGCAAAAGAAATACTCAACATTTAAAAATCAGTTCCATAAAGTATGAATAACACAATCCACATAGTGACTTAGTCAAACAGCTTATATGTACCTTTTGCGTCTGCGAATATTTAGAGGATCCGTTAATTTCTTCTGAAAGAAAAACAAGAACCATGTCAATAAGAAACAGGAAATTCCAAACATAGAGTAAGTTCGATTTGAGAAAATATTTTTGTTTTCATTTCCTGTTTTCACTTTTATTTACAAAATTACCGCGCTGTTTTTTATTTTCAAATGTCTGTATAGGAAATAGTTGAGAAATAATTATTTATTATTTTTAGGGTATCCTATACACATCTTTGAAATCAACAAATAAGGTGAAAACAACATGATATTTTTTGTAATTAAAAGTGAAAACAGACAATGTTGTCTCAAAGGAAACAGGCCCTTAGATGTAGTAATCATTTAAAATATAATCTTGTTCATGATATAATATAACTAGCCTATGAAGCACGGACACTCCTCGAATTAGACGTGTCCCAGTGTCAGACACATGTTGTGTCCGACACCGACACAACACCAACACTTATAATTACACTGAATTATGTGATTTTCTCAAATTATTAACGGTGTCAGTGTGTCAGTGTCCGTGTCGTGTCCAGTGTTTGTGTCCGTATCCGTGCTTCATAACTAGCTTAGTGCACTAAATTCGATTATCTAATCCAACAGACCTGAGAATGAATTTCAGAAGAAAGAATATCCCATTTCTTAACTTTCTGCAGATGAACCAAAATATCTTCCAGCGTGCCAATCTAAATATTTAGATCCAACATTGTATAAATAGCTATGATAATATAATTGTGAATGATTAAAAAGTACGAAGCAATATCCACAATTTTTCTAATTCTACAACCATGTATTAGAACATACCAATCTCAAATTTAGCTTATCAAATGACGGTGAAAGCAATTGTTTTGTGCTGGTTGAGAATTTTTGTATAACCTGCAAGATAGTTGAAAAATAAAAACTTAAGGGACCCAATAAAACAACCAATTTCTAACTAATTATTAATACAAAGCAGTAATCATACATGATCCAAATCGTCCCACTTCTGATCTCCAAACTTTTCTCTTTCACTTCTCATAGAACCTGTTTGCTCCAAAACAAACTGTAGATCTCCATCCCCACTTTTGTGAACCTCTGGACTTCTGTCAATCCTCCCTGTCTTCTCTATATTGTCTCCATCACTTAATAACTCGACACCTTTCCCTTTCTTCCCAGAAGAAATCTTGATACCAGTTTTGGTAAGAGGGCTCTGAGCTACTTGGAGTGCTGGATGGCAGTTGTTATCAACATCAACAACATGGCCATCAGAATTAATCCTGTGAGACAAGTCTTGGAAATCACTTAATAATTCGACACCCTTCATTTTCTTCTCAGAAGAAACCTCGATACCAGTTTTGGTAAGATGGCTCTGAGCTACTTGGAGTGCCGGATGGCAGTTGTTATTAAGATCAACACCATGCCCGTCAGAATTAATCATGTGAGACAAGTCTCGGAAATCACTTAGTAACTCGACACATTTCCTTTTCTTCCCAGACGAAACCTCGATACCACTTTTGGTAAGAGGGCTCCAAGCTACTTGGAGTGTCGGATGGCAGTTGTTATCAAGATCAACACTTTCCCATTTCTTCCCAGAAGAAACCTCGATACCAGTTTTGGTAAGAGGGCTCTGAGCTACTTGGAGTGTCGGATGGCAGTTTTTATCAAGATCAACACCATGCCCATCAGAATTAATCCTGTGAGACAAGTCTTGGATATCACTTAAAAACTCGACACCTTTCCTTTTCTTCCCAGAAGAAACCTCGATATCAGTTTTGGTAAGAGGGCTCTGAGCTACTTGGAGTGCCGGATGAAAGTTGTTATCAAGATCAACGCCTTTCATTTTCTTCCCAGAAGAAACCTTGATACCAGTTTTGGTAAGAGGGCCCCTCTGAGATACTTGGAGTGCCGGATGGCCGTTGTTATCAAGATCAACACCATGCCCATCAGAATTAATCCTGTGAGACAAATCTCGGATATCACTAGGAGGCTCTTGCAGGGAGGGCAACACAGTTGTTACTTCTTGGATAGGACTGCTTAGATCTAGAAATCTATTACAAGGACTCCTGGCCGGTTTTCCCTTCAATGTGCTCTAAATCATACAGGCATCAAATAAGGTGAAATCATAACAATTCAGAAGCACAGAACTGACATGTTAGCATCATAAAAGAAAGAAAAATCAGTCTTCCACTGGAGGCAATGTTTTGACCTCTGTAGAGACACACCTTTACCCATATGTTTTTGCAAGAGTCTAAATTTTTATTTTGTAAACATACATAGCCATGACACATTTTACTTGTCTAGACAAAATAGAGAAAACTGAAGTAGTGTTTACAAATTTTAATGATTAGAATTTACAAAAACGTGACTCTGCTGAAATGTAATTACACTTACGGTCCGTTTGGTTCAACGGAGGGGAGGGGAGGGGAGATATTTTAATTAAATATACGTTTGGTTCAAAAGAGGGGAGGGGAGGAATTTTAATTAAAAATGTGTTTGGTTAACAAGAGGAGGGGAGAAATTTTAAAATTAATTTACTTTTTTACCCTTAAACTTAATTAAATATAAGAAAATGATTATTTTTACGATATCAAAATAATAATAAAAGTTGTTACGAGGATAACATAACCTAATAATAATAAAAGTCGTTACAATGATAATATAACTTAATAATAATAAAAGTTGTTACAAGGATAATACAACCTAATAATAATAAAATTTGTTATAAGGATAATATTGAGATTTTAAATTAATCTAAAGATAATTTTGGCAATGTAATAAAATTTTAAAAAGATCCCCTCCCCTCCCCTCCAAAAAACTCTGATTTGATGGAAAGCAAAAAATGAGTCTTGAAGGGATTTTGCTCCCCTCCTCTTCTAAAAATTGAACCAAACACGTCAAATTAAAAATATTCCCTCCCCTCCCCATCAAAACTCTCGAATCAAACGGACCCTTACAAATATCACAACCATAAAAAGTGGGGTCATTGAACTAAGGAAATAGACTAAATGTCTAAATGAAAAAAGTATCAGTGAATCATCTATGTTTATTGTAATTGACTCTGAAAATCATGTCATAGAGAACTAACCATGAAAGGAGATGAATTAGTATCCATATTTTGGAATCAAACTTGAATATTTCTTTTCTATCGTTTTAGCAAATGACTCCAAATGTTCCTCAAAGTAATACAGATAAGCAAATGTTTCAGAGACTCTTCTTTTGCATGAATCATAACAACAAAAAATAGAGGCACTTTCTTTAATTTTACCTTAATCAGTTTGCTGACCTGTGCATCCTCAAAAGGTGAGTTAGGCTGTTCACTGTTTCCATCACCAGACAAATCCAATTTTTTAGCTGCTGTTGGTTTGTCGTATTCAATGGCTTGTCCTAAACCACCATTAAAAGATTCATTCTGCATATCCGTTTGCTTCAACTCAACATGGCAATTACTTTGACATTCTACGGATGGCGATAAAGTATGGTCAAATGATTTTACAGGGGAAGCAAAAGGTTTGGCATGCGTAGTGGTTAGAACTTCATCATTTTTTTCCTCGACTGTGCCATCTGCCAGGTCAAAATCTGCCACTCTTGTTATATGGGTCTTAAGCAAGGGAGAAGCACCAATCACAGGCTCAAGATTTTTATCATTGTAGGAAACATTGGCCGAAATCAAAGAATCAGCTACACGATCGTTGGTGTTGATAAAACTTCGATTCATGTTATTCTCGAGAGTTAAACTAAACGGCTCTTCCACCAAAGGAGCAGTAAGAGTTTCAACTTGCTTGTTTACAAAATCTCTTTCACTAAAGAAAGAAGTCCCTGGTGAGTATTTTGAAAACCTAAGTTTCAATTTGTCAGTTCCTTCTTTGAGAGTAGATGTGTTTGGGGTAGTCTTAAGAGTTTTCAACTTTGAAATGCTTTTACGTATGGACAACAAAGTTGCACTATTTTCGACATGTACCTCGGGCACAAGCAAACCAGATTGCTTTAAGGGAGGAGTTATATTTCCAGTACATCTGAATGAATCAGAAGAACCCATAAATACTATTTTATTTGCAGAAAGTGACAATGGTGTAAACTCATGTACTGGATGATTTCCAGTAACTTGATCGGACTTATGATTAGAGCCAGTCACTTGTCCCCTGTCTTTAGAATTACTCTCTTTTATGGGGACTTCGCAGAAACCCAGTTCATACTTAGCAGCCAAATCTAACTTATCACCTTCATCCATCTTTGGCGGGGTTCCTCTATTAGCCTTAGAAGAGTCCATTTGTTTACAAGCTAATGGAGTTGCATCATTAACAAACTCCCCATTGTTCTGAAAATGAAAATTAAAATATCACTTATCAACTACAACTGCCATGCATTTACACAACTCAATAGATGTAATAGCATATACAAGGACAGCCAAAACCACAACAGTGTCATCATAAACCACGCACAACCATAATTTGATGTATTACAATAACTATCTGCAACTAACTAAAAGGTAAAGACCCTAAAATCTGAAATAAAATAAACTTTGAAGCAGACAGGAAACAAGTCAACTGGGAGAACTGACAGCAGTCAACAAGAATAATCGAACCCACATTGGATCCAGCAGAATGCAAGATCTTTAACTCCAACACCTTCAGTGTTCCCCAACTATTTCAATTACCAAGTCATATAAATGGACACACACAAGAATGCAAAGCAGTCTCAATGCCTATGTTTTTCCAGTCATAAAGACTTGAACATGAGACTAAGGTTAAGTAGAAACAAGCTCCTTGCACTTAGACAACAGTCATTGAACAAATGTAACAACTTTAGGCTAACATGAAAAAAGAATGTTGAGTGAAAACATATGAACAAATAATTTAATGACCTAGAATATTTTCAACCTTAGTTGAAGACTTGGAAGCAGAAGCAACTGGGGTGATTTGATGAACAGGAGAGTTAACTGAACATTCCATGTTGGGTAAAACCTCCACATGATCTGCAATTGGTGAATGTGTGGCTAACTTATCACCTTCATCCATCTTTGGCGGGGTTCTTCTATTAGACTTAGCAGAGCTCAATTGTTTACAAGCTAACGGAGTTGCATCATTAACAAACTCCTTAGTGTTCTGAAATGAAAATAACAAATATCACTTATCAATTACCACTACCATGCATTTACATGAGTCAACATATGTAATAGCATATATAAATATATAAGGATGGCCACAACCACAACAGTATCATCATAAACCATGCACAACTACAATTTGATATATTACAATGGGTTATGCTAAGGGCACTTGTTAAGAAGACAAAAATAGAAATAATTGATGAGTTTAATGAAGCAAAAATCAATTTTTAAAGTTTCAATGTAATAAATGCACAATTCTCAAGATAAAGTTTCCTCATTAGACTTCTTATCAAGTGTAATAAGGGCACCAGGGTACTTGTTAGTATTTCCCTATTACAATAACTATCTGCAACTAACTAAAAGGTAAAGACCCCAACAACAATAACAACAACAACAACAAACAAGCTTATCCCACTAAGTGGAGTCGGTTAAATGGATCAAACGACGCCATAATGTTCTATCATTTATCATATTTTTATCCAACTAATTAATTTCTAAATCTTTCTTAATAGCTTCCCTTATCGTTTTTATAGGTCTTTCTCTGCCTCTAGTGATTTGACTACCCTCCATCTATTCTACTGTCCTTACTACAGAATCTACATCTCTTTTCTCTGTATGCACAAACTACCTAACCCGAGTTTCCACCATTTTTTCTACCATAGCTGCAACTCCAACTCTCTCTAATGTGGTCATTTCTAATCCAATATTGTCTAGTCTTACCACACAACGTTTGTATCTTATCTCAGCTACGCTTATTTTATTATCAAGTTGGTTCTTTACCACCCAACACTCCATCTCCTACAATACCGCCGGTCATACAGCTGTACGATAAAATTATCCCTTCAACTTGAAAGGAAAACTTTGAAGCAAACAACAAACAAGTCAACTGAGAAAACTGCTAAAAATAAATGACCATGTAATTTAATCACGTAAAATATTTTCAACCTTGGTTGAAGACTCAGAAGCAGAAGCAACTGCACTATCAAGGGTGATTCGACGAACAGGCGAGTTAACTGAACATTCTAAATCAGGTAAAACTTCCATATCATTTTCATTTGGTGAATGTGTAGCTATTGAACCTAACGGCGAAACACCATCCAAATCCTTACTTCCCTGTGCCAAAATTGCAACCAACTTAGGAGAGAGTCTTCCATAATCATAGGTTTTTCTTCCTTGTTCCCCTTCAATACTCATATCATCAGAATCCCCACTAGCACTCGCCACCACCGGCGACTGAGGCGTTTTCTTATCACCGTCAGTAAAATCCATTAAACTCCCCGGTGTGGCACTGCTTTGACCGGCTGTAGTCACCGTCGCGTCAAACCTAGTCGGAGTTTTAAGATCCCCTGAATCCGAACGGGCAAGACTCCGGTAATGCATTGAAAATGCGGTCGAGTCCATTGTAATGTCGTCGGAGACGCCGGAATCTGATAACCGTTCCGGTTTAATGAAATCCGTCGACACCGGTCCGCGAAATTCGTCATCTGCAAAATCAAATTAGTAAAATATTCAAAAATAATTAACAATTAATCGATTAACTAAACGAGATTAGGTTAAGACTCACCATCACTGTCGTCATCAGCGTTATTGCTACTACCGCCGGGAGAAGGAGAACCAATCGGTTGCAGGAAGGAGTTTCGATGATCTACAATTTCAGCAGCGTCATCGGTAGGATTTTGGCGCCGTTCAACTTCGTCGTCGTCGCTGTCTCCGCCGATTTCACGGAAGAGACCTAGGGTATCAGCGGGGATGTCGGAGGAGGAAGAGGAGTGGTCGTCGTCGGGACGGAAGATGTGGACGGAGGTGATTTCGTTATCGGCGAAGCTTACGCGGCGTGCTCTTTTTCTGTTGAAGGCGATGGTTTCTTCTTCGGTTTCCGTGTTGTTGGACTTGGACGGAGGTGATTTCATTGTTGTGATATTTGGAGATTTTTGTGCGGGAAAATGGGTTTATTCAGTGTACATTGTTCGTTTCAAAATGAGTTTCCCGAATGCCGTTGTGTTGTGTTGTGTTTGATTTTATCAATTTGAGTTTATTTTTATCATTATGGTAATAATAACTTTGTTTTTAAATTATTATACACAAACCGTGTAATACATTTAATAATCTTTTGTTACGTCAGTTAATCAATTAATGAATATGACAACTTATGTGTTTTTTTAATCAATGTGACAATACTTTGTTTGATTTATGCGTAAAATAATTATACACTGACAGTGCATGCTAATTAAATTGACAGTGCATGCTAATTAAATTCTTATGAATATTTCAAAAAGATAACTGACTCAATTAAATTGTTAACTTGTTCTTTAAATTTAACCATTTGTTATAAATTTAACCACTTGCTGGTAATTAGTCTCTATGTTTAGGAATGACGACAAATTCATACTCGTGGCTACCCGCTCTGACTTTTATGTGAAAAATCATGATTGATTAAGTTTGGTTCGGGTCTGGGTTTTCTCCAATTTTAAAAGATAAGGGTCGGACGGGTAATGTGGACAATAACATTCACCTTGAACCTACCCTGAGTCCTCCCCGGTTATATCAAAATTACATTTTCACCTCTATCTTACTTAATTAAAAGCTTAAGCAGTCTGATTAACAAAATTTGTTGCCCTAGCGAGCCAACTAAACCTCAAATGTGTGAATTTTGCTTGGTTTAATGCACGTGTTAATTGTGTAGACATTGAGCAGTGCACCTAATTAATGTATGAAAAAAAAGGCTAAATTACATTCTGGGTCCTTTAAGTTTGATGTTTGTAACAGATTAGTCCTTTAAGTTATTTTTGTAACAGATTAGTCCTTTAAGTTTGTTGTTTGTAACATATTAGTCCTTCTGTTAAACTGACGTTAAACAATTGCATTGCTAGCTGTTAAATCTGTGACTTGGCATGAAGGGGGTTAAAAGTCTGCGTTTTATGGACTTATGTGGCAAACTTCATCTTCCTTTTTCTTTGAAACCATTTTCCCCCAAATTTCAAAACCCTAACTCTATTTTTATTCATACCAAAGCTTTAATTTCTCAAATCAATGGCTTCCAAGCGCAGGAACTACTCGAATTCGGGTGCAGACAACACTGAATCATTCATATCAAGTGGTAGGCGTGAATGTTGTGGTAAAATTCCAGATTGTTGGTGTCAAAAGCAATGTGTCATCTGCACAGTACGAAAAATGGGTCCAAACAGAGGTCGTAAATTCTGGGGTTGTCAAGATTGGATGGTAAGATGCAAAGTATCACTAATTTTTCATGGGTTGTTAGACTAATGTTTGTTTTTAATTTATGTGTTGTTTTTTAGCCTAATGATCAAGGTGGCTGCAAATTCATGAGCTGGGTTTCAGACATGGAAATTCAAACACAAATTGCAACACCAATGCAAAATGAATTAGGAGAAGATCCCATGGATATTAAGTGTACTGATTGTGGAATAAAAGATTTGGAAATTATGAACATTAAAAGGAAATTGTTGAAGTCCAAAAGTGAATAAAAAACCACAAAGTTTTTGTTGAAGATTGTTGTTGTAACCTGCATGTTGTTGGCTGTAACTTGTGTTATCACAACAATGAACTTGATGTTTAATCATGTTAAGTAATCAAGCATTGTAATATTTGAATGTAATCTGTTTTCTTCAATATAATGTATTGTGTTTTGGTTTAAGATAATGAATGAGGTATGTTCAAGTTTAATAAGAAGATCTTATTCTATTGATATCACAGAATCATATGATAATCTTTAACGATCAAAATAATAATCTTTAACGGATAATTAACATCATTCATTCATCATAACATAACCATAAAATACCATGTCTTACATATGATTGTTGTTGATTCTATGTTTCAACAAAATAACCCAAAATAACCACAAAATAAGTGGTTCATACATACTGATCACATACAAAAAAAAAATAAAAATCATGCCTAAGCTAAGCTAAGATGTAGGCTTCTTTGCCTGCAATTTTCGTCGGGTAAATGTTGTGGGAGCTAATACTTCATTGAAGAGGACTGATGTTCTTGTTGCAACTGTGGTTTGCTTATTTGACGAAGTTCCAACATTCTTGCTTTTTGTAGTTTTTCGAGCACTTTGACTAGTTTTGGACTTAGGAGGCTTAACAGTCTGAGAACTTGTAGGCTGTGATGCTGACTGAGATGCAGATTGAGTAGCAGATGCAGTTGGTGTAGGCTGATTTTGAGTAGCAGATGCAGTTGGTGTAGTCTGATTTTGAGTAGCAGATGCAGTGGGTGTAGGCTGATTATGAGTAGTTTGAGTAGCACCAGAAGCACTTGCATTGCCTTGAGATTGAGCAGAAGAATTGGGTTTGTCTTTGCAAGAATTTTTTTTATGACCAAACTGCTTGCAAATACTACACTTGATTCCCTTTCCTTTCCTACTCACAAGTGATGAGTCTCTAGCCTTTTCGTCTGCATCTTTGTTCCTTGATCTTTTTGGTCTCCCTGGAATTCTCTTAATTGGTGGTGGTAAAATGTCTGGGTATGGTGTTGTTTCCCATAGATTCTCTCCATTTGTTGGATTGATGACTGGTTCATAACATCTGACATAAGCCTCTTTTCTGTAGATGTCAAGAATGAAAATAGCTGGATCAATAGTCCTATCCCTGCAACAAGTTATAGCATGACAACAAGGGATGCGTGATAACATCCATCTTCTACAGGTACAGACCATGGTATTCAAGTTGACAGTATAATGTTCAGTAATATTGTTTATGTTATAAACCTCAAATAACATTTCACCAGATACCCTGTGAATACAAATAAACAGAATAGTACTTGCATGTTAGTCATATTGCTTCAATTCATTTAGGTGACACGTGCAGAAGATAGTATATGTAGTGCAGAATTTGTGCAGCAGAATTATATATGCAGTGCAGCATTATGAAGCATTATTTGTGCAGTGCAGAATTTATGAAGCAGCTTCAGAATTATATGCAGTGCAGAATTATATGCAGAATTATTTGTGCAGCAGAATTATGTAGTGCAGTACAGAATAGTATATGCAGTGCAGAATTATTTGTGCAGCAGAATTATGTAGTGCAGACAGAATTATGTAGTACAGAATAATATGCAGAATAGTATTATGCAGTGCAGAATTATTCAGAATTATGTATTATTATGCAGTGAAGAATTATTCAGAATTATGTGCATCAGAATTATATGCAGTGCAGATTTTATGAAGCAGTTCAGATTATTTATGCACATAACTAACCTGCTCATCCAATATCTTGAAAGTTCAGATTCTTTGAGTAGTTTTTTTGTTATGTTAGGCAAAATTGATCCAGCCGGTAGTTCAGAATATTTGACCCTGTTTTTGGCCCAACGTTCCATTAAATAACCTCTAATCTCTTTTAGCATAGTAATTACCGGCTTCTCTCTTGGTCCAACAATAACACTATTAAAGGTCTCTGACATGTTGTTTACTAATACGTCACACTTAGAATTTTCAGTAAAGTATGACTTGCTCCAAAATCTCGGAGACGTCCTAACTAAATGCTTATGAGCTTCAGGGTTAATTGTCCTTATTTCTCTCATAGCTTTTTCCCAAGCCTGAGGGTAGCTTGCCTTAGCAGCTTTCCACATTAACTCCTTCAAAGCCTTACCTGAAAAGAACCATATAAAGTTAGACATTAAGTTAGATTATACAATTCACAAGTTTGATGCAAACAACCATATACATGCACACAACCATACCTGGAAACCTCTTTCTAAAGTTACTATATAAGTGTCTAACACAAAATCTTTGCTCAACAGTAGGAAGCAATTCATCCATTGCTGGTAGTAAACCCTACAGTGATAGTTTCAAAACAATCAGTAATCATTAACAACTCACACATGTTTAAAATTTTAAAAAAAAATTAATCAAGATGTTACCTTTTGTTGATCAGACATAAATGTAACTTTCTTGCACACATCAGTACCGCCTAAGTCATTAATCAACAATTTTAAAAACCAAGTCCATGAATCTCTTGTTTCACCTTCAACAACTGCTAAAGCTATTGGCAGCATCTGATCATTTGGATCTCTACCAACAGCTGCAAGAATCATTCCCCCATAGTAACCTTTTAAGAAGCAGCCATCAAGTCCTATAAATGGCCTACATTTGAAGAAGCTTTGCTTACATCCATCCAAACACATGTATATTCTTTGGAAGCTTGGCAACAAAGGTCTAAATATGTATCCTTCCTCAGTAGGTTCTTCATGTTGCTCAGTAGGTTGCACTTGTATCTTCAAAGTGCTATTTGGGTCTGATCTGAGTATCTCATGGCCATAATCATATAGTCTCCTATATTGCTCTCTGAATGAACCATCAACCATATCAATAGCTTTCTTCCTAGCCCTGTATGCTTGCATTCTATTTACTCCTGCATTCCACTTCGTATGAGCTTTATTTGTAATGGATGTAAGTTTAATGTTTGGATTTTCTCTGACACTAGGCATCAATTTCTTTCCCAACCATTCAGAATTCAAAAATCTTACATGATAGTCTCTGCTACAAGTATGGTCAGCACCTAGCTTCCTCAATTGCCATGTATCCTCATCAGGAATTTTGGAACACAAAGCAACCCATGGACATCCATCCTTGCAGCCTACCCTAACCCTGGTTTTGTCATTCTTTATAAACTTTAGAGCATAACCATTGTAGACAGAGTAATTACTAACAACTTCTTTGAACTCTTCCCTTGATGAAAATCTAGTACCCAAAGTCCATTTAAAGTCAACCATCTTCTTTGGCATGACAAATGGAGGATAATGTTCTTTTGGTTCCTCATCTGAATCACCTGATAGGTCAGTTTGCAAATCACTCGAGTTATACTCCTCATCTGACTCCCTTAAAGCTCTTTTCCTTTTCCTTTCAATATTAAGCGATAGATCGTCACTTGAGCCCTGTTCATTATCTTCCTCTCTTGTTAGTGTTATTTGGTTTGTAATAGGTACAAATTTTTTCTTAGGCCTACCCCCTTTATTTTTCTTTTTCATTTTCTTCTCTGGCTCAACATTAACTTTATTATTAATGACCACCTCATCATCCATTATATACTCATCTGCAGAATCTTCAAACCTATCCTCACTCCCATATCCATCCTCATCAGATTGGACCTCATTAAAGTTGGCCTCATTCAAGTGGGCCTCATTAAAGTTGGCCTCATTCAAGTGGGTCTCATTATGGTGGGTCTCACTATTTTGGGTCACAACCTCCACAGGGACATCAGTATCAATTGGTACTTGTTCTATTAAAGGAACCAATTGAGGTTGTGAATTAGTATGAACTAAATACAAGTTTACCTTGCCTGATTTTTTTGCCCAATTTACCATTTCACCAGCACCAACATCATCACCCAGCAACTTCAACTCTCCACCTACCTTATACCACATCTCATTAACATCATTGTATTCCATATCTTTTACTAAGCCTTCTATATCAAAATAGCACCAATAATCCGAGTCACACTTCCATTCACTCACTAGTCCATTATAAGTGCCATAAGCATCGAAGGACCCACCATGGTGACAATCAACCAAGAAGTGCACCATGTTACCTGTAAAGCAACATTCAATATGACAACAACATAAGACAAACACGTTGGGAACACAAAACCACTCTTTACCAACACAGTGGAATAATATATCAAACAAAAGTATCAAACAGAAGCTAAAAGGCATGAAAACGCAGTATCAAACAAGCATTAAAAAAGCATGAAAACGGAAGCTAAAAGGCATGAAAACGCAGTACGAAAACGCAGAAGAATGAAAACGCAGTATGAAAACGCAGAAGAATGAAAACGCAGTATGAAAACGCAGTATGAAAATGCAGAAGAATGAAAACGCAGAATGAAAATGCAGTATGAAAATGCAGAAACGCAGAAAACACATGAAACATAAGAATTCGATTTTGAAGAATTCGATTTACCTTGAAGGAAATGCAGAACGGTGTAGGCTGATTCGATTTACCTTGAATTCGATTTACCCTGGTGTAGGCTGATTTGATTTTTCACCTTTCAATTTTTTTCCCCTTTCTATTTCTTCAAGAACCCTAATTTTGATCGTATGTTTGAACATTAAAAAGTCAAAATGACATTGAATGGTGCGTTTAATGCCAAGTCACACATTTAACAGCCAGCAATGCAATTGTTTAACGTCAGTTTAACAGAAGGACTAATCTGTTACACACAGCAAACTTAAAGGACTAATCTGTTACAAAAATAACTTAAAGGACTAATCTGTTACAAACAGCAAACTTAAAGAACCCATAATGTAATTTAGCCAAAAAAACGGCTATGCTTTGCTAGAGAGTAGTGCATTGCTGTTAACAAGTACTACTCACATTTTGATATTTTACCACCAAAGTACTAGTGTTTTTTATAACATACAATTGCTTCAATGTTATGTATTCAACGCAAATCCCGGGTCCTCTTTCTTTAAATCTCATAATCCCTAAATCATTTCTCACTCACTTTTATCTCTCTCATCATCATGCAATTGAACCTAATAACCATAATCTCGCCCTTTTTTACGGACCTAATTAATTTTTATGAAAAAAAAGGTCTGCAAGAAATTGAATCAAATAACACATGAAAATGTCATTTTTTTAAAAGCCACTAACACCATTGCAATTCCTTTTTTGACAGCAGTTCCTTTTCATTATTAGCGGTTCCTTTTCATTGTCATTTTTTCTTTCAATTACCACATAACGGTTCCTTTTTATTATTTAGTTCTTTCGGTTACCACATAACAATTCTTTTTAATTATTTTTTTTCTTTCGATCACCACATAACAGTTTCTTTTCCTTTTCATTTTTATAGATTTAACAGATTTTGCGGTTAGGATCAATTTCTTGGTGCAGGTTTTTGTATATATTTTTTCTTTCGATTTGTCATTTTTGTTGTAGCTCATCTTTTGTTTTTGTTGTTTTTTAAGGTAGTTTGATAACATAATACTGAATGTAACTATAAAAATAATTATATAGGCAATTTGATAGTTACATATGAAGCTTTACAAAACTCGTGCATCGCACGGGTTAGAGACTAGTTAAAGTAGTAAACTAGTTCCCCTTAAGTAAACACTTAAGTTACATTCATATGTTTATTTTATTTTTTGAAGCAAAAATGGTTATAACATTTCATTACTTATGTGTTCAACACAATTTAGTATATCCACTATTATCTGGAAATACATGACAATGTAATTGCATTTGTCAAGCTATGGGCAACCTCATTTGTTTGTTCTCTGCACAAACTCGGCACTAAAGTTTCTATAGAAATGAGAGAAGATAGATTTGCAATGGGTATGATAACACCAAATTCACTAATATCATGTTTAGACTTAATAAAACTATCTACCACTCTCTTGAAATCTAACTCATAATCAATCGGCCCCTAAGTTCAACTCATACACCCAAGTAAGAGCTAAAAGTAAGTCAATAGCTTCTCCAACATGTAGATTACAAATGGGGTAAAAACATTACGTTATAGGCAAAACAAAAAACCCCTTTTCATCCCTAAGACAAACATCAATCCCCATTTTATTGTGAAGGGATGATAAAGAAGCACCAATATTACATTTTACCCTTCCTGATGATGGTTTACTACATATGACAATATGTCTTCCACCATGGACTATCCATGCGCACCAACAACTATATCTGAAGGACCTCATCTTGCAGGAGAAATTGCAACAACATTAGTAGTATCATCGATAGTTTTCGAATATGACATCGCCTCTTCCAAGAAACTCATAAAGGGAGATGAAGCTCTCTTTGCATTGGCAAGAGACTTTGCTAAAAGGAAACTCTACAATCGTGGACAACCTTGCATTGAACCTTATTATAACTCAACTGACTACTTTGATGAGTACATGTGGGGCGGTGTTTGGTTGTATTTTGCCATTGGTAACAACAACTACCTTTCCTTGGCAACTGATCCTTCTATCTATATAAGATCATTGACAAGGCATTTAATGAGATTCCTTATTTGAAAATTTTGAGCTGGAACAATAAGTTACCTGCTGCAATGTTGTTGCTAACAAGGATGATGATGTTTCATAATTTTGGTTACCCTAATGAGAAAATGTTGAGTATGTACCATAGATCTATTGGTCTTACCACGTGCTCTTATCTACAACTGTGGTTGGAATGTAAAGAGTTTTTGAAATTTCTGCAACAACATTGGGACCACAATTTCAATTGCATTAGCCTCATTTTTCCGCAATGCAAATATTTGTAGTGTTATTGCAATAAGAATTTAAACCATTATTATTGTTCAAAGAGATCATAATATGCATGTCAACAAGAAAATTTTCAGGGGGATTGATACAATTATGGACATCCAAAATCTCTCCAATATTTTGTCAATGTTGCATTTTTAGCCTATCTTTTTGCTAGTTTTTTTTGAAGGGATATCTTTTTGTTAGTTATATGAAAGACATAGGTGTTTTTGGATGGTTTTGTGGCCATAATTACTTTCCAAAGGCATTTATAAACCTCTTAGGTATCGTATTCTTCACTTCATTTTATTTGTTATTCAATTATTTTTGTAAGTTGTGTTATTTGTACATCCAAGTTCAGACAACTTTTGAAGTGGTTAGTGCTGATCAAATAAATAACTACTTACACTGAGTAGACGGTTCTTAAACCGATTAATGAGTTTCAACACATGACATACTCATTAACCAGCTATCGTACATAATCAATCACCCATTTGAACTGCATTAATCACTCAACATATTATCGTAAATTTTGTCTAAATTATGTTGTTCAAAAAACGTTTCTCTATTTTTGTTTTTTTAACTTTTTGTGTTGAAAAATAATATTGTGATTTTTTTTACATCCCCAAAAAACAGATGGATTACATCATGTGTAACAATCCAATGAATATATAGTTGGGTATGGAAACAGAAACAAGATTCCAAGACATGTTCACCTCAGAGGTGCATCAGTTCCAAATTAATGATGGCAAAAATACTCATGCACCGAGGGTTGAAAGTGGTGTGACAACCCTAACAACAATATTGGAGCAATGGTTGGAGGGCCTAATAGTTTTGACCAATTCCATGATTCAAGGTACAATTATAACTATAATAAGCCAACCTTAGCTAGGAGTGCAGGGTGAGCCGCCTTAATTTCCTTAGCAAGTATTTAGAGTCGTCTCGACCAATATTGAGACCTAAAACAAATTTTAAGAATGAAGTCTTTTTAAAATTAATATTTATGTAATTTTTATTTTATTATTTTATTATTTCTTTATTATTTTAGCCTTGTTATTTATCTAGAAATGACCGAGCCACTTGTACACTCTTAAATATCATTTTCAATTTATACTGTCTTAGCCTTATTGATTGCGAAACCATTTTTAGAGTTAACTAGTTAGTTCATCTAAGCTAATGGATAGAGATTGGGCAAAACCACTCTTAGCCCATTTTAAATATAATTTTCAATTTATACTATCTTAGTCTTATTACTATTTACTCATACAAGACATGGTTGAAATTGAAAGCGTGCGCGGTTTATGAGGAGAAAAGGAAAAAAAATAAAACAGTATCATTTGAGAAAATGATATTGAATTGAATTAAAAGGACCACTCATTCCTCTAAGACTCGAAAATCTATTATGCTTGGTTTGTTAAATCTTAAATAATTAACTTCATAAGAAGATAAATCAAATCATACAAGTATATGCAAGTATATACTATTTGACCAAAGTAAAATAGTTGAATATTGTTAAAATGTTTGATGACTTTTTTTTTGTCAAATAGACCGATGACTAAAAAATTACTGTTTAAATGGGTAAGTGGAGAATTCAGAGTTTGAACCTCGGTCGCTATATATATATATATATATATATATATATATATATATATATATATATATATATATATATATATATAATACGATGTTACTACCAACTGAGTTATGTTTGAGTTATGTTTATGGGGACTGCTTGATGACTTTTTATCTGATACATATGTAATAAAATTTACCATCGAATTAAAAGTTTGTATTATACACACCATGTGTATAAATTTTTATGAAAATTTAAAATCACTTTTTGGAATAAAAAAATGAATAAGAAAAAGCTAAATTCCATGAATAAAGTCATTTGGGATTAATTAAATATTACTAGTACTTATTGTGCGTTTGTACGTTTTTTCTTAGTCACTTTTTTCTTATATGCAACATGTTGGTTTGAATGGTAAAAAAACTAAGGCACCTTATTAAGTGGTTGGCGGTGGAGATTATTCACGCATAAATTCAACAAAAATTTACATGTACTTGTCATATATTTTGACATAGATTTTTTTTTTCTACGAAGAGTATACGAACGAAACTCACACATTAGTATTGAGAAATACAAATTTCAATCCGCGTTTCAACATATCAAAGTATCCTTAAAAGTCTTCACCAATTCTAATTACAGCTCTGCCTACCAAACAAGTTTTTTTTTTTTAACAAAACAAACTCAACTCATATTATTTATTAAAGGAAAATGCTAACTAGTGCATCAGACACTAGTGAAAAGTAGAATGTTCAACTTTATGAAAATAAAAAACTTGTTGTTTTTAATGAAATTTTTTTATTTTTACTTCCTTATGCCCCGGAGCACTAGTTAAGCATGACCCTTTATTAACTAGTAATGTTGTTCTTTGAGAAGTTTTTCTTCTTTAATGGAGTATTCTGTTTCCGTTGACCGATATTTATATCATGAATAATTTTCTCATCAAACTTAATTGTCTTTTGGATTTTTTTCTTTGTTCTAATTATTTTTCAATTTTATAGCATATACTACTTATAACTTATTACCATGCGCGTACAGTACAGTGTTAATTATTACTAAATGCTAATTATGGTACAAATATGCCAATGCAATGTATACCACCAAATAAACCGGCCATGTTTGATCCGTCAAAAAAAAAATGGCAATGTTTGAGAGCTCATTCCATATACTACATGACAAAGGAAATTATATAAAACAAATTCTAATTGAAAACAAAGTTAGGATTTAATTAAAATATACATTTTTTGACAATATTTAATCGAAATATACATGTAAAAAATGACATGGTAAATCAATCAAATCACTCTTGAAATTAACTTTATCCCGATTAAATTTTAAGGCGTTTTTTTAATAAAGTTTATGGCTGTTACCACGGGCATATAAATATAAATGGTTAATTAATTTCCAATTTTTCTTGTGGTCGGCGATGATGTGTGTTGCTGAACGGGTACGTTGGATCTGACTGAAGAAAAATATACTGCCATGTATCAGCACTCTTCAAAAGTCACAACACGCAAACTTTATAATAGAATGAATTAAATGTTCTTTATATACATTGACACAAATAATCTTTCTATAAATCCTAAATCAAACCCCTCTTTCCCTTCTTCTCTTATGGTGCACAATCTTCTAATTTGCACCAATTTCTCACATCTCTTCTAAAACTTTTATTCCCAATAGGAGTGCGATTTAACCAGTGCATCAATCTTTCTCATCTCTTTCTTAGTGTTAACCATATGATCATCGTGGTTAATCTAAAGTTCTATCGGAAGAGGTGATAAAAATTGATGAAACAAATATAATCCTCTTATCATCCAAGATATTATATTTGATTTAATTACTCATCATGCATTCAAGGAATCAATGGGGAGGGTCTTTTGAGCTGAGCAGCAATAGTGAAGTGCCATCTGGTGATGAGACCAGCCGCACCGGAGATCAATGGGACAAGGCAGCGTTGCTCGATCATGGTAATCGACGTGAGGGATTGGATGAGACACTACAAAGCTGGATTCTTGAAAGGCCAAATATGAAGAAGAAGACCAAGTATGTGGATTTTGGATGCATCGTGTTGAGTCACAAGGCATTGAAATGGATTTTTGGTACAATCTTTGTGGCTTTTTGTGTAATTGGCCTTCCTATCATCATTGCCAAGGTTTTGCCTAAACATCATTCTTCACCTACGCCACCTGATAATTACACCCTTGCTCTTCACAAAGCGCTACGCTTCTTCAACGCTCAGAAATGTATGTAATCTTCTACTATCTCATATCATCATGCAAATTAACATTCACATATATTTTCAATGTGTGCATTATTCTGTTCTCATTTGGTTGGTCTCATTTTCACATTTTACCTTTTCTCCCATGATTTTATTTGATTTATTAGATGATTGATACACTCAATATATTTTTTTAGGTGAAAGTGATAGACTCAATATATGATGATATAAGATCCTTAGAATAAATAAAAATAGAGTAAGACCCTTTCAAAATGTTGTTTGCTTTCATATGCATATATGCTTTTGAATAGGCGTGGTTTTGATTGTTATGACTTTTGCTGGAATATGTGCCTTTAGTTAATACTAGATGTTAATGTTAATAAATAAAATTATTCACTTGCTATATTATCGAATTGACAAATAAGATCTGACTCAAGTGTTAATATCATAGATCATCTTAAAGGACATGATTGATAATTGAGTTTGATCTTTGATAAAAAAATTATAATTAAACTTTACTTTTTTTTGGTC
Source organism: Medicago ruthenica (assembly GCA_018208015.1). Classification (NCBI taxonomy): domain Eukaryota; kingdom Viridiplantae; phylum Streptophyta; class Magnoliopsida; order Fabales; family Fabaceae; genus Medicago; species Medicago ruthenica. The sequence continues at coordinate 69,465,686 of CM031373.1, read as the reverse complement.
AAGTAGTATAATGGATAGCAATTCCCCTTTTAAGGTTATGAATAAGTTGGAAATTCAGAGTTCAAATCCTGACCCTATATATAATGCAACGTCTTTACCAACTGAGTTAAGTGATAAAATTAAACTTTACTTATCCTTCAATCAAATACAACTACCCTTAATATTATAAGTGAAAAAATAATTACATAAAAATAACCAATGAAAAAAATAAGAGAAAAGTCAACATTCTCTTCTGTAGAATTTATTTATTTTTGACAATATTCTCTTCTGTATATACTATTATATAATGTTAATAGAATATATAATATAAATTCTAAAAAAAAAAGAATATATAATATAATATAACTGCTCTCTTGATATATTCAAATTTGTTTTCTTACAAAAGGGATTGTTTTCTAATGGAAGGAAGCATTTGTTGTCCCCTTTTGCCCGTCAACTCCTTCCAAAGGCAGGTTCATTAAGCCCCAAAAAACATATTTTAACTAACTCTCTGTCAGCATATTATCTCAAATTTCAAAATAATAAAAGTATGCAACTTTTTAACGTGAGATAAACAATTTGGGTGTGTTTGGATTAGTAATTTAATTAAGCACTTGTTGAGTTAGTATCTGACACATGTGTTTATGTAAGTTGTAAGTTACTTTTATAAGCTATATACATATTCGTAAGTTTTATCAAGCGCGCATATATATATAACCATTATCTTACAAATGCACTTTATTGTTTTACTAAAACTTTTTGATGTTTAAATCCTCTGAAACTGCGCTTTGTAAAGTGGAAAATCCGCTTAAGGGATTTTGTGTCTTAGACCATGTACAATGGTAAACAACATTCAACACCCTTCAACACACACTTTTTCAATTCCCAACACTCCACATCATTTTCTCTCTCTTCCACATAATAATTCAACACATCATTCAACACATACCCTCTCCAATGGTAAATTACCTTCAACACTCTACCCCACCACTCACTCTACCCCACCACTTTTTATTTCATATTCTTAATTAATTTTATATTTTGTTTTTATAATTACATAAAATTACAAACTAATTTAATTATAATTAAATTAAAATAATAAAAACTTAACAATTTATTTTTTAGTGTTTTTGTAAAAACAAAATTTATTTAAATAATTAATATTTATTTTCTTAAATTAAAATGCAATACAATACATTAAACACGCGGCACACAAATAACTTAAAATGCAAGACAACAAATTAAGCACACGACACAAGTAACTTAATTAGTACGATACAAATCATCTTTAATCATGAAACATTCCAAACTTTTCCCATATGTGCTTCACTAGATCTGCTTGCAATTCGCGATGAACATTTGGATCACGCAATTCGGATCTAGCACGCACATGATTTGCAAAAGCGGGTAACACCTCGGTCGAGTATGGTTGCGGTGTACTAGATCCACTTGCCTCAGATTGCTCAAAATCGGTCCAACGTTGAGCATATGTATCTCGTTCATCCTCAACAATCATATTATGTAATATGATGCATGACCTCATGATGATACTCAAATCGTCTATGTCCCACAAGCGAGCTGGTTCACGGATGATTTTAAATCGAGCTTGAAGCACTCCAAATGCACGTTCGATGTCCTTCCGACATCCCTCCTGAACTTTTGCAAATAACTTATCGGGTTCACTTTGAGGAAGTCTGATCGATTTGACGAAAGTTGGATAAGAAGGGTAGATACCATCAGCTAGATAGTATGCCATGTTATAGGGACGTTGATTCACAAAAAAATTCAAACTTGGAGCCTTTCCTTGTTCCACATCATCAAACACTGGTGACCGGTCTAGAACGTTTATATCGTTCAACGTTCCCGGACATCCAAAAAAGGCATGCCAAATCCATAGATCATGAGATGCAACTGCTTCAAGAATAACTGTGGTGGTTCCCTTATCCCCCCTAGCAAATTGACCTTCCCATGCTTTAGGACAATTTTTCCACTCCCAGTGCATGCAATCAATACTCCCGATCATCCCTGGGAACCCCCGCATTTCACTTACATGTAGTATTCTTTGCAGATCATCTTGGGTTGGTGCTCTCAGGTACTCTTGCTCATACAATCGTATGATTCCTTTACAGAATCTACGTACGCACTCCAATGCTGTAGTACCTCCTATTTTGATGTATTCATCGACCGCATCTGCTGCCACACCATATGCTAGCATTCGCATTGCTGTGGTACATTTTGCTAACGGTGATATACCTTCTTTATTGGTTGCATCAACTCGTTGGGTGAAGTAGTTATCACTACTTGAAAGGTCCCCAACGATTCGAAGGAAAACATGTTTTTGCATCCGGTACCGACGACGAAACATTGCATCGTCATATGTAGGCTCATCGGAACTTAGTTTTAGATACATTTTCATTTTTTTAGCATGAGTCTTTTCTTTCATCAATTTATTAGCCTCCTGTTGCACCGACGCTATCTTGTCCAATTGTTCAAGCTCTTTCTCCTTGAATTGTTTGAATTCAGCCCACTCTTTATCCACCACCTCCAAGGCAGCTTCCTTACTTTTCTTTTTACCTTTTTTCTTAGCTGCCTCCCTACCCATTGGACGAACAGTAGATCCTACAGAGTTTGAGCCACATGCATCACTGTCGTGAGATCTCTTGGATCCACTACTGCCTGATCCAATATTTCCTACTTGACTACCATAACGTGGTTGATCACGGAGAGCGTGCCATTCTGCCATTAAAGTAAAGTGAATATTCTTCCCACTCGCGTATAATTCCTGCGCTTTTGCCAAAATATCATTCTCCGACCAACCGCTTCGTTGCATACGCTTAGCGCTTTCATAAGCGCCAATCCATTTATTCAGTATTTTGTTCATATAATTAAAACGGTTTCGGCATGCAACACCATCTCGCGGATGATCGAATGAGCAATGCTCATTACAATACTCAGCAATTTTACCCCAATATGTTTCACCTTTCTGATTTCTCCCAACAACACTGCTTGTTCCATATTTAATCCACCCACTAATTAGCACCAAATTTTGTTCAGTGCTCCATGCTGGTTGCTGGGCTTTCTTGCTCTTAGGAGTTGAATCCTCTGGAATTGGAGTGACTTCGTTACCACTTGTCATGCCACCAAGAGTCATTTGTGTTGAAAATTCAGGAAATTCAGGTGCACCAACACTCGGAAAGTTTTCATTTCCCATTGGCATATAACCACCAAACGGGGGTGTTTGAGATGGATATCCCATCATAGATCCATAATATGGATTAAAGTTTGGAACAGAGGATGGGTGGTTGAAATTTGGTGGAAATCCAAAATTATGCATGTTTTGAGGACGTTGGTTTGGAAATTGATTTGGATTTTGATAATTGTTGGGATTTTGGTAGCTAAATGGGTAACTAGAAGAATTCTGGGTGTTGAAATTGTTATTATTTGGATCCATTTCACTAACAACAAGTTTAAAACTTCAAAAGGATAGGTAATAGAAGGATAGTAACAAGATTAGGATACTGAAAAACTTGGTTTTTTTTTCTGTGTCCAAATCAAATGAACCAAGTCTCTATTTATAGAGGAAAAAAAATCATGAATTTTGGTAATTTTTTTTTTTTTTTAAATTAATTTACAATGAAATAATTGAGTTTAAATTATTAAGATAATAAAAATCCAGCGAACCAATCAGCAAAAGCCACGCGTCCTGCTTTAATAAAAAAGCAGTCTTCTCTCTCTTCCATTCTGACAGCCACGCCCCTTGTCCCCGCGTGTTGCACACGCGCCTGATGTTGGCCAGTGGCAAGCGGCCACGTGTCCTGGGCGAGGCAATTAATCAGTGTTGAATGGTTTCAACACTTCAATGCTCCATGTCATCATTCAACACTTGATTCAACACCATTGCAAGGCATTCAACAGCTTAATGAAGCATTCAACACCACCATTGTAGGTGGTCTAATATTACTGTTAGACTCTTTCTAAGTAGTGATTTAGAGCATTGATTAACAAATTAAAATATTAAAATCAAAATAGAGTTGACAAACCTTTCATTTTCTTTATACAATTTTTGAACTAATATATGATTAAGAAAGTAATTGTTTTTACCATTTTATTATTGCCAAATGATATCTAACGTCTTTTCATTCCAACAAGTTGCTTTGAATTTCTTTAAATAATTTTCATACAGAGTTTTTGACTCTTTCAAAAATACAATGATATCAACAGGACGGCATTTAGCACGAATGTGTTTGTCTTGTATGCTGGTATTTGAATGGTTCTGCTTGTGGGCAAGTATAGTTTGGCCTAGTGAAAGTTTGGGTCCAACTTGGACCAATTTTTTCCAAGTATTGATCAAATCAGACACACAAATTTTATAATAGTCCAACTGCACATAATTACTCTCTCACTTTTCCATCCTTTTACTTGCATGCTCGTGCTTTCTTTCCATCGGTTCATTTTCACTCTTTCTTCATGCCTATCTCAATCTCAAACCCAATCCCCTCCTTTCCTTCATTCTTTTATGTTTTTTTTACAACATCCACTCCACTCCTTCCGTTCCCCATTCTTTTAATCTCTTTATTATTGGATTAAATATCAGAAATTTCAACATTATTGGATTGCATAAATCCTTCCTTCATGGGTTGAGGGAAACATCAAACAATGACAGCTATGTCTCAAATGGATGTTCATGCTTCAATACTTTCTTCTTGTTTTTATTGAGTTATATTTATGTTCATGCTTTATCATTAAACAATGAAGAAATATTTTCTTTTTTAGTTAATAAAACAAAAGAAACAATTATTAAGTAACAAAGAACCAAGAAGAAAGTATATTTCTTAACTAATGCTCTGGAGAAGAAGATGGGTCTACTTGGGATTGTTGTAGCTAACAAACCCACTGAAAATAACAAAATTAATGGGAAAATGACGTTTGTGATGATTAATCTGCAACTTTATCATGAATGAATAAAACCACAGTTTAATCGAAAATAAAAGCTATCATTTGTAACTATAATATTTTGAGATGAGAGAAGAATGAAGAAGAAGACAAGAGGCAAAGATAGGGATGAAAGAGGGAGTCTATGCAATGAGAGAGAAAGAGTTGATGAGTTTTATTTTGTGTGAATGGACCATAATAAGATACGATGAGAGTTACAATCTAATGGTAAAATAAATTGGTTTAAGTTAGACACAAACTTTCACAGGTTCAAACTATACTTAACCTCTGTTTGTAACCCGTTTTCGTTCCATTCTTATTTTGTTTCACGATAACACGCTTTATATGTTTTATTTCAAAAAAAAAAACGCTTTATAAATATTTTTTTTGAAAGAAAAAACACGCTTTATATGTTTTGGTGATAAATAAATAATATATCACTACCACAAAATAGGTAAATAATATACAAATTAATATTAATATATTTTTATACAAAGGATAAATTAGTCCTTCTATTAATTTTGGTTATAACAAATTGACTGCTTTGTTTTTACTCTTTATATGAAAATGTTTAGATTTATTTGGGCATTAATTTTTGCTAATAACAACAAAATTGAGAGGAAGTATATAGATTATTTTGTCTAAAAAATAGTTGATACATCACACTTAACACTTAGAAACATAACAAGCGTTCTAGGGACATCTGATAAAATTGGAACGATACAGGGAAACATAACAAGTATTTTTTGAATTTAAAGTATATTTAGTTTTCTAGTTATTGTTTGTTGCTATCATAAAACATATATAATTATGTCTATTTTTTTGTTGGTTCCGAAGAGTTTAGTGGCGAAACTCACAAATACCAAGTGTTGAGAAGTTGAGAATTACAATTTCGAACCTACGCCACAACATATCAAATATCTATGCAACCTTTTATGACATGAAATGAATTTACAAGACAATTTATATCTGTTTTTGATACTACTACTACATATTATGTTTCAATTTTTTAAAAATAAACTATATTTGTAAAATAGCTTTCCAAAAAACAGCAGAAGGATACTAACTAATTTGTCTCAACTCAATTATACAATCGAGTAGATGCACAATAATAACTAGCCTTTAATAAGATGATAGTTGCACCATATGTTTAAAAATGTACTAGTAACAATACCTTACAAAAATAATTTGAATCATGAATCATCTAGTGAGTAAAGTGTAAGTGAAAAATTAAGGACTACTTATTTAAACAAATTCATTCATGATTTTTTATGATGAAACTGTATATAATATGTACCTTTCAATTGTGAAGCTGGGAGATTGCCAAAGAGCAATGGAATTTCATGGAGAGGGAATTCAGGTTTACAAGATGGAAAAGATACTGATGATAAAAAAGGACTTGTTGGTGGTTATTATGATGCAGGGGACAATATAAAGTTCCATTTTCCCATGTCTTTTGCTATGACAATGCTAAGTTGGAGTGTGCTTGAATATAAGCAAAAATACATGGCAGTGAATGAGTATGATCATGCGAGAGAACTCATTAAGTGGGGTACTGATTATTTGCTCTTAACCTTCAACAGTTCTGCATCCAAAATTAACAAAATTTATGCTCAGGTAAGTTAAGTCTTGTTTCTATATATTTTATTCCCTGTGTTTTACTTATTTTAATGACATTTTGCAGTTGATCTTGAATCTTAATCAATTAATCATATGTATGTGTTGGAAATCCCGCCCTGAGCGTGAGGGGGTGTGTTGGTAATCCCACCTTAATTACGATTTGCCCCTAGTTGCCTTATGTTGGCTTGTCTTTGAGGGGATGGATTTTGTCCTACACTGGTTAGATAGGAAGCTTGATCAGAGTTTATAAAGAGGAGACACTCCTCACCTTAAAAGCCGGTTTTCTAAGCATGAGTTAGGCCCCAATTTCAACATGGTATCAGAGCCTATCCAAGATCTACTGTTGGGATTCCGCATTGCCACACTTCATGCCCATTGGGTCTGAGCGTGAGGGGGTGTGTTGGAAATCCCGCCTCGAGCGTGAGGGGGTGTGTTGGTAATCCCACCTTAATTGCGATCTGCCCCTAGTTGCCTTATGTTGGCTTGTCTTTGAGGGGGTGAATTTAGTCCCACATCTCCTCACCTTAAAAGTATGTATTAGCTCTATTGAAGAAGTCGCATTGTCTCTACATATTTTTCCGCCACCAATTTTAGTCTTTACCATTAACTACAGCGACATCTGTCGAACAGACTTGACAAGTGTCACATGACTTTTTTTGTAAGGATGAGTTAGGCCCCAAATTTCAACAGTATGTATTAGCTCTATTGAAGAAGTCGCATTGTCTCTACATATTTTTCTGTCACCAATTTTAGTCTTTACCATTAACTACAGTGACATCTGTCGAACAGACTTGACAAGTGCCACATGACTTTTTTTGATGATGTGACATTATTGAGATCTTAAATTTGAATCCTAAGTGCAATACATCTAAATTTCATGTCAGGTTGGTGGATCACTAAATGATTCTAGGACACCAGATGACCACTACTGTTGGCAAAAACCAGAAGACATGAGCTATCCACGCCCAACAACGACTATATTTGAAGGACCTGACCTTGCAGGAGAAATGGCAGCAGCATTAGCAGCAGCATCAATAGTTTTCCTAGACGACGCCGCTTATTCAAAGAAACTCGTCAAGGGAGCTGAAACTGCCTTTGCATTTGCAAGAGACTTTGGTAAAAGATCAACATACAGTCGCGGAAAGCCTTACATTGAACCCTTTTATAACTCAACTGGTTACTTTGATGAGTACATGTGGGGTGGTGCTTGGTTGTATTTTGCCACTGGAAATACTACCTACATTTCCTTGGCAACTAATCCTGATGTGCCTAAGAATTCCAAGGCATTTTATATGAAGCCTGATTTGAGTGTTTTGAGTTGGGATAATAAGTTACCGGCTGCAATGTTGCTGCTAACAAGGGTTAGGATGTTTCTTAATCCTGGTTACCCTTATGAGGATATGCTTAGTATGTACCATAATGTTACTAGTCTTACCATGTGCTCTTATCTTCATCAATTCAATGTCTTTAACTGGACTAAAGGTAATTCAATAATTAATGTTACTTTTGCCTTGTTTTTTTTATTCAAAAAATTATGATTTTGAAGTTTCAACAAGATCATAAGTTGCATGTTAACATGAAAATTTGCAGGGGGGTTGATACAGTTGAACCATGGACAACCACAATCTCTCCAATATGTTGTCAATGCTGCATTTTTGGCATCTCTTTTTGCTGATTATATGGAAGCCAAAGGTGTTCCTGGATGGTATTGTGGTCCTAATTTCTTTCCAATATCTGTTCTAAAGGCATTTGCAACCTCTCAGGTACCAAATTCTTCACATCATTTTGGATTTTGATTCCTATATTTTTGTCGGTTGTGTTATTTGAACCGACAAATTTTGACAACTTTCACAACAACTTTTGAAGTGGTTAACACAGTTTAAATAATTGATTAATTACGTTCAGTAAATGGTCAATATATATATCAGAAGTAGAAACTCATTGACCACAAACGCAACTCCATTAAACAGGATTTTGGAACCATAATTCTCGGTGCTTATATATGCATATAATTGAACACCTGAGAATTATGGTCTACCAATCGTTTTCAGGGGTATGTTGATTAAGCATCTATTAAACATAATTAACCACTTTTTTAAACTGTGTTAACCGCTTCAAAAGTTGTCACAAAATTGTCTAATTAAGTTGTACAAAAAACATTTCTGTTTTCGTTCTTTAGAAATGTGATCTTTCTTATATTCCTATGAAACAGATGGATTACATCATGGGTAAAAATCCAATGAACATGAGCTACATAGTAGGATATGGCAAAAAGTTTCCAAGACATGTTCATCATAGAGGTGCATCGATTCCAAATGATCACAAAAATTACTCATGCACTGGTGGTTGGAAGTGGCGTGACAGCCCTAACCGAAATCCTAACAACATTACAGGAGCAATGGTTGGAGGACCAAATCGTTTTGACCAATTTCATGATTCAAGGAAAAATTACAACTATACTGAACCAACTTTAGCTGGAAATGCAGGACTAGTAGCTGCCTTAATTTCCTTAACAAGCACAGCAGGTAGTGCCATTGACGTTAATACCATTTTTGAAGCTATTCCACCATTTGGACCAGAAAATCCACCTCCGCCACCTCCTTGGAAACCATGATTTCATTCATCTATTATTTCACAGTTTGATTTTATCCTAGCCATTTTTGTGTTCTGGACAATACTTCTCCAATTTTTAACTTATTCATGCATGTAAATTCATTTATTTATAAATGACTTAGCTCGTTGTACACTCTTATATATCATTTAAAATTTGTTATAGCATTTTAGCCTTGTGGATCGCAAAACCATATTTTGGAATTAACTAGTATATAGGGACCCGAATTTTCTATGGTTGAACTTTCTTATTGTCACTATAGTCAGTTCTTCTAAGATGATGCATAGAGATTGGACGGTTCACATTTTGATTATAACAAATCGAGAACTCAGAATCTTAACCGTATGATCTTAATCAATCGTCAAATCATTGATTGCAGTGACGGCTAACAGCAACAAGTCTGTTTTGCGAGTATAGATCCTTAGCTCACGCGATTGTTATATAATAGGAGGGAATTGATTTCCAAGGTGTAGATCATTGGCATGAAGTGATTGTTAAATAAGGAACTTGGTTTTGATTTTAAATGGACGAATATCTATCTGGAAGACAGTCAAGATATCATGATTTTGTTAAGAGAACATGGAGGCAAAAGGATGGATCCAACCTTGAGGCAAAAGGGCCAAGTTTTGTAGGATACTAATACTATTGAGTACTACTGTTTTGTTGCATACACATCCTTTGAAACATAAAACAATATGACTTGATTATGTTCATGCTATAGTTTTGTCCTTGTTAAGCCTTGGAAATTTACATGGAACAAAGAGTAAAGGTTGATGAAACATAGAATGCCATAAAAATTGAATAAAGTCACCATGCAAACATCAATTAGATCTTCGAATTCACTTTCAAAACCAATATTACTCGTATTCATTAGACTAAAAATGAAAAGAAAATAAAACTATACAATGTCTCTACTAGTTGCCACCATGGTTTTAAATTGTGCCCCGCAATATAGATGAATTTCAGGTCTCCGCAACAGCATTGCAACTGGAATTTTGACTGCAATGGTTGCATTTTCCAACATTTTATCGCAATTTAAAGATTGACAACATAACCACAACTGCAATTTAAAAGCATGGTTGCCCCGACTATCATATAAACATTTGATCTCTTCTCTCTGACTTATAACTTATCACTCAAGTTTATAGGCACAGAGTACAAGGCAAGACTCAAAAGGAGTATAACTTCTTGTAGAATAATATCCACTAGTAGCACTACCATCATCACTCTCACCTTCCAAACCTTTCTCTTCTTTATCACTCTCAACTTCAGTGGGCCCAGGTTTGAAGATAAAAAGCCCAGGCCCGGACCCAGACACACTAAACAACCAATCATACACATCCCAAAACACATGCACAGGTTGTTTATTAACCATAACAGTTTGGTTCCCTCTAAACTTCCACTGCAAATTCTTAATATGAATCAAAACAATTCCATCAATACTAATCCACATTTCAGGATCTTTATTGCCAACAGTTGAACTTTCAACAACAATATCACTCTCTTTTCTCTTCTCATCAAATTTAGCCTTTGTTGAGAAACTTTTCTTTGCAAAAACATTTTCTCTCTTAACCAATAATGTTGCCTCAACAAGTGCTTGTCTCATTTTCATTCTCTTGTAAGCCTTTTTCTTGTAATCACCTAACAACAACACAACCTCTTCATCGGAAACTAACACCACGTAGTAATCGCTGCATGGTTCGGGGCAACTGCCTGCGAATTTAGCCGATCTTAGATCCCAATATACGTCGATTTGATTGCCGTCAACGTCAAATGATTTGTAACCTTTTCTGTTCCAAAAGCACCATGGCTTAACTTCAATTTTGCAGTTGTGATGAAATTGTTCGCCTCTAGCGCTGTCAACTTTAAGGTTTAATGTGTGGCTGATGAGGTTTTTGCACCATAAGACTGATATGTTTCTCCATTGGCCACCAATGCTGGTTTGGTAGAGGCATGTAACTGTGCTTTGAGCTGTTTTGGTTGGTAATGGTTCTTCTGTTATTCTTTGTGGCATTGGTGAAGCTTGGTTTTGTTTTGAGAATGATTGTGATCTGAATGAAAGTTGAAAAGCCATCAAGCATTCATACCCCTTCGTAAGGGGTCCTTTAAAAATGGTTTCAAATTAACCACTTTGGACAATAAACCAATATATGTATATTATAATGTGTCTTGTGATTCAAATATTTGTTCTTCTAAGGTTGTAATTTTACTATAATGTTTTGTGGCTGGTTAATGGGTTTATCATCATTAAGAAGATGAATGGATTTTTTTCAATGGGAATGGTATTGGAGATAGAATGAATCAAGAGTTATTAATTAGATGATAAAAATTGAAAATGAAAATGTCATAGAAGTTGGTTATTTTGACTTAGAAAAAAAAAATGTGACAGGTAGTTGTGGCTGTATGTAATGTAATACTGTTAGTAATTTGTTTAGAAATTGAATTTTGCCAGAAAATATTGGCGATGAAAGAGTGATGATTGACACGAAAGCTTGTTTGTTTGAAGAAAAAGTCTCCATCTTAGGGGCAGCTAGCTACAAAATATAGATGTATCCGAAGGGAAAGGAAGAAAAAGTTTGTTAATTAACTAACAGTCCTTTTTAGAAGGGTTGGTTAATAGTATTAATTATTACACAAATGGTTCACATCTCAATCAACATCATACTATTAATCCCATAATTAGGAAATAACAACCTTGCCTTCCAACAAAGCTTTATGAAGATTCTCAAAAGATATTCCACGTTTAGAGATCATCATTGCTCATGCCTGATTCAAACTAATGGAAAACCAAATTGAAAGAAATTGGAACACGTGTAATTATAAAAGTGAAAGAAAAAAAATAGTTTGAACTAAGTTTTGAATTGATTTTCTAAGTGCATGTCATTGTGGTGTGAAATATTTAGGTGATTATCTATCGACAAGGTGATACTCTCTTTATTTTCGACGAGCACCATTTAATAATAAATTATATTAAAATAAATGAATTTTGTAGAGATGAAACCATAAAAATTCATTGTTGGGTCCATTTATATATTTTTTTTGAAATGTTTATTTCAATTTTTTTAGATGTTAAATTGGAGAGATTGAATGCTGATTATTACTAACATAAAAATAAAATAAAATGAATGATGTATGCATCGAGTCTCATTTAAACACTCAAATTGAAGCATTCAATTCACTCCATATTCTTTATTTTTAGATCTTATTTTTCCACCTCTCATGGTTTTTTGTTTTGTTTTGAAATACACCTCTCATGGTTTTTAAAAACCCTCTTATTCGGTTTTGGCTATAACAAAAAAAAAACTATAATTCAAGTAACAAGACTTAATGGAATCTAAAATCAAGTGATTAAAAAGAAAAGGAGGGGTTCGAGGGGTCTAAGTGGTAAGGGACTTGAACCCTTAAGTATGTACTCAGACGTTCGATTCATGGATCAAGAGTATAAGAAAATCTGGTTAAGAGAGAAAAACATAGTTTGTGTGTCCTATATGTTTTCCGATCGAGATTAATCATTGCTAAATGATAGTGAAAACTTCGTACCAATATCATGGTAAGAAAAAAGGAGGGGTTCCGACAATGTGAGGCACAAACCTTATGAATGAGAATAGAATGCACACGACACAATATAATGATGTTTTATTCTAATCCCTTAATTTTCATCTAATAGCTAACAATAAGACCTCTGACTCGCATAAAATCCATTTCTCACTTGTGTGTAACATAATTTTTTTTTTAAAGGAACGTCATTTATTTTTATTTCACGACAAATCGCCTAAGATGTTTAGTATTTGAAAAAAAGGAGACACAAGGACTCTTGTTGACTAGAAGCAATTCATAGTGGATCAAATTAAGGAAGAAATGAAACTCTAAAGTATTCAAGACTTGTATATTTTCATATCAAATGGTGGGAGATATCATCCAATCCAATTATACAAATGACAAACATCAGTGACATTGATGATGTGAAAAATAAAACAAAAAAATATCAGGTAAAAATCTCATAATGCTTTAGCAAATATACCATCTACATAAACACCATATTTAATTAAGGCGCCCTCTAGCATGCATAAGTGCATGAAGTCTCCTACGGTACATAAGTTTTAACAATGGTTAGATTGTAAAATTTCATTTAGTTTATTCTACAACTGGTTGCACCATAGCCTTCTTCTCACTCAAATTAATTGCTTCTTCATCATAATACGGTGCATCTTCTGCACCTCATCACTCCTCCTTCAACCAATTTTAATTTTTCCCCAGCTACTTCCTTTCTTCCTAACCTCCTGCTAACGTGCTCTCAAAAAAAAATTATAGATTTTGTTGATGTTTTGTTTCAAATCCAGAAAAATAAAAGAAATTAAAAAATCAAATTCTTTTTTCAATTTTCATCTCTTCTACTTACAAAACCCGTAAATTTCAAAATTACTTAATCTTTAACTTACAAATTCATAATTTCATCAAGTCAAAATCAACAACACATAATCTCATCATAACCAAAGAAGAAAGAAGAATTTGGATCTGGGTTCCATCACCAATTTATCCATGAACAAGATCTATATATCTTCATTAAAACTCAACATGCAATAATCGAATCTAATTCGAACCTGGATTTAAGGATTTATTTTGAGTTAAAGAATTGTTGTTGTTGGTTATGATTGTGGTGTAGTAATTAGAGAAAAAAACGAATGGAACTGAGAATTGAAAAAGGGGTTTTTTAATAGAAAAAGATGAAAAAAGAACCTTTTTTCATGTCAAGGGAGAAGCAAGAAAGTACATTTCGGGTTCTGCTATAGTGTTCGTGTTCGTGATTTTTCTTGGTTGTTTTCAGATTCAATTTTTGGGCTTTTTCAAACACTTATGGAATTTATGGGTTTGCAAATCAAATTGGGTACATTTCGGTTCATTGATTTTTCTTGGAAGAAGGAGAAGGGTTTCGGATTCACTTATGGAATTTAAGGAAGAAGGAAGAAGGAAGAAGGAGAAGGGGAAGGAAGAAGGAAAACGTTACTGTTCATGATTTTTGTTTCTGGAAATTTTTGTTCATGAGTGGAAAAGAAGAAGATGAAGAAAAAGAAATACAATTAGGTGTTGTTGGTTCACTATAAGATAAAGTAGACTTGCATAATCCAATGGTAGCATTCTCTTAAAAAAGATCAAATGGTTTAAATTAAAAAAATTAATAAGGTCTATGGTGGACCACCTACAATGTTGGTCCACCATAGACATTTGGGGTTAAACTTAACTGAGGTGGATTTTTTTGACAAACGGAGATTAACTTAAGGGACCGAAACATGGATTTTATTAATTATGAGACCAAAATGAAAACGAGAAATTAATTAGGGGACCAAATGACCTATTAAGCCTAAAACCAATTATTTTGAATTACTTTTGGCAAAATATAAAATAAAATAAAAATTTGTGAAAAGAAAATTATGTACAACCAATTGTAGCATAAGCTCAATAAAAATACACTTATGTACCATAGGAGACATGTTTTACTTGCCTACCGGAGCCTTTGCCTTTAATTAACTACGCTTGGAAGTTTGTCCAGACTTGCTTTCACCCCCGTGTTTCTTTCCAACCGAACCATTACTAACAGTTCTTGAACTGAACTGAAATAGTTCGGTTTGGTTCAGTTCAGTTTGGTTTAAAACAGTTTTGTCCGATTTAGAACAGTTCAGTTCGGTTTTTAAAGTTCTAAAATTCAATTTCGTTGGGATTTTTATATTTTTTCAATGGTACCAATAATAACAATTCGGTTCGGTTCACAACAGTTCGGTTCAATTCAAAACAGGTCGGTTTAGTTCGAAATGCAAACAATTCGGTTCGGTTCAGTTATTTTGCATTTAGCAAACAGTTCAGTTTGGTTCGGTTCAGTTTTCATCTCGAACCGAACCATGCCCACCCCTACTGGTGGGATTATACAACTCTGATTCACAAAGGTAGATTTAAAAGTTACATGTCACTGCAAGCATGAGTTGAATTGCAGAAATTAAGATTCCAATTTTAAAAAATGGAGATAAAAACGACTAAGAAGCCTTGAGTTGCATTGCAGAAATTAAGATTCCAATTTCAAAAAATGGAGATAAAAACGACTAAGAAGCCTAGTCCCATTAAGTGGAGGTCAAAATTTTATGAAAAATTAAAATAACTGAGCTATCCTACTCAAAAGTCAAATAAGGAGGTTGAGTATTCTATCTCCACCACTGACAAAATACTAACATGAAAGAATATGTCGTGAAATTGATAATCTTTGACAATTCTCCGTAAATCAGTTGTAGTGGATAAGATAAAAATTTGTTTAGCTCTATGTGAAGCTAATCATGTCGAACACAAAAAAGCATACCAAGAGTTAATCCAAAAACACAATGGTTGCATATATACTTTAGCAACAACAAATCATTGAAAGACAAAGGAATTATAAAAACAAAATACTTGGGGACGGGGAAGCCAAGGATGTAACTCCAGAAAAGTGAGGTTAGAGTTCCAACAAAGTAAAATGACTTAAATTAGCAAAAAGCTGGGGCAGTGGTTAAGCATTAGTTTTTGGGTTCAGGGATAGATAGAATCCCTCTGAAACCTTAACCTTTTCTTTATTTATTTTTTTCTATGATATTTTTTTTAGCAGAAATGTGGAATAAAAGGGTTGAACCTGATTTCCTTAACTTTAAAATTGACAGCAAATGGTAACCACTACACCAGCAAACAAATATTATATATATAACAAAGTCAAATACAAAATCAACCATTTATAAATCTCCAAGAATATTGATGAACCTAAAAAAGATTAAACATGTAAGAATGGAAACATTATTACCATGGTGGAGTGTATTAGATTTTAATGGCACACTTTATGACATCACGTGATTTACCATCACCGTCCCAACCGTAATTGCATACGTCAGACGCTGACACGCGTGTCGGACACTAAACACGTCATTGATTTGAAGTGCCGGTGCTACATAGCTTATGTCTAGACCGTGGACCATTCCTTTCCATCATACTATGGGGAAAAGAAACAAAGGTGCGGATTGACTTGCTAAGAAGGTGTCTTAGATGTTCAGTATTTGAAAAAATGAGACACTGCTCTTGTTGACTAGAAGTAATTCATAGTGGTGCGTGGATCAAATTAAGTAAGAAACTCTAAAGTATTCAAGAATAGATAGATTCATATCAAATGGTGGTAGATATCATCCATTTAAATAGATAAATGACAAACATCATCGATGGGGTGAAAAATAACACAAGAAACTAGTACTAGGTTAACATCTCATAATGTTCTAGCAAATATACCATCTACATAAACACTATCATATATAATTAACAACGCCCATAAGTCTGTCCAGGCTTTGCTTTCAACCTCCATGTTTCTTTCTAACACAACCAAAACCATATCCATAGCGGGTAGATTCATGCAACGGACATGATTTCCTGCAAAAGGTATACAAAATTAGGGTTGGGGGGGTAAACACTGGGAATATACGGCTGTGATTCATAATGGTAAAAAGTTACATTTCACTACAAGCATTAGTTGCATTGCAGAAATTAAGATTCCAACTTCAAAAAATGGAGATACCCAAGACTACGAAGCCTTATCCCATTATTAAGTTGGGATTAGAAAATTATGAAAAATTAAAATGACTCAACTATCCTACTCAAAATTCAAAAAGTGAGTGAGTCAAATAAGGAGGTTGAGTATTCTATCCCGGCACACTAACAAAATACTAACATTTGTCATTTAAGAAAACAAACGTAAAAAAATATGTTGTGAAATTGATAATCTTTGACATTCTCGGTAAATCAGTGTGATAGTGGATAAGATAAAAATTTGCATAGCTCTATGTGAACCTAATCATGTCAAAACACAAAACATACGAGAGTTAATCATTAGTTTTTGGGGACGAGAAAATGTAACTCCCGAAAATGTAACTCACAAAAAACATACGAGAGTTAATCATTAGTAAGGTTAGAGTTCGTTCCAACAAAAAGCTGGGGCAGTGGTTAAGCATTAGTTTTTGGGTTCAGGGATAGATAGAATCCCTCTGAAACCTTAACATTTTCTTTATTTATTTTTTTCCTTCATATTATTTTAGCAGAAATGTGGAATACAAGGGCTGAACCTGATTTCCTTAACTTTAAAATTGACAGTAAATGGTAACCAATACAACAGCAAACAAATATTGTAACTTCGATGCAATACTAAGATATATATATATATTTATAAACTAAACTAATATGACCATTTATTTATAAATCTACAAGAATATTGATTAAACATGCAAGAATGGAAACATTATTACCATGGTGTATTAGATTTTAATGGCGCACTTTATGACATTACGTGATTCATCATCACCCATCCATACTTGGGCCTGGAAAGTTGTTAAAGCAGGGCTGTCGGAAGGGTCTTCTTTAGCTTTTGATTGAAAGGTAATGTAATGCATAGCTCCATCATCATTACCAACCTCCATGGTACACTTGACAACTTCATGAAACACAAATGTTGGAGCCTAATAATTAAGAAGAACAATTAGTCTATATAATGAAAAAATATACAATATGCATTCTCTTCAGTTAAGTATTGAACCTGATTATTATTATTTGCATTGTAATAGTTCAATGCAAGCTGGGAGAGTTCATTGAGAATAGGGCGATCATCATCGGATATGTAAATGGGTACAACGGGGGATCCGCCACATAAATGTGAACGTCGCGGAGGGGGGATAGCATCGTACTCCTGTGTTGTCCAGAATCAATCAAAATTAAAGTAAAACGGTAAATTGAAAACGAAAATGAAATAGATAGATGCGTACGTACACTTAGGTTGCGAGAACGCTCTATATAGTCATTATCTGCTTCCTCTATTTTCTTATAGGCATTATTCTTGTACTCAAAATTTTCACATATAAAATAATAAGGCTCTATGTCATCATCATAGATAGAAAACTCACTCAACTTTGGATCTTCATCATATACAAGGTTCTCCCAAACACGCGGTTCCGATTTCGATCCTAATTCCGGTTCCGATTTCGGCCGTTTCGGTTCCTTTTCCGGTTCGGAAATCGGCCGCTTCAATCTTTCTTCACAGATATCCGTGGGAGTATCGAATTCCATTGACATTCTGCAACACGAAATGAATGAATCACAATTTACATATACCTAAACCTTAACCCTAAACGAAGTCACTATTCATTCATCCTCTTTATTGTTTGGCTTTTACTTTGGGCTGACCCGCCCAGGCCTGGTAACAAACCCTAGATAACTTTTGTTTTTTGAAAATTGCTCTTTCTCACTTCCAAATTTGCTTTCTAACACCCCAAAAATACTGAAATACCTCACTGACCCTATACTATATATTTTTATAAGCCTATAAACCGTTTAATTGGCCAAATCTTAGTTTAACCAAACTAGTTTGATCCCATTTTCACAACACTAGTTCTTTTCGAACTATCTAATTTAAAGCAAACATTTTATGGCAGCATGTGAACTAGCAAAAACAATCTCTTGGCAAGCTTTGCAAACTTCACATTTTATGAACTTGTTGCATTTCATTCTTTTGGCAAGTAAGAAATATAGAAAAAGGAAAACGAAAAAAAAATGGCGATAAACTACAATGGTTGCAAAACTCTTAGCTATGTTTGGATTGGTGGAGAGTGATGGAATGAAGTGGGATAGATCCATGTTTCATTGTTTGATTTTGTAAAAAAAGAATGGAATGGATGTAATGTGATGAAACTCATTCCATCCAATACCACTCATTCATCCAATTTTCCATTCCCCCAATTTATGGTGTATCAAATGGAATGGAATACATTAATAATACAATTACAATTTTGTCTCCTTTTTTTTCCTTCTTTTCATTACGCGTGCTTGATTCCATTGTTTCATTGTATCCTGAATGCAAAAACCTGTTTTGGATCTTAAACGAAGATGATAAGTTACCTGGGACTTATGTTGGTAGCGTAGTTAACGGCATCAGTAAGTAACCTTGTCAATTTTGGAGAGTTTAGTTTTAGCCATATCAATAGAGCGGGCAACACAATATTATACATGATATTATTCATTAATAATACTTTGGCTTCATAAAAAAAAATTATATCCTGAATGCACCCAATAATTTTTGGAGGTTTCAATCAAAACTATATGTTTGTTACTCAAATTGTTTCCTGAATGCACCCAACCATGAATAGCTTCCGAAAAAAACAATTTAGGCTTGTTACAAGAAACAATTTAGGCGTGTTTACAAATCTCATGTTAGTATATCCTCAAATGGTTGCTATGAACATGTGTTGACTTTGAGTACTCATGAATGAAGGTAATTGTTTAAAAGAATCATGTATATTGGTGCTACTAACATGTCAAAATAACCAAATACCGATTAATTGGGTTGAGAATTCCACCTATTGATGTTTCTTAAATAAAGGGTAAAATTGAAATAAAAAATTTATAACTCATTTTGTTCCGTTGATTTTCCAAACAATGGAATGAGATATTAACTTCATTCCGTCATAAAATATTCAAACAATAGAATGAAATTTTTGTTCCGTTCCATTCCACTCCGTTAGTTTTAAGTTATTCAAACACAGCCTTAATGAATTTACAAGAAACTTTGGTCTTCATATGCAACTGTTGGAATTATAAAATAAATACCTTAGGAATATATATAGTTATTCATGCAACTAGAAGATCAATAGTTAATTATTTGCCTAGTAAATCACATTTATGTAGGAACCATAAAGCTGATTAATGTCCTTGTAATTCCCATATTGTATTTACTTTCTAGAGTATATAAACTGATCAGCTCAGTGAAATTTCACTCAAGCATTTCACAAATCCTTTAGAGTGTGTTTGGATGAGGGAATGTTTTGAGGTAATGTAATGTTTTGAAGGAATTCAAATACTTTTAGATGAATTCCATTGTTTGGATAATAATATGGAGAATTTTCAAAATGATGGAAATTTATGAAGTATTTTGTTCAAGTTAAATTTATAGAATTTCAAATGACACCTAAAAGCTAAGAATTTCAAATTTCTTCATTCTTATTTTTCAAATTTTGCATTTTGGTCCTCAATTTTTCCAAAATTTTCAAATTGACCCCAAAAAATTTACAAAAATTACAATTTGACCCTTAATTTTTTTTTTGGAAATTACAAATTTACCCCTTAACTTATTCAAAATTATAAATTGACCCCTCAAATTTTTAAAAATTTACAAATTGACCCATAATTTCAATTTTCAAATTTGGCCCAAAAGAATAAAATTTATAAAAGATGCCCAAAAATGATGACAATGAAATTTTTGATTACTTCATCCAAACAAGAATATTTAGAATGAAGTCAATTTAATTGAATTATTTGAATTGCCTAGAATTCTAAATACTTCAAAATTTCTCAATTACCTCATCCAAACACACTCTTAGAGTGTGTTTGGATGAGGGAATGTTTTAAGGTAATGTAATGTTTTGAGGGAATTCAAATACTTTTAGATGAATTTCATTGTTTGGATAAAAATATGGAGAATTTTCAAAATGATGGAAATTTATGAAGTATTTTGTTTAAGTTAAATTTAGAGAATTTCAAATGACACCTAAAAGCTAAGAATTTCAAATTTCTTCATTCTTATAATTTTACAAATTTTGCATTTTGGTCCTCAAATTTTCCAAAGCTTTCAAATTGACCCCAATAAATTTACAAAAATTGCAATTTGACCCCTAATAATTTTGGGAAATTACAAATTAACCCCTCAACTTTTTTAAAACTATAAATTGACCCCTCAATTTTTGAAATTTACAAATTGACCCCTAATTTGAATTTTCAAATTTGGCCCAAAAAAATTAAAATTTATAAAAGTTACCCAAAAATGACGACAATGAAATTTTATATTACTCCATCCGAACAAGAATATTTTGAAATGAAGTCAATTTAATTGATTCATTTGAATTGCCTATAATTCTAAATTCTTCAAAATTTCTCAATTACCTCATCTAGAGTGTGTTTGGATGGGGGAATGTTTTGAGGTAATGTAATGTTTTGAGAGAATTCAAATGCTTTTTAGATGAATTTCATTGTTTGGATAATAATATGGAGAATTTTCAAAATGATGGAAATCTATGAAGTATTTTGTTTAAGTTAAATTTAGAGAATTTCAAATGACACCTAAAAGCTAAGAATTTCAAATTTCTTTATTTTTATAATTTTTCAAATTTTGTATTTTGGTTCTCAAATTTTCCAAAGTTTTTAAATTGACCCCAATAAAATTACAAAAAATTGCAATTTGACCCCTAATATTTTTTGAAAATTACAAATTAACCCCTCAACTTATTCAAAATTATAAATTGACCCTCACATTTTTTGAAATTTACAAATTGACCCATAATTTCAATTTTCAAATTTGGCCCAAAAAAATTAAAATTTATAAAAGTTGCCCAAAAATGATGACAATGAAATTTTTTATTACTCCATTCAAACAAGGATATTCAGAAATGAAGTTAATTTAATTGAATCATTTGTTGTATAGAATTCTAAATTCTTCAAAAAATTTCCATTGTGTTTGGATGAGCTAAATAAATAGCCTTATATATTATTAGTTTTCTCTCTTAAGTCCTTTCAACAGCAACGTTTTCAACGTTATATTGCTAAGGTTCATCAATATTGTTGCCTTCTTTAGCTGATGCACTAGTTTGCAATGCTTCCATATACAAAATTTTCACTAGGTTCCTAAATTTTCGTCGAAAAGTTGGCATCTGAGACATGGAAGACACAATCCCCTGCAATCTGTAGCAATGAAATGCCAAAATAAACCACCTTTCAATACCGCAATGGGAAGGATTTGAAAAACTTAACATATGCATCATGAATGTGTTGAACAGTTTTTATACTGACTTGTAAGCTGTTTTCATAAACTATGATAAAAAAAAACATGAAATGAAATAAGTTAAAAATAGTTCATAGACATGTCATAAACTATTTTCATACATTCTCACAAATAGTTACATAAGTGATTATGTAATGAGATAAATATTAAGTTCTTTCAAGCATGTTTCTTCACTTTCTTCCAGCTCAAGATTCTTAAGCTGCTCTTTCATGATCAGTAAGGGTCCAATAAACCACTCAAACACTCTATCCTTCGGTCCATTCATCCTTGTCAGTTCTACATCATCAGCTGCAAATGCATATACGTCAAAGCATGGCACGAGTAATAAAATCAGTGCATATAACCAATCCATCTGAATTTGATTTTGCTGAAGTTAGAAGACACTGTAGCAAGGACCAAGCTGACAACTTGATGCTTAATTTTTTGCAATTGCCTTTGGAAATGCATTCCTCAATTGCCTTTTCCGAATCACGATTTGATAATCTAGAGAACAATAAAAAATTATCTAAACTCTTAGTCCACAACATTTCTTTTTTCATACTCAAACTATCAAACCTATATTTGGAAGGAACAACTTACTTGCTATCAAATGGCTTTTCTTGAGGGTTTAAATTTTCTCTTAGTTCATCCATGTATGAAAAATAGGAGTGAAAACAAAAGTCTGTGACATCCTGAACCACTGTGCAGCTTGTTTCAATTGTTGACCAACAACCATCCTGGCATCATAAATAAGTTGCATTAAAGCTTCCTGCCTTCTGCTCAAGACTCAATTCAAAATCTTTTAAGAAATTACTATAGTATAGTTAAGCTAGAAAAGGAGGATAATTAACTATGGACATATTTGAGCTAATCTATTTACATAAACATTTGTGAGACTGCTTGAAAGAGTTTATGGAAACAACTTATGACATGTCCATAAGTTGTTTTCTACTTATTTCCACAATCTCTTTATGATAGAATATGAAAGCAGTTTAACTTTTATCTTTTGCTATAGAAATAACATATACATAAGCAGTTACATGATAAGAGCTTAAGTTGTTTATCCAAACAGGACCTAAATTACATAGTCATGGTGGCAAAATTTTCAAGGCACTTCTAATCCACATTAAGGATACATAAGCAGAAACCAGAAAGTCTCACTTACAATGAAGCAATGATAAAATTTGTCTTGAACATTCTCTCCAACAACCTCAAAAGTTGCAAGAAGAGGAGCAAAAAAGCCATATCCAATTCCACCTAAAAAGTTACCAACAATACCAACTACCGGCAAAAGTAACAAAGGAACAGGCAAACATATCAACACCACAATCTTGAACACTAGTCCAAACCTCTTTGTTCTGTTGTCAAAGGCCAACAATTGATGAGTGAGATTGAGTCAGAACATATGAAACATATAATCATAGATAGTTTGCGATTGCAAGTCCAAAGAATTTGAAAAGAAATTACAACCTTGCCATACAATAGTATGTCCAAACAACATGTGCAGTCCAAAGTCCAATGATAACAGCTGAATTTCCAACAACCATAATGGCAAATGCAATTGGACCTATCAATGCACCTGCCAAGATGAATCACCTTATAATGAATATTTACATTTACAATGCATTCAACATTAATAATAATCAAGAACTTTTATTTATGAAATTATGTACTATTCCCTCCGGTTTTGAATATAAGCAACATAGATGGTCTTGAATATAAGCAAATGTCAACAACTTCTATCATATTTAATGCTACTATTCCTAAATTACCCTTGAATTAATGTGATTTTATTTTATTTTATTTTCATGGAACAAGTTACTATGAAGGGTAATTCAGAAATTGCAATTGTATTTTTTTATAACTTTGAGAGAAATAAATGACACCAACTAATTTTCTTAAAGAGTGCGATTTTTTTGTTTCTTATATTCAAGACCGGAGGGAGTATTAGAGACTATATAAGCATCCATATGATTCTTTATAAAATCATGTATAATTAAAAAAATCAAAGGTGGAATCAACAATTTTTTAAAAAAAAAAAATAAATATTTTCAAACATTAAGTTTTTAATATACTTTCATACTTTATTTTTGAAGCACTCCCTTACACACATTTTATATATGTCGTTTAGTCTAACAACAAGAACATTGAAATAAAAATACAAAAGTGATAAGTAGAAAAGAAAAAATGAACCTTTGATGATACCAAGTATGAAGAGCAAGAAGAAAAATGGGAGGAAAAAAATAAAGCTCCACAATTTGGTCACTAAACCTGCAGATGAATCCATAATAACAGACAACTATAAATGATGTTATGGTGAGCTTGTTTTTCTTTGTCTCTCTAGCTTATATTATTATTATTTAAGAAAACCGAACAAGTGAAAACCAATAGAGAATTTGTAGAATTGTTATCAAAACAACAAACAAAATTTCCAATTAAGTAGTATGAGTATATATTCAATTCATGTATTCATACTACTATACTATTATTTCTTTTAAAAAATTAAGAATTTTCTTCCATTTTTTTAAATAAACAAGTTATGTGAGGAAAAAACTATTATTAAACAATAAAAATTTCATCACAACTTAACATATTTATTGTAAAAGTTCGAAATTATTTTTCACATGAATATTTTTGGAAGTGGAGTGGGATCTACTTAACTTAACTATATATGAAAACTTATGTCTACCACAATTATGAAAATGCCCCTTTGTCATACCCCATTTTTTGACTCATATTTTTCTTTGTTTATTATCTTTTTATTATTTATTATTTCATTATAATTTTCAATTTCTTATTTTTACCTTTTATTACCTTTTATTATTTCATCTTTGTTGTTGGATTTTTATTTATTAATATTTATCACCATTAGCATTACTATCATTTTTATTAATTTTATCATTATCATTATTATTATTAATACTATTGTTATTGTCTTTTTCATTAATAATATTATTATTATCTTTTTATCAATGTTTTATTATTATTATTTATTATTATCATTATTTTTAATTACTAATATTATTATCTTTTTCATCATTATTATTGTTATCACCTTTATTATTATCATCATTACCATCTTTGCTATTTTCATTATTACTATTATTATTGGTTTTTTAATTGTTTTATTTTAAAAGAAAATAAAAAAGAAAAGGGGGAGTTCGCAGAGCAAAGTACCCATCGCTCTGCGAACTCTGCGATTTTTTTGCAGAATTTAATTCCTTTGATTTATCTTTCTTTTGTTTTCTTTATAGTTGTTATTATTATCACCTATCATTATTATTGTCATTATTGTTATCAATTGTGGCTGATTGGATCCAACAAGCAAGAATTGAGGCATGTGCCATTAAAGCCAAGGTAGGAAGGTTTTTCTTCCAAGCCAAGCAAGTTGGCTGCCCTTGGGCAGCTCTTATCCCTCCCAATTGACCTGCTACTCACCCTGAGCTTGCCAGCCAGCAGCTTGCTTGTTTTCCTTCCTTCTTTCTCCCCCAAAACCAGTCAAACACAGCTGGTTTTGCTTGCCCAAACACCATGAGTGCTGCCCTGTTTCAGCAGCTTTTCCTCCTTCCTCACACCAACCCACATGCTCCTTTTGCTTCCCCCAACCTCTGTACATCACAGTGCACGTTTTTCTTGCTTGACCCCTCAAGATTACAAGGACCAATCCCAAGGGACAGCCCAATTGCAAACCAGCCCTGTTTTTCCACTTTTCATCATCATTGCTATCAAAAATCAGCTGCATTAATGGCTGGATTTGGCAAAGTCTTGACCAAGATTGCAAGGCAATGTCACCTCTTCACTTTTGCATTAAATGCAAAGCAAAATAGCCTGGTTTTTAGCATACAAATCAGCTGGATTCTAGAGATTTTCATCATTGCAATAGATTTCATTTTTGCCTATAAAAGGAATGCAATGCACAAGGGTTCAAGAGAGTTGGAATTACAGCATTTTGAGAGTAGAAAAACAGTTCATACACATCATTCAAACCTTCAAAACATCATACAAAGAGTGAGAGATAGTAGCCAAACACTAGTGTTATTATCATCCATAAACCTCCAACATTCCAACCTTTACAAAATCACAATCCTTCAAGTCCTTCTCCATTCTCTTGCCACACAAGCATTTCTAGGAGTTCTGTAAGTATTCTAAAGTCTTTATCTTTCATTTTGCATTGCTACTTGCATCTTTAATTTTGTTTAAACTCATTTTGTACAAAAAGCCCCCTTTTGAAACCTCAAAGAAAATCTCAATTTGCAAAACACTAAACCTGAGTTGTTGTACTCCTTTTCTTCCAATTTTTCAAAGCTTTTTAATCCCCTCAAGGTTCTGAAGCTTGCTCAGAAGCAGCTTCTGAACAGAAGTTCAGAAGCAGCTTCTGAATTCGCAGAGCAAAGTCATGGTCGCTCTGCGACCATGACAGAACTTGGGTTCGCAGAGCCAAGTTCAGGTTGCTCTGCGAAAGTTGCAGAACTCAGAACCTGAGTTCAGGCTTCCAAAAGCCAATTTTTTGAGGTTCTAACTAATGATTCAGAACCTAAGATGGTTAAAACTCATTTTTGTTCAAACCATACCAAGTTTTTGCATGATGTTGGAAACTTCACAAGTTTTGAGCAATAAATCTTGAGTAACTTGCGAAACAAGTTACGTTCATTAAACTTTCAAAATCAAACTTGAGCAATAAGCTAAGTTCATTATTTTCAAAACTAAACTTGAACAATAACTTTGTTCATGATTTTCAATCAAAACATGAACTTGAGCCGAGCTTGCTCACTTTTTAAAACCAAACTCAAATTTGAGCCGAATTTGTGCATTTTCCAAACTTATGCATATTTTCATGAATTTGTTCATCTTTCAAACTTGAATAACACTTGTTCTCGAGTTCCAATAACTTAAGCAACAAGCTAAGTTCATGATTTTCAATAAACTTGAACAACAAATTTGTTCGTGATTTTCAACAACTTTTCTTTAAGTTTTTAACCAAGTGTTTTGTTTCCTTTGAGATTTCTTTGAGTTTCAACAAAACAAAAACTTGAATGAAAAAGGAATGGTTTGACGTATGTCTCTCCATTCCCCGATTGCACGAATGCTTGATGTATGTCTCGTTGTTCGGGCAATCGTCATTCCATTTTCAACGCGTCCAACGCGCTTAACCCTTTTATTGGTCCTTCGTGACCAATCCAACCTTTCTTTGGTCCCCCGTGACCATTTTAAACTTTTTCTTGGCCCTCGTGGTCAATTCAAACCTTTTCACCCCCGAGCGCGTTTTCCAACGGATACCATCGCCCTCGTGCGAGTTCGTCTCTTTTTTATCAAATCCTTTTTACCTTTTTTAAGCTACCCTCATAACGGTAGTAGGTAAAAGACTTTTTATCGGTCTTCATTAAGTTATCCAAATAACAATAGTAGACCACGTTTCCTTTTCAATCAAACTTTTTCGCTCGGGCGCGATCAAATCTTTTTTTTCATAATTAAAATCAATCAACATACAAACTTTTTCTACCCAAAGAACTACGTAAGCTTTGAATTCTCCATCGCACCGGGAGATACGTAGGAGCAGGACTTGTCAAGCCCTTTAATAAAAAACTTTCTTTTTCCTCTTGATCATATTTTCTTTTTCCTTTTTTTAATATATTCAAGCATGCAAGCAAAACGATAAACACTATAGCCTAAGCTAACTAGGAGGTTCCCGTTGAGTACAACGGATGTGAGGGGTGCTAATACCTTCCCCTTGCATAACCGACTCCCGAACCCAAAATCTTTAACATCAAGGTAATTTCGAACTTTTTTCCTTTTTCCCCGAAAAATTAAAAGTTCAGTCGTGATTTAAAATTAGTGATTCAACGCTTCTCGATAGCTTGATATCCGAAATTCGATGCGACACCCTTCATCTTTTTTTTTTTTTTTTATGTTATACCAAACTTTGTTAAAAGGTTAAAACTGTCCAAAACATTACCTCTGAATCTCTGATGCCTTAGATTTCTTCCATTTATTTTGCCATTTTTTTCCCAAATTTGCCCTCTATCTCATTACTCATACTTTACAAAGCCAAGGGTATACATGATATTTTCTCCAAAAATCACACTTTAATTCAAAAATCCAGGACCTCACCCACGTTTTCTCTCTCTTTCTCTTCTTCCATTGTTTCTCTTTCCATATTTCTTCACCATTTTTTCCTATCCTCTTCCTCAATTTCTTCTCTCTTTTTCACAATTGATTTCGTATGATTTTCTGTTTTTGTGATTTTGTGCACAATATTCTTGAATTTTTCCTTCTCGTTTGGTATGATTTTTGTTTTTTTCCGTTCATTTCCGTTTTTTTCCTGGTGATTTATACTCCATTGTAATGCAGTTTTGAACTTCACAAATTTCCCTTCGTCAATTTCCGTTTCTTTCGATTTCATATTCACTCTTTTTAATATTGTTTTTTGAAATTTTTGATGGGTTTTTTCTTGCATATATGAAAATTACACGTTATTAAGGGTATGTATTTTTCACATTTTCGTAATGCTTGTCGTATTTTAGTTTTAATTACTTTCAATTTGATTGTATGTTGTATCAATTCGAATTTCAGTTTTAATTTGAGTTACTTGTTTGAATCTATTCTTAAATAAACAAATTGAGATATCAGTCGTAATAGAGTATGTATGTATGTTATAGTGTTTGAATATATTCTGGCTTTGAGAGAGTGTTGGATGAAGGATATGCAACTTCTATGATCTTTTATCTAATAACCATTCAAGGTGATGCCCATTTTGTATGATTTTACCTAATGTTAGTTGTTCTATATTTAAGTACAAATTAAAGGATAGTTGTTTAATCCTTTCCTTAACTTCATGTATATGAATCTATATTGTGTTATACTTAGCTGTTTATATCTCTGATTGAAAATCTAACGAAGCTAAATCGCTAAACAGTTGGTCTTCAAGGTATAATTTTTCAATATTTTCTTCATGGTTGCGGAAATTTAGGCTTTCTGATTATTTTGGTCTTTGTCACAGTCAACAACAATTAGAATTTGTTTGTTTTCTGTTCCAACAAATAATGTTGTTACCTGTTTTAATTCATCATGGTTTCGTTTAGTAGTTGATGTATAGTGTGCAATCTTACCTTTTTTATCAAACACTTTGAAAAATATCATGTATTCATAATCAGTATCAACTATTACACAACCATTAATGGATAGTTGTTTAATCCTTTCCTTTACTTCATGTATATGAATTTATAATGTTATTCTTAGCTGTTTATATCTCTAATTGATATCTATATCCTCCTTGCAAAATCTCAGCTAAATCTCATTCCTTTGTACATCTACCTTGATGAACCTTATTGAAGATTAATTTCTTAACCTTATTGCATCTATTTAAAATTTTACCTTGCAGCCCCGGAAAATCTAACAAAGCTAAATCGCTAAACAATTGTTCTACAAGGTATGATTTTTCAATATTTTCTTCATGGTTGTTGAAATTTAGGCTTTCTGATTATTTTGGTCTTTGTCACAGTTAACCATTAATTTCATTGTCTATGTCGCATCCAGTAATGGATTCTATGAGTTACTCTGTTGACATACTTGGCGACCGAACTGATAAAGATTGTTTTCACACTGCTTTCATGAGAGACGAGGTAAGCAACCCATTGACGGTGATATTATATGTTTAGTGTATTTCTCAAACGTAATAATCTTTTTATGCTAAATATGTGAATGTTAAACCACTATTTATGTTAAATGTAACTTAATATGCTTATTTCATTGACAGAATAACCCTGAAATTGGATATGATTTGACTCAACCGAGAAAAAAGTCAAAGAAAACCATGACATGGAACGGGATACAATGTGATGGATCTAAGAAAAATTCAAATTCCAAGGTGCCAATATACAATTTCAACAAGCTGCGAAGGAGTGGTATGACCTGTTATTTTGGTCCTAAACCAAAATTAGGAGCACCAGGAACTACAGAGGACAATCCTATTGAAATCAATGAGGGAGAACAGTGACCATTTTTATTGTAATGGCTTATAAAAATGTCTTTGTTTTTGTGTAATGGATTTTAACAGTTGCCTTATTTTGGTTTAATGGTTTATAACAATGCATCTATTATGTGGTATGACAAACATTACTTAGTACTAACTTTATAGACAAATGATGGTTGATGTACATCAAGTTATATATCCAATAGATTTCTACATCAACACAATAATAGATCATCCACTTTAAACAGGTAATACTCCTTTCCATGGAAATTTAACACAAGTATTCATAATTACACTACTACAATTGACTAACATACTTACCTTTCATAATGACTCAACATGAGAAACTTACACTCTGGGTGTTGCAATTACAAACTTGAAGATCACAACAAATCCAATTGACAATTGTTTGGGGGCAATATAGTCAAACCATAATTTTCAAAGGTACTTGGTGGTTAATACTTTATGTTTCTTCGTCTATGAGTTAACCTGTTTTGATTATTCATGGTTGGCATACCACAATGCAGTTATATTCTGATTCCCTTCATACCTTTCAATTATGTTTGTCTTATTGGACCAAAGTCATCTAACTTATGGTTGTCATACCACCAACTTAATTGGCACATCAACTTTAAAGCATCCTACATAATTACTATTTTTTTTTTTTAATTTGACACTGAAAGTACAAGCACTGTGATGTCAGTATACTTTTCAGTTTCTGTTTTTATTTTAATTTCTGCCATTCTCAGAGCCAACTATTTCCAAATAAAGTTATTTATACTCTATTTAATCATAACCGTTGTAGCTCTTTACTCTTGCTATAAGTACACTCAAATGTTACATACACCGTAAGTTTGATCAAATATTTCAAATGGCGCTTCCAGTTAGAAATATCCTTTAGTCAACTCCACGGGGTTATGTTCAAGCAGTTCAACTTTCATATCAGGTCAGTCAAATTTGTCTTTCTTCTTCTTTTAATCATAATTTCAAGCAATCGCTAACCTACAATTTTTCTCCTAATTCTAGAATTATGCCAAAGTTGAACCAAACTTTGTATCTAAGTTTTCTCATGAACGGGGAGAGAAGTGGGGTGTATGGAACGATGAAGGGAGGTTCCATGTCTCAAAATTTAACAAAGACATAGTTAATTCACTGTTAACTGAAGGGTTGGTCGAACTCAAACAATTCTATGTCATTCCAGACAATGTAGAAATTACATTGTCTTATTATGGAAATTGTTTCTTTGCTCTAAAATCTTTCAAACAGATGCACTCATCTACTCCAATTCCATCTTTTCATAGCCGGGCTATAGATTCCTTGACACTCTACTTTGATATTCTACTCACTGAGACCACTGTCAACCAATATGAATTGGTAAAATATTTGACTTTCTAACTGCTTCAATTGAGTTGATATTATACCTATGTTATCCATATTTAAACAATTTTTTATCTATAGACTTTACCAATGGATATGGCTAAACATATTTGGGACAATTTTGATCATACCATAATTACATTGTGCGGTGACAACAGACAAAAAAGCTTATTTGAAGTTATAAAGAGTGCCACTAAAGATCAAGTTGAAACCAAAATTGGAGTTAACTGGAAATATTTATGTTGGAGCAACAACTTTAAAGTTGGCGATATTATTAGATTTAAAGTTTCTCATGCAAACGCTTTTGAAAAGTGTTCTGTGTTTAAGGTTAACTTATCCTAATTCTGTTTGGTGATGTTTTATTTCGTAAACTTAAGTATTAGTGTCAAGTTATTGTTTCTATAATTTTGTAATATTCTAACTATGTAATGTTGCTACTAAATAGTATGTAATATTTAAATGTAATGCATTTAATGTATTGTTAATTATTACTACAGCCACATTATATGTTACATGGTTCAATATGAGTAATAATTCAAATTTATGAATTTTTATTTTAATTGTGTTGTACATAGTGCTATATTTCTAGAAATATGACTGAAGTTGTATATCCAACTACTTTCTACACCAAAACACGTTCAAAGATCATCCACTTTACACAGGTATTGCTCCTTTCCACTTAACTTATGTTAAATTTTATGATCAGCATAGTACATGAACATAATTTTGCAGAAAATCCAAATATTTCATTGAGGAACATCAGAGAATAGATTAGCATACATCATTTGCAAAAAGGTAAATAATACTACCTATGTCAAGACTTATACTTAGATCTAAAACATCTCAATGAATTTAATACTTATCTTCATAACCACTCAACAGGACTAACATACAACCTGCGTGTTGGAATTTAAAAGTTGAACATGACAACAGTTACATTTGAGAATTGCTTGGAGGCAATATACTCAAACCATCCTTTTCCAAGGTACTTCTTATTTTCATTTCGCGGATCTATGTAAATCTCACATTCACATGTCATCTCTGTTTCTTTGTCTATAAGAGTTAAGCTATTTTGATCATCATGTTGAGTTGTTCACCAACGTGTTTTGGAAAATGCTGCAAAAAAAAAATTAACCATAAAATTAGTAGATTGTCCAATCACTTTACCCTAACCTTACAATAACTACTTATAGAATTTCTGTCTGTGTGTGTATGTAAAATATACTTACCAAAACACATTTCCCGTTGATGCATTCCTTGGTTAACTTAGCAGTCCACAATATTGGATTCATTTGAACATTCATTTCAAATAAATTTCTTTAATGAATATAACTTGCTTGGTGAAAATGTAACCTACTCTTCATTGAAGTTCCTTTAAATAAGGAAAAAATATAACATGTTTAAATGCTTATTTAACTCTGATATGTATCATGGACTGTACATATTGGTTTTGAGAGAACTGTCAAATTAGTGTAAGGAATCTCATACCCAATATACATT
The DNA here is from genome assembly GCA_018208015.1 of Medicago ruthenica. Classification (NCBI taxonomy): domain Eukaryota; kingdom Viridiplantae; phylum Streptophyta; class Magnoliopsida; order Fabales; family Fabaceae; genus Medicago; species Medicago ruthenica. Next base: position 69,432,848 of record CM031373.1, on the reverse strand, counting down.
AATAATAGCCATAGGATCAGAATACTGCTTTTGTGAAAAACAATTCATTAGTGTCATGAGTCTCATACACAATGTACATTTACACTAGCCATTGAATTGTCAAATCCAAGGAAACCAATTTTTTTAAAATTCTCAATCAAGTCAATATATTACTAACATCACTGATGCACACATGCACCACCACTGTTCTAATGCATACTTGCAACATATATCTTACTTAGTAGAAATATGACTTAATCTTAATTGAAGTGCCCTTCTATAAAAAAAGTAGATGACACATTTGAACTTTGATTCCTACACCATTTGCAAAAGTCCAAATGCATTTAATATTGTTGTTATTTGGTGTTTGCATGCATTAGTCTCTTCAAACTTTTCTAATACTTGTTAATCAATTGAATTTTATAATGGTAAATCTATTTGTAATTGTTGTCATTTAATATTGTAACAACAATATACTATTACTCTCCCAATAAGTCAACTTAATGCTGTAAACTTGACCCTATAGCATGGTCTCTACTTTTATGCGTATTCCCATAAAAAGTTAATGCAGTCTCATTTATGATGCAACCACTAACTTAATACCATTAATTATTTCATACCCAACTTAACACTAATATACCTTTATGTTTTGAAGGCCAAAGTTACTTTGACTCAACACAAAGTCTTGAGAAAATGGCCTGCATAGCAAGAACGTTGAGGGATAACAACAAGGGAGGATTTTTAACTGCACACATTTTGGGTGAAGTATGTTTTCTGTTTTATACATGAAGATCCTATGATCTACTTATTTTTGATTAAGTTTTAAGCCTTATTACTACTCATTTCTTCAAACTAAATAAAAAAAGGAAAATAGGTCACTATACCATAATTATTCATATTATCTCTCATTCATGCTATATGCATTTTTATCTTTAAGTCTTCAGACCTTTTCCAGTAACTCTTTAAACCTAATACTATAATATTTCAGTAATGCTTTGACTTTCAATTAACTTATAAGTGCACTTTTCCGTATACACGACTATGTTTATGGATAGATTACACTAACTTTTGTTTTGCTTTTCTTATATAAATATATACTGTGTTCAAAACTAAAAGCCTTGGGGAGAAATTCCAAACACTTTTGTGAAAGAGTTCTACACTGAATTAGGAGAAACATTCACATTGGTTGATGCTTACAATAACAGAACAACTGTGAAATTTAACCAAAGCTCTACTCATCCTCATCTTACTGATGATTGGCGTCGTGTCCGATCTGTCTTTGGAATACAAGGAAATCGAATCATGTTGTTGACCTACTTTGGAGACAACCTATTTTTCCTCACTGTCTACCATGATGTACATTTGGACTTATCTAAATTGTCATCTCAACATACTTATCGACTTAGCGGAGGAAATCTTGATTTCTTTGATGTAACTTTGACCCACTATTCAACCACTGGATCCCAATTGGTAATAAATTATATTCAGTCATTCAAAAGATACACAGTTACACAATTCTTTATTTCATATGTACTAATATACAATCATTTAATTGCAGACTTTCAATGCTAATCTCGACGATTTCATTCGATCCACAAGATTCAAATCTGTTATCATGTATGGGCCAGAGGGTACTGAAGTTCAATGTGTTGTATTGAGGAGGAGAAAACAAGGACAAAAGGTGACTAAGTTTGGCCGTGAATGGCAATTATTATGTCGTCTTAATGATTTCAAAGAAGGTGATACACTGAGGTTTACTTTTATCAACATGGAAACAACAAATGTCATCAAAGTCTACAAGGTTTAGAATAATGAGTCCTAATACATGTTTTACGAACTACATTACAAATTATAAATGTAATGTGTCTACCCTATGTTTTATGAATATATCTTCCTTGATACAAATGTAAGCTAATGCTCAATCAGGTACCTAATATAAGCAAATAAATTGATTTATATATCTTCCTTGTCATTTTTTGGAACTTAACACTGCCTATATGTTATGTTTGTCTTATTGTGCTAAAGCAATCTAACTTATATTCCTACACCATGTGCAAAAACAAATACTCAATCATGGTTCGCATGCCACAACTGAATTGGCAAATCAACTTTAAGTTTGTAATGCTATGTTGTAAAAAGGCTGACCATGTTCATCCATATCCTAATTTAACAATAATGTTAATCTATTCACATTGGTCCTATGCACGCTTATACCTTTCATTGACATGTGTTGTACACAATAATACAATTTCACTTCCCAAAGTCCTACAAAAAAAAAAACAAAAACGAATATATTCTTTTTACTTCAACTCCAATAATGATCAACTACATACAAACAAAGTTATACATCAAATAATGCATTACATTATTAAATTGAAGAAAAAATCATACTCACAATAATCTTTTCCTATAAATACATCTTCCCTCATAAATCAACTCACGTTTATCATTATCATATTCTTCATTCAACATCACTTACAAAAAAATGTCTTCATCTATCACTCAACTATCATCCAATCCAACAACAATGAAATCCAGTAGACCTTATTTCATGGCAGTCTGCACAAAAGTATTGCTAATATTACTTACTATATTTTCAAACTAATTCTTTAATGTTTTTCAATTACATATATAAACCACTAACAATGTTTTATTTATATGTTAGATCATTTGCGAATTAGATCTACTTTTTATTGCAGAACATTATGATGAACTCGATGAACAATGGATGTTGCAAGATGGTTATGGGAATTTTCATCAAGTTGAATTTAACAAAATTCTCATTATACCAGTACTTACCAGCGGTTGGAACCAATTCAAACATTTTTATCATATCACAGTGTGCGTTCTCTAAAAAAAACGCTCGAGTGTAAAGACGCTCGGAAAGACTGCGGAGTCGCCACCAAAGTTTTATTTTTAAAGGGAAACGTTGATAAAACCCTTGACGATGTGGAAAGGATGGTCATCGCAACCATTAACGGGTTCGGGAGTCGATTATGCAAGGGAAGGTATTAGCACCCCTCACATCCGTTGTACTCAATGGGAACCTCCTAGTTAGTTAGGGTTAAAAGTGTTTTAAATGTTTGCTTGCTATGTTTTTATATTTCAAAGGGGAAAAAGAAAAGGGGGAAAAAGGTATTTTTTATTAGTGTGCTTGACAAGAGTGGGATCTTGCTCCTACGTATCTCCCGGTGTGATGGAGAATCAAAGCTACGTAGTTCTTTGGTAGAAAACGTTTGTTTGTTGGTTGATTTTAAAGAACGATGTTTTTGATCGTATTCTAGCGGTTAAACGTAGCTTGTATGCTCGCGCATGGGAGGCTTAAGCGTTTGTTTGTATCGCGTTAGAATTGATAAAACATGTCCGTTGGCGAAAAAAGGTTTGAATTGACCACCGGGGGGGGGGGCAAAAATTAGTTTGGTGTGTGATTTTAAAGAACGATGTTTTTGATCGTATTCTAGCGGTTAAATGTAGCTTGTATGCTCGTGCGTGGGAGGCTTAAGCGTTTGTTTGTATCGCGTTAGAATTGATAAAAAACATCATGCTTTTGTGAAAAAAGGTTTGATTTTTAATTGACCACGGGGGGCCAAGAATTAGTTTGATGTGTTGGATTTGTTTTATGTTTTTGTATTTTTGAAAATAGAATGACGATTGTCCGAATAACGAGACATACGTCAAGTGCCCGTGCAACCGGGGAATGGGAAGACATACGTCAAACCACTCCTTTTTCATTCAAGTTTATTGTTGAAAGTAAATGTATATTTTTTTTGTATTTGAAAAGGAATGACGATTGTCCAAACAACGAGACATACGTCAAGTGCTTGTGCAATCGGGGAATGGAAAGACATACGCCAAACCACTCTTTTTTCATTCAAGTTTGTTATTGAAATTTATTAAATTAAATAAGAGCAAAAACACTTGTTATATTTTGAAAAAAATATGAGTTTCAGCCCTTGCAAAAAAAAAAGTTTAAAACAGGTTCTGAACCTCAGAAGCTGCCTAGAAGCTGCTTCAGAAGCTGCCCATAAACTGCTTCAGAAGCTGCTTTCAGAAGCTGAACTTCAGAAGCACTGTTCAGACGTTGACTTTTGGTTGACCATCAGACGCACTGTTCAGACGTTGACTTTTGGTTGACCATCAGACACACTGTTCAGACGTTGACTTTTCGTTGACCATCAGACGCACTGTTCAGACTCTGAGGTTCAGAAGCACTGTTCAGACTCTGAACTTCAGAAGCACTGTTCAGACTCTGAACTTCGGAAGCACTGTTCAGACTCTGAGGTTCAGAAGCACTGTTCAGACTCACTGTTCAGAAGCTGCTTCTGAACTACTGTTCAGACTGCTTCTGATTTCTGATTTCAGAACCTCAGGGGGTCAAAAACATTCGAATTCAGTAAGAAAAAGAAGTAAACCACTTCTGTTTTGGTGTTTTGTGAAGTTTGAGATTTTTTTGGGGTTTTTAAAAGATGTTTTTAGTTCAAAACTGAGTTAAAGACCACTAAAAATGCAGAACAAAGATGCTGAACAACAGGAACATCAGAACAAAATGCAAACAGAATGCAAATAAGAGATGAGAATGTTCAGGATACTTACAGATTCCTAGCAAAAGCTTTGAATGCAAGAAAATGAAAGGGGCTTTTGAGTGGCTGTGGTTTTTGCAAAGCTGGAAGTGATGAAGAATAAGAACAGCAACAACAATGGTGTTTTACTGTTATTCTTCACTCTGGGTATGATGTTTTTGGTGATTTAGTGGTTGTTTTGATTGTTTGATTGGTTTGTGAAGAAGGGAAACAGAAAACAGAGCTTTTCTTTTCAAAGATTGTGGTGAATTCTTGCTGTTTCTTTTGGTTCTGAGTTTGCTCTAAAATTCCTCTGTTCTTTTTCTCAAAATTTCTCTCAAATTGCTCAAAGATCAGATCCTTATTCTCTGATTTTCTTGCTCCTTATATAGGCAAAATGTGATCATTTGTAATCATGAAAATCCCTTGAAAGCTGGGCTGCTTTGGGTGCTATGACCAAGACTTTGGTTAGCATTTAATGCAAAAGGAAGGAAGTGACCTTGTCTTGCGATCTTAGTGAAGACTTTGGTTAATTTCAGAACAAATTGGGGCTGAGTTCTGACAGAAGTTGCTGGAAAAATGGGAAAACAGGGTGCTGTTTGCAACTTGAGGTGCTTTTGGGATTGATCTTTGAAGATTTGGGAAGAAAAACAGGAAAAGTAGGGTGCTGTCCTGTGCAGAGGTTGGGAGAAAACATGGAAAAGGGGTGCTGCACACAGGGGCAGCAGCAGAGAAAAAATGGGAAGGAAGAAATGCTGGAACAAGGGTAGCAGTTTCAGAAACAGGGCAGCAGTTTTGCAGCTTACCTTGACTGGTTTTGATAAAGAAGAAAGGGAAGAAAATGACAAGGTGGTTTGCTGGAAAGCCAAGGTCAGCAGCAGGAAAAAAGGAAGGGGAGAAGTGCTGCCCTGGGCAGCCACTTGCTTCTTGTTCCCCTTGGCAATGGCTTTGCACGTTTTTCTTCTTTCTTTGTTTTAAACAAGTTTAAAATATAATAATAATAGTAATAATAAAAATAAAAAAGAAAGATAAATAAATAATAATAATAATAAAACTTTTTATTATTATTTATTATTTATTTAAAAAAGGAAAATAAAAGTTGACTTTTCTATGTTGACTTTTTTTTTGAAAAAAGCTTGGACAAAATTAGGGTACAACAGCTGCCCCTACTTAATTGTGTCTTCACATAGAGAATGTGAGTGCCGATGGCATCACGTAAACTCTTTGTGAAGAGCAATTAAGTACAAAGGATCCAAATTTTGTCCTTCAAAGTGAGAAAAGACTGTAGTAAGTAATGAAAGTATTGAGATGCGGAAGCAATGGACACAAAGGTAAATGCAGGGTCACCTCTGGGTTGGTTACTGGTGCATAAACTAAAAATGAATAGATCGTCGCCTCGGGGGGTGCTTAGATCTAGAATTAGTCGTCGCCTCGGGGGGTGCTTAGATCTAAAAGACAAGTCGTCGCCTCGGGGGGTGCTTAGACTGAAAAATAAACAGATCGTCGCCTCGGGGGGGTGCTTAGATCTAAAAGACAAACAGATCGTCGCCTCGGGGGGTGCTTAGATCTATAAGACAAACAGATCGTCGCCTCGGGGGGTGCTTAGATCTATCCTGGGGATAACTGTATCGTCTCTAGACGTGGCTAGTACTTAGATTGTTGAAAGGGAAAAAATGATTGTTGATACATGATATGCTTCAAGTTGCTTTATGCAGTATGATATGATATGAGGTAGACTCAATAAGGAGTTTCTGCTGGGGAACTAAGTGGATGTAGGTAAGTTTAATGGAAATTGGGATAGTTTGTGAAGGGACCCGTTGGTTTCCTTTTGAAGAAACTGCTGGGGAAGTTCTTGAAAGAGGTCCACTGGGGAACACTGGGCTAACTATTGGTGAATGTCGGTGAATATGGGATACTCACTGGGAAGTGTTTGCTGGGGAGCATGAAAAATTGTGAGGGAGAGTATGATATGAATATGAGATGCATGCTAATGAATGAGTTTGATATGATGCATGCATTATGCTGACATGTGGGATGACATGTTGAGCTTTGATTATGATCGGGTGCCGAGCATGGTTGGGCTTTGGTTGTGATTGTGTTTGGGAGTGCCAATGAAAATTGGGCTTTATTTGTGATTAGGTGCCAAGCATGGTTGGGCTTTGGTTGTGACTTCACTGGGGATGTAAGGATCATCTTGAAAACTGATCGATATCCCGCCTTAGTGGATGAAAGAAATGTGGGGTATGCTTTATTTGGGGACTTCCGTCCTTCCGACACCCGAGATCTTTGCGTTTCACATACCGTGAGCCACGCACTTGTTTCTGCTGAAGAGTAAGAATCTTAAAATGACTGATGAAGAGTTTCAGGCCTTGAGTCCTTTGATGCAAAACTGGAGACCAACGGAATTCTTTCGGCATTTAAGAAATTCAAGTAAAACACATTTTTTTTGTAAGTTTTTTATATTATTTCCCATATTTCAATGCATTATTTATCACGAATAAAAATAACATTTTATGAGCTAGTGAGAACACAAAACATTGAAAAAGCTTAAAGATGATTTTTATTCAATGAAACTTGATCCCTTGAATGGGTGACAATACATGAAGATGTAATCCTTGTAAGAAGTGATTACTAAGATAGAGAAAAGAAAAAAACAAAAAACAAATGGAGATTTGTTTGGGTGTTACTTTGATACAACATGTGCTATTTTCCCTATGACTTCGAAATCCTTTGCCTCTGAAAGATGATAACGAGACCGATTCTTCCCCTCTTGAATTCTGTTAGGGTCTTGAATGCTGCAGCCTTTTGCCTTTCTTATTTGTTTTGAAACCCCTAATTTTTACCTGGACCGCTCTTTCGAGTTTTCAGTCCACTGGGGTATATTTCCTTTTTTGATGTCCTTAATTTTTGCCTAGACCGCCTTTTCAGGTTTTTGATCTATCAGGACGCTCTCTATTGCCTAAACCGCCCTTTCGGGTTTTCGATTTAGTGAGCTCTTTTTTCTTTTAGGCATAGTATTTTTTGACTGCGTCGAAGTTTATTGATAGGGGAAACTCCTCTCCATCCATAGTAGTGATGATTAAGGCTCCGCCAGAGAAAGCCTTCTTTACCACATATGGTCCTTCATAGCTAGGAGTCCATTTCCCGCGGGGATCCTTGTGGATGGGTAATATCTTTTTCAGCACTAAGTCTCCTTCTCGGAATTCTCGAGGACGAACTTTTTTGTTGAATGCTTTCTTGAGCCTCTTTTGGTACAACTATCCATGACACAATGCTGTTAGGCGTTTCTCTTCTGTGAGGTTCAGTTGGTCGAACCTTCTTTGGACCTATTCGGCTTCCTCTAACTTAGTTTCCATCAAGACCCTTAATGAGGGAATTTCAACTTCAATGGGAAGCACGGCCTCCATACCGTATACTAAGGAAAAAGGGGTTGCCCCAGTGGAAGTGTGAACTGTCGTTCTGTAGCCGTGTAGTGCAAAGGGAAGCATCTCATGCCAATCCTTGTAGGTTTTTACCATCTTCTGGATGATTTTCTTGATGTTCTTGTTGGCTGCTTCTACCGCGCCGTTCATCTTCGGCCGATATGGTGAGGAATTATGGTGCTCAATCTTGAAGTCTTTGCACAACTCCTTCATTGTGTTGTTGTTTAGGTTTGCCCCATTATCTGTGATAATTTTGTGAGGAGTGTCGTAACGGCAAATGATTTCCTTCTTGATGAATCGGGCTACCACTTGTTTTGTTACGTTTGCATAAGAAGCCGCTTCAACCCACTTGGTGAAATAGTCGATGGCAACCAGGATGAATCGGTGTCTATTTGAAGCCTTTGGTTCAATCATTCCGATCATGTCTATGCCCCACATAGAGAATGGCCAGGGTGCCGTCATGACATTCAGAGGAGTTGGTGGCACGTGCACCTTGTCGGCGTAAATTTGACACTTGTGACATGTCTTGGCGTAGTGGAAACAGTCAGCCTCCATAGTTAGCCAGTAATAGCCCGCCCTTAGGATCTTCTTTGCCATTGCATGTCCATTGGCATGGGTTCCAAAGGACCCCTCATGGATTTCTTTGATGAGCATGTCTGCTTCACGTTTATCCACACACCTGAGTAAGACCATGTCATAATTTCTTTTGTAGAGTGTGTCCCCACTGAGGAAGAACTGCGATGCCAATCTCCTGAGAGTTTTCTTGTCTGTTTGTGAGACATTCTCTGGATACTTTTGCTCCTCGAGGTATCGTTTGATGTCGTGAAACCAGGGTTTGTTGTCAAGTTCTTCTTCGACCACTGCACACACAACTGGTCTATCCCTACGATCCATCCTTATGATTGGTGCCTCGTTGTGGAAATTCACTTGGTACATTGATGATAATGTAGCCAAAGCATCTGCTACCTGATTCTCTTCTCGAGGTATATGATGAAAGGTGATCTCATCGAAATGCTTCATCAACTCTACAACACGGTCACGGTAGGGGATCAAATTGGGATGCTTTGTTTCCCATTCTCCTTTTACTTGATAGATGACTAGTGCAGAGTCTCCGTATACTTCAAGGATTTTGATCCTTATGTCAATTGCCGCTTCGAGGCCCAAAATGCATGCTTCATACTCTGCCATGTTATTGGTGCAGTCAAAGCATAACCTTGCTGTGAAGGGTTGATACCCATTTCTTGGTGATATTAGGACAGCCCCGATCCCGTGCCCCATGGCATTTGAGGCACCGTCAAAAGCGAGCTTCCATCGAGCTCCTGGTTCAGGCCCTTCATCATCACTTATGATCTTTTCGTCATTCAAGGCTACAACGTCTTCATCGGGGAAGTCAAATTGTATGGGTTGATAGTCTTCCAATGGTTGGTGAGCAAGGTGCTCGGATAAAACACTCCCTTTTATAGCCTTTTGAGCAACATATTGGATGTCATACTCGGATAGCAGCATTTGCCAACGGGCTATCTTTCCTGTGAGGGCGGGCTTTTCAAAGATGTATTTGATGGGATCCATCCTTGATATCAACCAAGTGGTGTTAGTCAACATGTACTGTCTTAAGCGTCGGGCATCCCATGCTAAGGTGCAACAAGTCTTTTCAAGCGAGGTATATCTTGATTCGCAATCGGTGAACTTCTTGCTTAGATAGTAGATGACGTGCTCTTTTCTTCCCGTTTCATCCTGTTGTCCTAGCACACAACCCATTGATCCCTCAAGTACTGTCAAGTATAAGATAAGGGGTCTACCAGGAACCAGAGGTATCAAAATCGGTGGCTCTTGCAGGTACTATTTGATCTTATCAAACGCCTCTTGGCAGTCCTCATTCCACTGGACAGTTTGATTTTTTCTTGACAATTTGAAAATTGGTTCACAAGTGGCCGTCATGTGTGAGATGAATCTAGCAATGTAGTTCAATCTTCCTAACACCAATAACTTGCTGACATATCTTGTATGGCTTTTACTTTGTCAGGATCCACTTCAATTCCCCTTTGGCTGACTATGAAACCCAATAACTTACCGGACCTAACACCAAATGTGCACTTGTTAGGATTTAGGCGTAACTTGAATTTTCTCAGGTGCTCGAACAACTTTTGCAAATGGAGCAGATGATCCTCCTCCATCTGGGATTTGGTAATCATATCATCGACATAGACCTCTATTTCCTTATGAATCGTGTCGTGGAAGAGAGTCACCATTGCTCTTTGATATGTTGCCCCGACATTTGTCAATCCGAAGGGCATTACCTTGTAGCAGACAGTCCCCCATGGGGTGATGAATGTGGTTTTCTCCATGTCCTCTGGAGCCATTTTGATTTGGTTGTACCCAGAGAAGCCGTCCATGAAAGAGAAGACTGAAAACTGGGCGGTGTTGTCAACCAATACATCAATGTGAGGTAGTGGGAAATCATCCTTTGGGCTTGCTCTATTCAAGTCCCGGCAATCCACACACATTCTGACTTTGCCATCCTTCTTTGGGACTGGCACAATGTTGGCAACCCATTGTGGATACTTGGTCACTACTAAGAAACCAGCATCAAACTGCTTTTTGACTTCCTCTCTAATCTTGAGAGCCATGTCGGGTCTGGTTCTTCTCATTTTTTTGCTTTATTGGTGGGCATTCCGGCTTGAGCGGTAGTCTATGCACGACTATGTTGGGGTCTAATCCTGGCATGTCCTGATACGACCAAGCGAACCCATCTACATACTCTCATAGTAGCTTAATAAGCTTTTCATTCACGTCTTCTTGTAGGGAGGCTCCCACTTTGACCTCTTTCTTGTCCTCTTCGGTCCCTAAGTTGATCATTTCAATTGGTTTTTGGTGCGGTTGTATTACCCTATCCTCTTGATCCCCAAGTCTGGCCAATTCTTCAGGGAGTTCATAATCGTCCTCCTCATCGTCTTCCGTTTGGTTAATCGGGAAATCGAAGTCGTAAGGGATTATAGCAGTGTTATTTTCGGTGGGTGTATTTGTGGATCTGCATGAGTATGATTTTATTTTAGGTTTTGCAGATTTTTTTTTTTTGAAAAATATTGCTATTAAAGAACAAAAGGAAGAAATGAACTCAATTGAACATAAAATGCAAATAATCTTTGATTATGTCGAAAACCTTTTGATGCTCCTGTCCCCAGTGAAAACTATCATCTTTCTTCAGTCAGAGTAATGGCGAAAAAGCTTGTGTTTTGCCACTTAAGTTTGAGATAAATCTCCTTAAGAAGTTGATTTTTCCCAATAAAGACTGAAGCTCTTTTTTAGTCGAAGGAGGTTTAGTTTCTAGGATAGCCTTAGTTTTATTTTGATTGATCTCAATGCCTTTTTTATGTACGACAAATCCCAAGAAATCACCTGCACATACACAAAAGGCACATTTTAGTGAATTCATTTTTAATCCATATTTTCTCATTCTTTCAAATGATTGTCTAAGATGATTTAAATGTTCATCTTTCGGCGAAGGCTTTACAACAATATCATCAATGTAAACTTGCATAAAATTTTCAATAGAATCATGAAACATTGAATTATTGCCCTTTGGCATGTAGCACCAACATTCTTTAGGCCAAAAGGCATCACCACCCATTCGTAGGTACCTAAGGCCCTTGGGCAACGAAATGTTGTTTTTGACACATCTTCTTCAGCAATAAAGATTTGATTATAACCAGAATAACCATCAAGCATACTTAAATATTCAAATCATGCTACTGAATCAACTAGAATTTCTGCCACTAGCATAGGATATTCATCCTTTGGTGTAGCATTATTTAAATCTCTAAAGTCTATACAGACTCTAAGAGTTCCATTTTTCTTAATGACAGGAACAATATTTGCTAACCATTCAACATACCTTGCAGTTCTAATGAACTTGCTTTTGAGGAGTCTTTCAATTTCCTCTTTGATTTTCAACATAATTTGAGGTGCAAACCTTCTTTGAAGCTGCTTTACTGGTTTCTTGTCTGGTCGAATTGGTAACTTCAATTCCACCATTTCCCTGCTCAAACCAGGCATTTCATTGCAATCCCAAGCAAACTAGTCTTTAAACTCCTTCAAGAGTTTAACTGTTTGAACCTTCAAATCTTGATCAATTTTAGAACTGATATAAGTTGGTCTTTTGATTGATCCATCTCCTAAGTCAATTTCCTCTAAAGGATCTTGAGCTTGGATTCTTTTGGTCGAAAGAGAGGGGTCTTTCTCAAAACCTAAAGGCTCTTCATCATAAATACAATCAAACCTTTAACTCTCAACCAATTTTTCATCAATGTCTTCGCCAGACATTTTATCTATGGTTCCTACAACCATTTTTTGTTGTATTTCAGCCTTTAAGGCCTGTTTTATTTTATTTTCGGCCATATAGGCCGTAATCCTTGCCTAAACTTCTTGTTCAGACATAATGAGCATAATCAATGTCCCACCCAGTTGGGCGGATAACTCCTTCCCCCCAAGATTCATTCTCTGGGTATTCTATTTCCCACATGAATCCATTGGTAGGATGCAACCTGATAGAACAAACATTTTTCTGGTTAATAAAACCAGATTCAGCTGCACGACATGGTGCTATATTTGCCAAGTTCTTTTCAAAGGTTTTCCTAGTGATATGGTTTACTTCAGCGGTGAAATAACTTTGATCTGCTTCAATATTTTCCACCAGACCATCTTCTCTCCAGATGGCAATTATTTGGTGCATGGAAGAGGGTACAACCTCAATTCCATGTATCCATTCCCTTCCTAAGAGCAAATTAAAATTCGCCTTAGTAGGCACCACCATGAAAAGAGTGGGCCTTGTTATGGTACCCACTGTTAAATCAACATGGATAGCACCAAGAAAATGATCAGCTTTTCCCTCATAATTAGAGAGAATTATGTTGTGGGGCTTTAAATCTTTGTCGAGTTTGCCAAGTTTCCCCAGCAAAGAGTGAGGCATTAAATTTACTGCAGCTCCACCATCAACAAGGACCTTGTTGATGACTAAAAAGTCATTCACTTTTGCTTGTATGAACAAATGCTTTAAATGGCTTTTCATTGCACCATTTGGTTTTTCAAACAAAGCCTTATTCTCATCCACACATCCATAATTTGTAACATAGTAACACATTGGCTTGTTGGCATCAGGATTTGGGTCGAATTCTTCATCAGATTCTTTGACTTCAGAAACGACATCATACTCCGCAGGGAGTATTGAAACAACATTACATAGCACGTCGAAGTCAGGCTCGAAATCCATAAAATCTGAATCCCAATTTTCATCATTATAAGCAGTCATGCCTTTCACTAGAGGTAGTGCGGGGAACAACCTCTCCTTGACTGGCTTTTTAGCCATTTCGACTACTTTTTTCCTTTGATGTCACTGTCATTAGTTTTGACATCAGTAGAGGCCATTTCAGCAACCTTCTTTTGGCGTTGGTACCTTCTCCATTGGGTCCTAGTCATTGGATTTTCTCCTTTATAATTATTAGTATAGGCGTACTTCTTGGACCCATCAGAACTTTTAGTGCCAGGAGCACTGTTACTTCCTTTCTCCATTTTGATTTTTCCAACTGGAGAAATTTGTTGGGCTGGATGAATCCATTCTCCAACAGGCACTTTTGCCTTTGGCACAAAGGTCTTTCTTCGACCATCTTTGAAAAAGTGAGTGGTGGTCGAAGAGGAGTTTGCAAACGAAATAAAATTCCTATCAAAGGAAAACTTAGGCATGTGGTCAGCAAACCATGTCCCCCTTTTCTTAGAATGGGGTTTAAAACTCTCAAGGCCCTTGGCGGCCTCCTTATAAAAAACTGCACTGCATCTAGGGCAGAGTGCAACCTCTGAATTCTTCAGCCTGCAGCGGTTGAGGAAGTCTATCAATCCCTCTTCAGCCATAGGGAAGACAACTTTCATTTTCTCCAGATATTGATCCTCATAAATTGTTCCAACACTGATTTTGCGGCCCTCAGTAGCCTCTACCATCTGACATTCAGCAACATCAGTATTGCTTTCGACAGACAGGTTTTCTACAGCTTCAACTATGGTATCTACCATTATACAGCCCGCTGGTTCAGTGTACATTGCGTCTACAACTTTCATAGGATCAACATCTACTTGCATTTGAGTCTTAGCTTTCTCCCCAAATTTCATTCTTCCTTCATTCAAGGCTTTCTGAACAAGATCCTTGAAAAGAACACAATGTGAGGTTTTATGTCCCAAATAATTATGAAACTTACAAAAACCGCTTTTTTTTACGTTGCTCTAATGAAGGAGTTTTTAAATCCTTAGGGACTATAATTTTCCCATCAGCAACCAAAAGGTCAAATATTTCATCACATTTTGTTATATCAAATGTATACGTTTTGGGAATATATTTATGATTTTTTAGTTCTGCAAGATTTTTCCCATCAGAAGGCCTCAACAATTTACAAGTATAAGAAGGCCCATGTTTTAATTCTGCAACATTAACCTCATTATTTTCGACATCCTCATAAGCTATGTCGAATTCTTGATCACTGTCGTTCGTTTCGACATATGCGACCTTTTCTTTTTTATGATACTTATGAGTTTTGGCTTTCTCAGCCTTCAGCCTTTTAACCTGTCGAACTCTATCAGCCAACTGGGCCATATCTCTTAAATATTGAGTGTCTAACTTTTTCCTAATGGAATAGTCAAGACCCTCAACAGCTATTTCGACTAATTCATGTTCAGGCACTTGGGTGAAACACCTAGCCTTCAATAGTCTAAATCTATTGAGGTAATCATCAATAAATTCTGGAGTTTCACACCTAACACTAGCCAATTCTTTCAAACTTATCTTAGATTGGCCCATGTAGAATTGTTCATGGAACACCCTTTCTAATTGATTCCATTTATGGATTGAATGCGGGGAAAGAGTAGTGAACCATGCAAAGACATTCTTTGTTAGAGAATTGGGGAAGTATTTCATTCTCAAATTTTCATTATTTGCCAAATCTCCAGCCTCAGTTAGGCATTGAGCAATATGTTCGACTGTAGATTCACTGGTGTCACCATCAAATTTTGTAAACTTAGGAATTTTCCATCCCCTACGAAGTTCACTCTGGAGAACATATTCTGACAAGGCTGAAACAAAATTAGGTATATATTGGCCTATGTTAAGGCCATTTTGAACCAAAATAATTTCGACCAAATTTGCTATATTATTTGTCCTGCTAATTGTTTTGTTGGACATTTCTCACTATGGCATCAGCATCCTGATTTCTATTTACCAAAATCACAGGAGGATTTTCGACATCCTCTACTTGGGCTATAGGCTCGACTAGTCGAACTTGGAGAGCAGGTTGTTGCCCTTGATTCCCTTCGTTATTTGGCCTTTCACCAATATGTAAAGGCCTCGAATTTTGAATTTGAGGAATTTGATGATCTCTTGCCTGGACATGGGCAAAGAAATCTGTTATTCTCCCCATTTGTGTGGCCAAGAACTGGTAACTTTGGTTTGTGGTCTGAATCATAGGATTGAACGTTGTTCCAATTTGTTGTTTTAAAATGTTCATCATTTCATGATTACTCTCATCCATCTGTTGTCTTAAGGAGAATAAGGAATCATTCGTCAAAGATGGGAGAGCATTTCGACCAGGAATGCTTGAATAAGAAGGTAAGTGTGAATTATAAGGCGTAAACACAGTTGCATTATCTGCATATGTGGACGCACTTGTGTGTAGGCCAGCCATCATTGTTGTTGGCATGCCATAAGGAAAATCCCTTGTGACCATAGGCATCGTGAGTTGTTGCATAGAAAGGAATTTATGGTCCAACGAAGTTCTCACTGGATAATTTGGATCTCTAGGGGTCGAAGGGAAAGTTATTGGTTGTGGCAATGAAACCACATAATCAGATTGTGTAAATGGAGCGGTTAATGGTACGGTTATAGAGGGATTTTCTCCCATAACCGTCGAAACCGACATAGGAGCAATTGCTCCCATGGCAGTTGACACATTGGCATCTATTGTAGGTATAGACGCCTGGGTAGATTGGGCTTGTGAAGATTGTGCATTCATCTGGGAAGATGCGCAGAAGTACTAGGACGAACCATTTCTTTAAGTGCTTTACCACTTCTTAAATGCATGCACAAGTAAGATTCCCCAGAAAAACTTATCAAACTGATTTACGAATTTTCCATAAAAGTTTTTTCACAAGAACAACTAGAAAAATAGAAACTTACGGAAATTTCTTGAAAAATGCACAAACTGGGTCCCACTGGGCGTGCCAATTTGTTTACCTGAGTTTTTGGTAAACGACGAGTCTAGCTTTGTTTATTACAAGCGGGATCAAACTAGAAATCCCAGAACATGTTTGTGCTTTGTTATTTCTAGAAAAGAATGAACATTCATCACCTTTAGTGAGTTTGCTTACACAAAGATGAAGGAAACCGTTTTTTTATGAAGATAACCATCAAGATTCGACATAAACCAACAATTGGTTGTTTAAAAGTTGTAAAAAACAAACAAAAAAGAAAGGCTTAAAGTTTTAAAGATGACAAAAACTTAAAGAAATGTAAATTGCATTGCTTTGAATGTAAAGCTGGTTCACAAGATCATGTTACATACATTCTGTTAACTCTTTTCTCTGGACGCTGGTACTTCGAGTGTTTAGAACTTTTGCTAATGATTTGTGACTCGTTTTTCCTATGAAAAACTACTATATATACGTAGAAATACGAATGAAAACCTAACTGCTAAAAACTACATTACTTCGACAGTTTCAGCATGGCTTCCACGTGTTTGCACCGTCCAATTTGCCTCTTCAAAGAGAAACTGGTTGGAGGCTTCTTCCTTTATGTCGAAACACTTGAACTCAAGGAAGAGTCTTTCCCTCTTTGTCGAAATCTTGCTAGTCGAAATACCTTTGGGCTCTTTTTAGACTTGAATGCTCCTGGACTTGGAGAACTTAAATCTTCCTTTAGTCGAAATATGCATCCATTTCCTGTACTTAGAAGATTTCATGGCTTTTACAACCATATAGTTAGTCGAAATTAGGGAAATTAAATTATGTGCTAACAGTCACAGGTCGCCACGTCAGCCTCCGTCAGCCACATGTGCGTTTTTGTAACAGAGAGGGACGGCAGGGACGAAAGTAAAAAAGTTTAGAACTTACGAGGTTTGTTTCGCAACAAAAAAAGATTCAGGGACGAAAACAAAAAACGCGCGAACTTACAGGGACAAATTAACTATTTAAGCCTATTTTAAATGACATGTCATATAACTTGATGATATGGAATGGTCAATAACCATGAAATTATCAATTAAAATATGATATATCATTCTTTAGAAGTTCAAAAATATTAAAAGAAGATCAAAACTGTGTGATTTTAAAACGAGGAGACCAATTCCATGAGCAGGTTAAAATAGGGGACTAAAATTATAATTAAACATTGATTTATAAAAAATGGTATATGTGTATGAATGTTAAAGTGGCAAGGACGGATAGAGAGTGATCCCCCACGGGATGTTTTCTACTCTCATTCCCCCATGTTTCTTTCGGAATATCATCAACATAAAATGAGCTTAAAATTTGATTTATAGGTATAGATTTTCATCACTTCAATTTTGAATATTTGGCATTTAAAAAAATTATATTTAATTCATCTTTTAATAAAAAATTATAATTTTTCGTAAAAGATATTTTCGTAATGATATAAACATGTTTGTAAATGATCTTTCCAAATTTTAAAAGTTTGAAGATAATTATAAAAATTTGAATTTAACATGTACTAAGACCGGGTGTTGGAATATTTTAGTCATGCAAAAATCCAACATTTTTATTCTTGGAACGAAAAAATTATTTAACTCATGCATATATTATATACAAAATTCTTTATTTTGAAGTTTTTTTTAACCATATTTGAAATTTTAATATTTAGAAATTTTTCACCTTAATCGTGATTATTGAAAATTTCAGATTTTATATATATATATATATATATATATATATATATATATATATATATATATATATATATATATATATATATATATATATATCTAAGATGGATATAATAATGTTAGAGATAATGATGTGTGATCATTAAAGGTATTAATTAGAAATCAAGGCTCGCATATAATGCACTATTATTGAACTTGTCTTATACTCCCTCCGTTCCTTTTTAATTGTCACTTTTGAAGAAAATTTTTGTTCCTTTTTTAAGTGTCACTTTCAAAGTTCAATGCAACTTTAAATATTATTTTACCATATTATCCTTAGTTATTTATTACAGAGAGAGAAATATATGAGATGATATATTAAATGAATATGGCTATTATAGTAAAAATATAAATTATTGTATCAAAAGTAGTGACATTTATTAATTGTCTTGGTTTGTGTAAAATATCAAAAAGTGACAATTAAAAAGGAACGGAGGTAGTATTATAAAGAAGCTAAGTAAAAAAATTCAACTTTAATGAAGTTTTTAAATTCTCTTTGATGTTGTCAAAATCAAACCGGAGTATGATTTTAAATCTAAACCTTAAAGAAGCTAAGTAAAAAAATTCAACCTTAATGAAGTTATTTAGAATATGTGGTCAATATATTGGCAAATTCTATCGTACATCTAAAAATTTAGGTTTATTGGTACACCAAATCCTTAAATTAATAGTTAAATGAGTTATTTTTTGAAAAAAAAATTATCTTCTATCACCTATGATTTATTAACATTAAAAGCGGGCCAGTGAACTATAATTCTGACTCAAAGGCTTGAACAATAATATGACATGTTAATAATACGCGTGTGTCAAAAAATCATTTTTCTGTCTTTGGTGAAGGCTCGGAGCCTTAAAGGTAAGGATAAAACTTACACACAGTTCTTTACATACAATTTTTACAGTTTTCGAATCAAAACATGACACATGTCCTGTGTTATCCACGTCAACTATAGTAGCTAAACGGAGTGAAGCTTTTCCTAGTAATCACGAGCAATCAATTTTTCCGAAGAGCACCACATCACATTGAACGCCCACATCTTTTCACCCTTTCTATAAACCTCTTTGGACAAACACATGCTTAAACAAATCTAATGACATATGAGTAACAAAGACCTTTATATGATATGATATTCAAACTACTCAATTACATACAATTAGTAGTTCCAATCGAATTAAACGAGAAGAATAATTATGGTGGTTTATTAATTATTTATGGAAGAGGGTAAACAGATGTTAACATGGTTTGTGAGAAGAGAATGGATTCAAAGCGGTGAGGTTGGTCAGTCTAAAGGAAATAGAAAGGGCACACGTGATCACAAGGGGAAGCGATATACAAACTAGAAAGGGCGATGGTGGGAAAAACTGATTGTTCTTGATTACACAGGAAGAGTTTACGCCGTTTAGTTCATATAGTTGACGTGGATAACACATGACACATGTCATGTTTTAATTTGAAAACAGTAAAAACCGTAGGTATAGAACTGTGTGTAAGTTTTGTCCTAAAGGTAAAAGCATAATATAATTGTATATTTTGTATTAGATAAACGGAATAACATTAGCTATTGAAAACTCACACAAACAAATGATTATTGATTTATAACAAAATCTAACAAATTAATTACCGAGTTCAAATTATATTATTAGCAATTAATTACCAAGGTTAAAGAATGATAAAACCGTAGTGTTGCTATGAAACTCCATCTGCCGTCAAAGTTTGATTTGGTGTAATATTTGTAGGGTAGAGATCATATTTTACGACTTCATTACCGTAAATTTGGATATAAAAGACGCCACATATATATTTTTTTTTTGTGGTGAAAGACGCCAAATTTGTTCACAAGTACAACAATTGTTCATAAGTACAGCATAATGTAAAATGCAGGGATTTGGATTTTTTTTTTTTTGGAAAGCTAGAAATTTGGATCTCTTAAATTAGTAAAGTGTAAAGTAAGAAACTCAAAAATTCGTTATTATAACAAATTTATGATTTATCTACCATATCTATCTTTAATTAATTAAAGGTAGATGTATCGTAATAAATCATGAATTTATTATAATAATTAAAGGTAGATATTATCCATTCTACACTTTAAAGCAGTTACTCACTTTAGAAAAGTCGATTCCAAATGCAGGCAAGGTAGATATTATCCATACAACACATAAATGTCACACTTGATGAGTACTCGTGCAGGAGCATCCACAATCCCCAGTTTTCTCCATGCGATGGCATCCTCCAACAGGATTAAAAACAATCTTTTGTAAAGATTTATGCTTTATTTTGGTCTTTCTGGCTTTGCTATATACAACCTGCCAAAATGACATTTCAGACTCAGAATAGCCATGTTAACATCAGAAGAGTAACACATAGTCAAGGGCTCATGCATGTTATGAAAAACTCCCAGCATATAAATAAGCAATCATACAAGTTAACGTTGTAGAAAGTACTGCTTACATTGAGTTATTCTGTAACTTCCATGACAACAAGAAAGAACATTTATGATTGGAAGGTCTTTTATTTACTAAAATGAGCTTCAATTGGGGCTCCACTCCCTGTCTCCCACCCCAAGTTAAATCGCACGTCTTTTCTACATAAATGCCTCTACCATATATAAACTGCAAGGAGTTCTTTGCCACTAAACTAAGCTCAATACGCCTCCAAATGTATGCCAGTATTCTGCCAACTACTCTATTTTATCCAAAATCATCATAAATATTCTGTCATCAGGAAATCATACAAATTCCAAATCGAAAACTTGGGACAAGGCAGCTCTGGAGTGCTTGGACATTTTTTACCACTCAAGTACATTAACTCAAGAATATTTGCAGACATAGCAACAACATCTCAGCTCTACTTGTATTTTAATTGAAAAAGTACTCCGTTATTCTCAAATTATGAAATAAAACACGGCAAGAGTGTCTTGGATTTCATAATTTCTTTTACAAAACACCTTCCAGATACAGAATGATGTTTAATTCTTTCACCCTCTGATTGGGACTTGGGAGGGAAATTTAACTGTTTCTTTTCCCACTCTCTGATTTGTCACGTGCCCTACGATTTCGGATTATATAATCCAAAAAGCGTAAAATACCTTCCAAAACACACCATTTTTTTGGATTTTATAATTTGAATAGGGTGCGTGAGAAGGTTGGAGGGTGGGATAAGAAATTATCGGGAAATTTTGGGATCCATTATGTTTGTGGGCATTGGCTAATTAGAGAAGATGGTCATAGAAGTGCTTGCTTAATAAATTATGTGTGATTAAAATGATTACAAGTAATTGAATAATCCTGGAAAAGATTGGAACACAGTCTATATTTGTCTTGGGACCACATTGTCAACCTTTAGTCATCAACCATCGTCATATAGACCCAACGTATCCATAAAGGACACTGAATAATCTGTGAGCTAATTGTACTACCAAATTGCCATTACACTCTATTTTGGGTGCATGGACCGAATAATGACTCATCCTTTTTAATAGATTTGATGGGCCTTAATCAAAAGAATAAAACCAAGTAAAAGAAGCATATGCTAATGAATAAGCAGATAGAACAAAATCCTGAGCATTTCACCTTTCAAAACATCAAACTCGATTCAAGAGCTACCAGCACATGATGTTTAACAAGGCATGATGCTAAAGTGTGAGAAGATCAGAAGAAAATAGTATGAACATAAGCAAATGATTCCCATATTAAGTAGGACATCCATATCATACTCAAAATGTCATGAACCAATAATTGAGCTTCACCAAATCATTTCTAGGTTATTTAGGTTCACGAATCACTTCTTAAAAATTCGAAAGTAAATACAACAAGAAAAATTATGATCTCCATAATTAGGCTCTCTTAATCCCGACCGGAGCCCAGCCTCCATCTATTAGTCGCTCATCACCACACATGATAGCCATGTTGAACCTGGCGTATCCCTGGTTTCCCCACTCTTCACCATAGCTATTTTGGACAATCCAAAATTCCACCAGCTTTCCCTCAACCATCTCAGATCCGAAACCAATCACAAGTAAGCCATGATTACCGACATGATTTCCTGGGCGGAGTACAAATGCACTAGCTTCGGCAGGACCGTTATAAATCTCATCCTATAATTGTAAAAACAAAAAAACAAACAAATAAGTCAAATGTTATATTGATTTTTCACTAAAAATAAAAATATATATACTTACGCCGCTAAGTTTACTCATCTCCTTAATCCACTTCAGCGGTACAGCAATAGGTCCATTTCTCCTTAGATGGTCCTTCATCATCCTAAATGGTACCCACGTACACCTTACAATTTTAAAAAGAACCTACAATAAATTAAATAAAAAAGGTTATAAACTCAACCAATAAAAAATAGAAAAAAATATTGTTGATGAAAAGAGAAACTCATTCCAAAAAAAAATACTGAAGGATGGAAGAGAGGAAAAGATGAAAGCTTTGGTAGATTCAAGAAAGATGGTGTAAAGAGAGGATTGAAGGGTTTAGTTCTATGAGTGTGTAGATCTGGCAAGTAGGTGAATACGAATTGCAGGCTCCAAAATCTCCTTCTTTTATATCCTAACCTTCACCTCATAGGATATGTTACCTTCCCTAAAAAAAAAAAAATATATGTTACCTCACGGTTTTGAGCTGGTGGTCCAAAGACTCCTCCCCTATATGGCAATGAGTCCTCATGAAAACAACCATTGTCTCTCATCCAGTTATAAGCTTGAGTAAGCGGCACTCCCTTTTTGTCTTCCTCTTCATTATGAATTAGATTATCTAACATGTCTTGAGGTGATAGTTGAATCCGAGGAACCACACCCCTTTCTTTGTGATATAAGAACTCCACAGCAGCACAAGTAACAAAAGCGTAGCAGCAGCTTCATAACACAAAATTTAATTAATATTTGAACTATAATAATAAAAATATAAACTTAGCAATGATAAAAATAAATACTTACTTGCCCTTTAATTGGTTCTTAACGGGGTTTAAAAAACCCAAATTCCTCAAATCAACACTTTGGGCTTCATCCATCATGTCAAAACCTTTACAATTAAACACGTGATTAAAAAAACCAAACACACCATATGAATAGTTTTAAAATTGTATATATAAATCTGTTTTCCACCATAAAAGTGTTTAAACATAATACCTTCAAATTTTCTGAAAATATTTTGATTGATTGAGAATTGCGTTTCAACAAGAAAACTTACGTTGAGTAAAAAGAAAAGAAAATTTATGATTATCAAGTCTATCAAATGAAAATTGAAACGTGGAACAAGTTTGGAGAAATAAGTAAGTTGATATTTTTACAAGTTGAGAGTTTTATCTTTTCTATTTTTATTTTTATTTTAGTGGGTTGGGTTAAACACTTTAATCACCAGGTGTGTAAAATATAACACAGAATTTTCAATAGGTTAAGATCCGTGTTATATTTCCTCCTTAAAAAAAAGTACTTCCTCTAAATACTCATAAGCAAGACCAATAAATTAAGAGCGGTAATATTTTGACAACACAAAAACGTGTCATGTATACACACCGGATCTCACCAAACTGGATCCCATCAATTTCAAGCTTTTGCATGCAAATCAAAGTAAAGAAAAAATTATTACAAAAATAAGGGATGCTTTTGGATGCAAATCAAGGTAAAGAAAAAATTATTAAAAAAATAAGGGATGACAGAGTGTGTTACTTCCAACCAAATTTTGTCTGTACACAAAAACCGGGGAACATTTCACTTTAACATAGACAAAAGTCCAGCTTATGTGTTTGCATGTTTGATCAATGAAGGTTTGAGTGAAAGGGTGTGGGTTGGTAGAAGGGAGAGTGAGAGCCGAGAGTTTTTGAGAGAGAGCTAGGGGAGTATATTTGTTTGTTTTGGAGGAAAATGGTAATGAATGATGCAAAAGGGGGAAGAACATATATATATATATATATATATATATATATATATATATATATATATATATATATATATATATATATATATATATATATACCCACACAATAATCACCCTTCTGCCCCTTCTTAATTAACTCTTCTCAGACACAATTGAGACACAATTGAACTGATACTGATACTGATAACTGACCAATTTTAGAAAGCGGGATATTACATGTATTTTATTTTCGGGAATAAATAATTCAATCCATTTAAACATGAAAATAAAAAATGGAAAAGTGGTGTGTAAATTTTATTCTAGGAAATAAATAATACATGCATGATAATATTATAAGACCATGTTCGAATACAGACATGAGAATGCAACAATGTTAAATTTTTTGAGAGAGAGCATTGTCATCTATTACAATTCTATCCGACTTAATGAATTAATTTTTGCAGTTGTGCGGAGATATACTCGGTTCACACAAAAATAACACGATGATATGATATTGTATACTACTAACTAGTACTAGTTATTATTCTTAAAAAGAAGTATTTGTTGTTACAAACTTGGTAATATGAGTCCCTATTCATGTTTTTCTTTTTAACTTAATTAGTTTTAAAATTATAAACATTTATTTTTATAAAAAAAACAAAATTTATTAAAAACACCAAACACCCCATATCTAATCTATCATTAGAGAGCGAAAAAAATAAAAAGAGTAAAATGATAGATATGATATATTGATAATATTATAGATGGAGAGATATAGAGAAAAAAAATGAAATGTTGAATGAGCTTGTGAAAAGCAAATGTGTACAAATATATAATGGTTAGTTAAAAAAAAAAGAATAGATCAACAAGGGAACACCAATATTACTATATAACACGATCATTGCATTATGACAAATAACACGATCCTTGCAATATGACAAATAACACGATCCTTGCAATAGGACAAGAATTAATTATTACACCATCACACACACAAAAAGTGAAGACCGTTATGCATACCAGACCCCTGTTAAACTAACCATAATCTTGTACTCAAGAATAAAATCTAAACAAATAATATATCTTAAAACAAACTCTCCTATCAGTTAAGGTTAAAACCCAGCAGAGGGAAAAAAAAATCAGGATTAGAGAAAAACTCATGACTATATTATAAAACTTTTTATGTGAAGTTTGTTAGTTGATATAAGCATACCAAAATAAATGCATTTATTATTATTGTTGAACATTGCTAACTTTTAACAGTCCTACTGCAGTATTTGCCACCTTGGAAAACTTTTTTTCTTTCATTTTCTCTCCTATAAAAGAGAAAGATTTCGAGAGTATATATGAAAGAAAGTTGAAATGTTTATAAGGTGCAAGAGATGAATAATCCTGCAAAGCTAAAAAACAAACATAACAACACCTATCAGTGCAAAAAGGAGAGTGCACAAACAAGAAACAACTGAAAACATTGAAAACATAGCACCACATGAAATAGAAGGAAACTCAACTCATGATATGGTTTTTGGTGTTTGACAACTGAAAGCATGTTTCATGTCTGTTTACAAGGATAAACATCACAGTGAAATCAAATGCATAGCGAATAACAAGGAAGAAACAGTGAAATACAGCGAAAAACATCACACAGTGAAATACCAATGAATAATAGAGAAGTAGGGAGGAAACACTAAATGGGTTGTTACTTACTTGTTTGAAAGTGGTTAATTTTTCTATCTCTTAAAAATGCTTTCTTTTCCAATAGAATCAGCAAAAATGGAAGTGTTTGTAGGAATCCACATTTTCAACGTTGATAAGAGTGGTGTGTTGTGTCTAGTGACAGGCATCAGCCGTTGGATTGGTTTCTTTCTTCTCAGCCCTTGGATTGACATTTATAAAAAGTTATGTGAAGTGTACATAATACTCTTATTCAAAAGAAAATTGTACATCCACTAAAAAAGAAATTGTACTTATATTTTAATATTTGATTTTTAAATAAAACATTCAATAGTTTTAATTTTTTACTACGCTAACATGTGTGTATATTTTACTATGTTTGTTTGTATAATTTTGATTAAGATTTTTAAATATTAATGAAAATTATTCGTACATCAATTTATCTACAAATTATTGTCAAAACATATAACGAAATTATTTATCAATTCGACATATTTTGGTTTTCCAGTATATAAAATAAAAATAAAATAACGATCATTTATTGTTTATTCTAATAATAATTAGTAAAATGATAACATAATGTATAAATGACTTGTTATGTAAAGGAAAAATCCTATGATTGAGATAAAAGAATATCATTAGAAACTACATTTTTTTGTAAAGTCTCCATCTTCTCCTTCTATTTTTTTGATGAGTACTTTTGTTGAATTTTGAGAAACTTCTCTTGATAAAGCTACATATAATTGACCATGACTGAAAACATGTCGTGGAAGATACATTCCAACATCGGGAATGATTTTCCCTTGTGACTTATTTATGGTAATAGCAAAACTTAGTCTAAAAAAAATTGTTATATACTAAACACAAAAGAAAATTTTGAACTAGCATTTGTTTTTAATTTAAGTATGGGAAATAATGCTCCTTTTCCAGCATTGTTTATTGATAGGATTTTCAATCTTGTCTCATTATAGAGGCCATATTTAGGTTCTATGTTTCACAACAACATTAAAATTCATGCATTCTTTGGTAAAAAAATTAAATCCTATGAGTTTTTTTTAAATTTTTTACCTTTAATTTTTTTAACTGAAGAATACATGAATTTTAATTTTTTTTATCAATGCATGAATGTGAGATTTTTTTAGACGAAAGTCAAATATTTTAGTTATTCATCATCAAATTGTAAAAATAAATACTTACTTTCCCGTTAATTGGTTCTTAACGGGGTTTAAAAAACCCAAATTCCTCAAATCAACACTTTAGGCTTCATCCATCATGTCAAAACCTTTACAATTAAACACGTGATTAAAAAAACCAAACACACTACATGAATAGTTTTAAAATTGTATATATAAATCTGTTTTCCACCACAAAGTGGAAGAGGCCCCCACAAGAATCATCCAAGGGTCAAAATAGTACAAACACCTGCGTTTGGACCACACGCGCGCGTTCCTATTATCCTCTGCACAGCACGCGCGTTTGGCATACACGCGCATGATACAACGCAAAAACTTGACAGGCCGCAAGTGTACGGCTATGTCGTTTTAATATAAAAAAAGTATCGTATCCACAGAGACCAATTTAACAAGTACCGCTTCTTGTTGTTTCTATGTTTATCTAACGCGAAATTTGAAACAGTAAGGTTTCGCGCGTAAAATAAATATTGATTTTAATAAATTAATGACGGGTAGAGACCAAAACGATGGTTTCTGTCAACCTTTGTCACTCATGTAACTTCGCGCTATTTAAACGGTAACGAGACAAAATAAAACTTTGTAGAAAATATCGAACAAGAGACACCGTATTGCTTTCGCAATACGTTGTCGGAATTTTTAGACGCGTAACTCCCTACTTTCGTACTGTATAATTACAGGCTTAAAAATTCCCTTTTCTTAATTCAATAAATTCTTAGTTAAAAGAAAAGAAGTGCTTTCGCTTTAACCTTTTCAATTAAAAATCTGAATTTTTTCTAAGTCGGATGTCGTTTTCGCTCTTTCGATACGTAAACGATACCTCGGAGTCTCCACTTTCGTAGTAGACTTATTTTAATTGCAAAACAGAATTTTTCAAAACAAAAATTTAATTTCTCGTACAATTAAAATGGCGCGCAGTTATATGAGTTCCGTTGGTACGACGGTCCTCTCGTTTAGGACTCAATTTAAATTACTCAGACATGATTAAATTAAACACTAATTTACTTCTGCAGAATTCATACTAAAAAGAAAACAATTAAATAACAAAGGGACCAAACCTGTTAGTGATGGACACTTTGAATTAAAATAGCAGCTGCTACTTGTCGTGGTCGTTACTTAAATCTGCTTTTTGGCTCACATAGACAACCACAATCCTTGTCCTATCACTATCAGTCTCTGCCTCTTTCATTCCCATCAAAACCGTACTCTAGTGCAGCCAAAACAACAAATACTCCATTTGTTATGTTATCCAAAACTTTGGTACGAGGTTGTATCACCAATAGGGGAAATAGTCAGATCCAGGCAGCCACCTAGCCCCTCTACACCATGACAGCTATCCACACCCCCTTGTTTCCCAAGAGTCACCAGTCACCATCATCTTATTTATGAGAGGGGAATAACCAGCGATTGCCCCACCTACATCTGGGTACTGTATAGTAGTAACATTTTTCTTTTTCTGCAACAGAAATGATTTATGAACATTATTTTGGAACAACCGACCACGCGGATACGGTTTGCCATTTTTTAATATTTCATACCTATCAAATGAAAAGCAAAATGTTGAGAAATGCGGTTGTTCTACAAACATACTATGGATTTATTTTTAACATTCATATATCACCACTGTTCTACTATGGGTTTATTTTTAACATGAGAAATGTTAATGAATGCATATATTTGTTAAGGAATTATAAAAATAAATATTATGTATTTTTTGTTTATAAAGTTGAAAAAGTTCTTTCTTTCAATACAAATTTAACATTTTTTTTATTTTTAATTCCTTAATTAATGCTTGACCACACCGATTAGCATACCACAGCATATTTACATGAATATACAATATAGTCCGTATTTTAAAAGTGTTTAAACATAATACCTTCAAATTTTCTAAAAATATTTTGATTGATTGAGAGTTGCGTTTCAACAAGAAAACTTACGTTGAGTAAAAAGAAAAGAAAATTTATGATTATCAAGTCTATCAAATTAAAATTGAAACGAAGAACAAGTTTGGAGAAATAAGTAAGTTGATATTTTTGCAAGTTGAGAGTTTTATCTTTTCTATTTTTATTTTTATTTTAGTGGGGTGGGTTAAACACTTTAATCACCAGGTGTGTAAAATATAACACAGAATTTTCAATAGGTTAAGATCCGTGTTATATTTCCTCCTTAAAAAAAAGTACTTCCTCTAAATACTCATAAGCAAGACCAATAAATTAAGAGCGGTGATATTTTGACAACACAAAAATGTGTCATGTATACACACCGTATCTCACCAAACTGGATCCCATCAATTTCAAGCTTTTGCATGCAAAAGAAAAAATTATTACAAAAATAAGGGATGCTTTTGCATGCAAATCAAAGTAAAGAAAAAATTATTAAAAAAATAAGGGATGACAGAGTGTGTTACTTTCAATCAAATTTTGTCTGTACACAAGAACCGGGGATCAAACCCTCTCACTGCTTACTTAAAGATTTCATGTGTCTCATCACTTAAACCAATTCATTGTTAGTAAAATTGACTAATTCAAATGTTGAGGAAATGAAATTTGCACCCCACACATACAATGATAATTAAAATCTATCATTCACATTCATTTGAGATAACCATGTGTGTATATATATATATATATATAACACCACCGTTTTCACTTATTAAAATGTCATCTTATACAGTAAAATGTAAAACTTATTCAAAAACATACGATCAAATCATATTTTGATTCAAGTTAACTTCTAAATATCTTAAAAAAATATCTATTTGACATGATTTAATTGAATATGTGTGTAAGAACTTATCATCTTATTATGTAGATCTATTTTGTAATCTTCTTCTAAAAATGAAAATTTAAAATTGTATAGCCATTAAAAACACATTGAACACTTGCATAAAAAAAATCACATTTGACAACTTATCTATATTTATAAGAGTAAATTACACTCCCCTCTCCTAAAAGAAGCTTGAATTACACTCCCCCCTCTTATGTTAAAATATACACTCCCCTCTCTTGAAAAGTAAAATTTATACTCCCCTCCCCTATGAGATGCTTGAATACAATTCTCATCCTTAATAATTAAATATGCACTACCTTTTAATCTATTTTAACATAAATAAATATTTTTATAATATATACTAATTTTGAATCACCATTTAGGAAAAAAAAATCGTTTCTTTATAATTTAAATGTTAATGATAATTAAATTTAAATATTTTGTTATTAATTTTATAATTTGGAGTATAAAATTCACTTACAAATAACCATACTTAATCAACTTTAGTAATTTTTCACATATTTTAATTTTATTTTGGGTTGTTTCGTATTTTATAATAGGGTTTAAAACTACTAGTTAATGAAATTGTGAATAAAAAATAGTGAAAAATATGTATTCAAAATTTGATTATATAAAAATGGACCCGCAATACTATTTTTCTTCGAAGTTTGTTATACTATTTTTTTTGCTAGATTATTAGAAATTAAAAAAAATATTGAGGGAGTAAAGCGTAGATTTTAACATAAGGGAAGGGGAATGTAATTCAAGCTTCTCTCAAGAGAGGGGAGTGAAATATTTTCCAATATGTTTTAAATGGCTGCGTTTAGCCTGGGGAAGCAAGGTTGCTTCCCACCATGGGAAAGCAACCTTCTAACCCTTAGATTGTTGAGGAACACGATTTTTATCATGGATTGTCTACACCAAATTTTTTTCCTTTATCTTTTACACTCTTATATTTTTGTTTAGATCTAGAATACACGATTTTTATCATAGACTGTCTACACCATATTTTTTTCTTTTCTCTTTTACACTCTTATATTTTTGTTTAGATCTGGAATTTTTTTCTTTTCTTGATCCGGAAACAATTGGTCGGATTTTCTCGCTCGCGCGCCCGTATTATAAGAGTGACTTAGAGGTTGAATTTTTTCACGATTTTTTGCAGGCATGTTTAGGACATAAAAACAACATCGCCCACAAAAAACAAGAATTTTCCGACAAGAGACGGATTAAATATGAATTTTTTACGCGACAAAAACTCAAGAACGCGAAACAACAAAACATGCACCTAGAAAACGAATTTTGAGCTGGTTTTTTGCAGACACCTCTATAAAAATACATATAGAGGATCTGCAAAAAACCAGCTCAAAATTCGTTTTCTAGGTGCATGTTTTGTTGTTTCGCGTTCTTGAGTTTTTGGCGCGTAAAAAATTCATATTTAATCCGTCTCTTGTCGGAAAATTCTCGTTTTTTGTGGGCGATGTTGTTTTTATGTCCTAAACATGTCTGCAAAAAATCGTAAAAAAATTCGACTTCTAAGTCACTCTTATAATACGAAATATGAATTTTTTACGCGCCAAAAACTCAAGAACGCGAAACAACAAAACATGCACCTAGAAAACAAATTTTGAGCTGGTTTTTTGCAGATCCTCTATATGTATTTTTATAGAGGTGTCTGCAAAAAACCAGCTCAAAATTCGTTTTCTAGGTGCATGTTTTGTTGTTTCGCGTTCTTGAGTTTTTGGCGCGTAAAAAATTCATTTTTAATCCGTCTCTTGTCGGAAAATTCTCGTTTTTTGTGGACGATGTTGTTTTTATGTCCTAAACATGCCTGCAAAAAATCATGAAAAAATTCAACCTCTACGTCACTCTTATAATACGGGCGCGCGCGCGCTCGCGAGCACGCGCGAGCGAGAAAATCCGACCAATTGTTTCCGGATCAAGAAAAGAAAAAAATTCCAGATCTAAACAAAAATATAAGAGTGTAAAAGAGAAAAGAAAAAAATATGGTGTAGACAGTCTATGATAAAAATCGTGTATTCCAGATCTAAACAAAAATATAAGAGTGTAAAAGAGAAAGGAAAAAAATTTGGTGTAGACAGTCCATGATAACAATCGTGTTCCTGATTAATCTAATGGCTAAAACTAGTCTTTCCCATGGTGGGGAAAAACTAGCTTTCCCATGCTAAACGCAGCCGTTTTAAATAAGAGGGGAGGAAAGTGTATATTTTAACATAAGAGAGTAGAGGAGTGTAATTCAAGCATCTTCGAGGGGAGGGAAGTGTAATTTACTCTATTTATAAAGAAGTGAATATGAAAAATGTTAACTAGTGTCCTGCGGCACTATACAAGAAAACAAATACCGTAAAATCATCTTGAAAGATGTGTAATCAAATTCTTAAAAATATAAAAAGTGTTTTTTTTCAATACAAAATTTCCATTTTTTTTTCATTAACTAATTAGCATGACCCTTAAATATTTATGAAAAATATATTTAAGCGAAGATTTTGTTTTTTGATTTTTGTAGGCAAAGTAATAAACATCTCTAAAACTCACATACAACTACGAGATTTGAAGTTCGATCTTAGATAATAGTATTAACCTAACAATTTTATGCTTAAAAAAATTTAACCTAACAATTTTGGTATCGTAAGTTAATCTAGATTTTATAGACAGAAATTGTTTAATTTTAAATATAAATGAAAATAAAATATTATACGAATTACAAAGATGTACAAATATTTCCCAAAAACTAAAAGATGGACAAATAAGAATAACTCAATTTTTTCCTTCAAAAAAAGAATAACTCAATTTTTTGTTATACAAATAAGAATAACACTTGAGCTTTTTTTTTTGAGACAAAATATCAGTACCCGGTCTAGGTAACCTACATACGGGCTGCACACCTGCGCTCCTTTTTTGCATTGTTGTCCTTTGCTTTTGAGAGTCATATAAATGATAAGATAGTCTTAAAGAAAATGCTAACTTATGATTCTAGGACACATACTAAAGATAAAAATTATATGTTGGAAATTATGCTAATTTATTTCACAAAATTGAAATTTAATGTTTCTTAATACAAATATTTGCTCTTAATGTTAGCAAGACCTTAATCTTAATTGCGTTTTTTTTTTGGAGGGAAATCTTAATCGTGGTTTTGATTTTTAGTTTCTTTTTGCCTTTATTTATATTTATATTTATATTTATATAATTCATATGTTATTTTTCTTAAACAAACCTACTAAACTTTTTTAGTAAAAAAACATCTCGTAAATTTTTTACTTTCTCTTCTGCTTTTTACTCTCTCATTCTCGTTATAAGTATCACATTTGATTAGTGAACAAATGTTAAGAAAATTATTGATGGAACGCGTTAATCTAGAACCACAAATCTTTGATCAAGAACACAAAACCACCGGAGACTCGAACGAACAAACCACCCGACAACAGAGAATTCGGCAAAGCACGAACAAAATAACCAGCAAACCTACAAAGCAAAAATAAACACAAAAACCAGCTGATTACATAATGACGGTGTACCGAGGATCACCAACGACGAAGCTTGCACAAAACCTTCCGGCATGCACGAACCGAACCATCTTAACCAAGCCAGAAGTTCAAACCAAAGATTGACGACTCATATCAGAAAAAAGAAACCCATATTTGAGATCGACACCAATACTAACTTCCTTGTTCCTTGCAAACGGCGGCACCCAAAAGGAAAAGCATCGAAAGGAGGATTAAACAAAAAATAGCAGTCACCGGAAGGAGAAGAGCAAAGAGATCGACGAAAAATGACCCCACAAAAAACCCACCGGCGCGGTGGCGACACCAACAAAAAGTCGGTCTTCTGACGAGAGAGCCGAGAGGAGAGGTGATGCGGATGGCCCCGCCATCGTCGCACCACCAACAACCAATCTCTACATCTTGTACGACAACATGAATATTTCAAT
This sequence comes from Medicago ruthenica, assembly GCA_018208015.1. Classification (NCBI taxonomy): domain Eukaryota; kingdom Viridiplantae; phylum Streptophyta; class Magnoliopsida; order Fabales; family Fabaceae; genus Medicago; species Medicago ruthenica. The sequence goes on along the minus strand of CM031373.1, from coordinate 69,399,482 downwards.
GGTAAAGTGAGTTTAATTTATTAAAACAATTCATTATTATTTAATTTTTGGTAACAATTTCATTATTTTATTTTTATATGACGTTTGTTTCTGAATCTTCTAGAAACAAAGAATGACTTGTTTAGGCGACATATTCTGATGAATGATGATACTTTTTGTTTGTCGGATTGTGGTTTTGTGGAGAATATGGATCATTTATTTTTTTAAATGTGCTTCATATGGTCGACTTTGGCTCTTGATTGCTGCCTGATTAGGGATTTCAATGGCTTTTCATCGAACTTTAATAGATCATTTTATTCAGTTTGGGGGGCTAGGTGGATTTTCCAAGAATTCTCGCCTAGCTTTCAACATTATTTGGATTTCAGTGCTTTTTACTATTTGGAAGGATCACAACAGGAAGATTTTTCATAACAAGATGGAACATCTCATATCATTATTTGAAAAGGTTAAACTACAAACTTCCTGGTAGTTAAAATTGTATTATATTTTATTCGATTTTGATTACTCTACTTGAAGACTGAACCCTTTATTGTGTTTACATGTTGTTTCATAATTCTCTATAATTTTTGGGTTTTGGCTACCTGTTGCAGCGTGGTTTGTTTTGTGTAATTAATGAATTTCTAAGTTTTCTCTGATACATCTTGTGCTAGAGCAGCTTCTTCTAGTTTTTTAATATATTCGCTTTGCCTTTTCAAAAAAAAAAAATTGGTAAAAATAAACAATCTTATTAATCGTAGTTAATATTTTAATGATATAAATGATCAAGGGTGCTCGGTAGGATGTGGTTTGATGGAAGACAAGGATCATTTGTTTGTAAAATGTGACTTCAATGGTAGACTTTGATATCTCGTTGCATCTTGGTTAAGTTTTTCAACGACAACTTAAGAAAATTTACATCATCATCTGACTCAATTTGGTGGGTTAAGGGATCATTCAAAAAGTATTTGATTGACTCTTAACATTATATAGCTCTATGTGGTTTGAATTATTTGGAAGGAGAGAAACAGACGTACGATCCAGCATAAGGAAGATCACTTACAATCTTCGTGCGAAAAGGTTAAGCCTCATGCATTTTGGTGGTTGAAATCGAGATATGTTGTTTTCGATTTTGATTATCATGTTTAGAGGCTTAACCTCATTTCTTGTTTGTCTGCTGTTATTTAGTTTGTTTTCTTTTCTATTCTTTTGGAATTAGACTTGTTGTAATTTTGTTCGGTGTGTAAGCTCTTTTTGGTACATCTTGTGTTGTAAGAGTTTACTTTGGTGGTGTTTAATATATCTCTTTTTAGCCTCTTGAAAAAAAAATATAGTGTTTCTATTAATTTTTTTTTGGGTTAATAGATATTTACCCCCTGCCATTTGCTCGAATTTTGGTTTACCCCCTTCCACATGTTTTTTTATTTTTTTATCAAAGAATCTTCTAATGGCAAGGGGAATCTCAATTTTTTTTACAGGGGGTAAACCAAAATTTGGGCAAATGACAGGGGATAAACATCTATTAATCCATTTTTTTTCTTCATTTTTTTATGCAAAACACGTTAATAGGATTGGAAGATGAAAATAAAGAAATTGTAAAGTTAATTGGTGACCAAGGACTATTTTGGTATCATGCAAACATATCATTGAAAGTTTGGGTCTAACTAATGTTTTAGGGTGTAACTAAAAATATTCTAAATTGTTTTCCTATATTTATACTATAAGAAATTAATTTTTTTATCTGCAAATTAACGATTATATCGATCCATAATTTTTTTTTTGAGCAAATATCGATAAAATTAAAAAATTATGAGTTGTAAGGTTAATTATAAAATTTTGGTAGTAGTAGATTTTCAGTTACTACAAACAACACGCCTTCTTTTTTTTTAGGGGGAAAACGACAATTTTTAATTTTTTTTAAACGACACGTGTCGTTGAAAATCCCAATTTTCCCTCCACAAATTTTAGCTCCGAAAACAAACAAATTATACGCTCTCTTCTTCCATCATTAACCGTCTTCTCCTCCCAAATTCCTCAATCCCCATTCAAATTCAAAAATTTATCTAAATTGCTTCTTCTTTGGACAGAGACTCTTCTCACTCTCACTCATCATCCGGCGAGATCCATCTCTTTGTGGGTCCCATGTTCGCCCGCAAAACCACCTCCCTTTTTTGTGATGGAACGTGGCGATGTTAAAATCTAGCAAAGATAATATATATGCAATTGACTAATAATGTTTAATTGCTTTTCACATAATCTATCTTTTGAAGTAGGTAAACCAGAGTCTATTGAAGTAACTTGAACACATTTATTGAAGCCATTGGCCTGTGTTTCATTCAAGTTCCTTAACCATGACTGAGATCCATAATAAAAACTAATTCACCACTCATCACTCATGTCATCTGTCTAACTCATACTAGTACATAAATTTTGCAACAATAACAAATTCCTCACAAAAAGCATGTTTTTTGAAGAAGCCTCAGAAAAAGCATGTTAATGCTTAGAATAAGCTAGTTTCTCGCAGATTGAAGTCTTTACTTTATCTCTTCTATTGTAAAGACAGATAAGTACAACCGACATCCAATTGGATTAGATTGGTGCTTCCCGAACTGTTTTAAGACATTGCCATACTATGGAAAATGAATGATTGCTCATTGGACTGGACTTGAGCATATAACCATTTCCATCTTTCTTATGGCATCCTTCACCATTACAGTAATTCTACGTAATACATTATGGGGAGAAATTTACAATCTTTATGGTATTATTACATTTATTTAATCTATGTTATCGTCTACCTGTGTCACGGTTTATCTACCTCTGTCGCAGTTTATCTATTGACTAGTACCATTTTAATCCATAGTACTAGTAGTGGAAAATTTTCAATCTTTATGGATGACTCTTGTCATTTATTAGCACGTATATATTTGTTGACAGCGTACTGAATTTTTAAATAATGTACGTGGGAATGAAAACTCCATCAACTCCCCTTACCTACATCTCTCAAAAAAATGTTGCTGGAGCATTACCACTGAATTCTATGTTCCAAGTTTCAACTAACCCAAATATTATATCAGAGCTTGGTTATGTAGACATCAGCAACTAGTTTTGATTTGGAGCATTTTTATGGATGACTCTTGTACTGATGCTTTGATTTGGAATGCTAATGTGGATGGAGTGTCCTCAGCCAAGACCGATGGTTATCAATAGCTTGGGACAAGAGTTACAAGACAGTGGTTATTGAGTCCGACTCCAAAACGATTTTGGTTCTTGTCGCTGCAACCACTCCTTAGTTTCATTCTAATGCGCCTTTCATTGACAGTATTCATACACTTATGTCTTGTGAAACATTGGTGCAGACACGAACGTTAAAGACGACATTGACACTAACACACCAACGTCGGTAATAATTTGAAAAAATGATTTTTTTTTTTGAAAAAGTCAAACTAGCCCACCGAAATTGCCACGGGAGAAAATCGAATCTGAGACCTGGAGAGGAATTTGAGAAAATGACATAATTGACCGTAATCGCATACGTCAGACGCTGACAAACGTGTCAGACACTAAACAGTACATGTCATTGATTTGAAAGTGCCTGTGCTACATAGCTTATGTCTAGAATGTGGACCATTTCTTTCCATCATACTTTGGGGAAAAGAAACAAAGGTGCGGATTGACTTGCTAAGAAGGTGTCTTTCTTCTTAGCTGAAGCTTTGGGACTGATGCCCCCTTGCATTGCTTGGCCTCTATTGTATGCGTGTGGCATGACTAAGATTATTTTGTAGTTTCTTTCTGTTATCTTCTATTTTACCCTCTGGATCAAATAAAAATATGGAAGACAATTATGGAGAAATGTCAATTACATCTTTCAAATGTTCCCCTTCTAATTGTGTGTTTTGGTTCTTCAGGAGAAGCTTTGGCTCAGTGCTTCACATAATACCAATTGCTGATACTGCAACAAAATGTGAACTATGCGGTAAATGTACCATAAGCTGACAGTTCGTTGTGAACTATGCGGTAAATGTGCCTTCTTGTCTTTGATAAAGACGGAAGAGAAACAAAATGAACTAATTGGTGGGGCTGATTTGTACATGCCGATGTTCCGCCATCACTATGTGAATGGCCAAGTTGTCGTGGAAGCTGCCAAGAGTGTCTTGGAATCTCACAAAGTTAATAGTAATTTAGAGGAATTGGTTTATATGTGACCTTGCATGTTTACTTGATTATGTTGTGTGATTGAACAAGTTTGTCCAACAAACCATGTTGAATTATGTCTCACATGATCCATTTTGTTTTATCATCACTCTTCTAATTATATGTGATGTATATATAGTGGATCTCCTTTGATCTCTTTTCTTGTCATGTTATACTTAACTTACATTACATCAATAAATAATTCCTTGCACAAATGAGAAAAGGCTTTTGATCCATGGGAAAAATCTTTGGCTGCTCAATCATCATTTTTGTTAATCCATATTTTGAAGTATAAATCTCTCTTTGAAGTCAGGAAACCGTAAAAAAGAAGTTTTTATGTATATGCAAGTTAAAGAAAGATTGCTAATTTCCCTTTACAAAAAAGCAGCAAACTGGTCTCTTGAAGTACTCTGAAGACATTTATAGAAGCCATTGATCTGTGTTATGATCAAGTTCCTTAACCATGACTGAGATCAATATTAAAAATTACTAGTTAGTATAAGACATCATCATCACACTCTCAACCATTGTACTCGGGGGTTCGATTCTTGGATCACGCGTATAAAAAAATCCGGTTACGAGAGAAAAACCCAGCTTGTGTGCCTCATAGGTTTCCCGATAGAGATTAATCACTACTAAATAACAGTGGAAACTTCGTACAAATATCATGGTAAAAGGGGAGGGGTTCCGACAGCTTGAGACACAAACCTTATGAATGAGAAGAGAATGCACATGAAAAAGTATAATGATTTTTATTCCAGGCTCTTGATTTTCATCCAATAGCTAACAATAAGTAACATCATTTACTTTTATTCCACGACAAATTGCCTAAGATGTTCAGTATTTGAAAAAATGAGAGGCAATGACTCTTGTTGACTAGAAGCAATTCATAGTGGATCAAATTAAGTAAGAAATGAAACTCTAAAGTATTCAAGAATAGATAGATTCATATCAAATGGTGGGAGATATCATCCATTTAAATAGATAAATGACAAGCATCATCGATGGGGTGAAAAATAACACTAGAAAAGATTAAACAGGTAAGGAAGAATAATATTGATGTATGTGTTAGTGTTAGGTAGGCTTCATGGCACACTTTATGACATTACGTGATTCATCATCACCCATCCATACTTGGGCCTGGAAAGTTGTTAAAGCAGGGCTGTCGGAAGGGTCTTCTTTTGATTGAAAGGTAATGTAATACATAGCTCCATCATCACTACCAACCTCATGGGTACACTTGACAACTTCATGAAACACAAATGTTGGAGCCTAATAATTAAGAAGAACAATTAGTCTATATAATGAAAAAACAACATACAATATGCATTCTCTTCAGTTAAGTATTGAACCTGATTATTATTATTTGCATTGTAATAGTTCAATGCAAGCTGGGAGAGTTCATTGAGAATAGGGCGATCATCATCGGATATGTAAATGGGTACAACGGGGGATCCGCCACATAAATGTGAACGTGGCGGACGGGGGATAGCATCGTACTCCTGTGTTGTCCAGAATCAATCAAAATTAAAGTAAAACGGTAAATTGAAAACGAAAATGAAATAGATAGATGCGTACGTACACTTAGGTTGCGAGAACGCTCTATATAGTCATTATCTGCTTCCTCTATTTTCTTATAGGCATTATTCTTGTACTCAAAATTTTCACATATAAAATAATAAGGCTCTATGTCATCATCATAGATAGAAAACTCACTCAACTTTGGATCTTCATCATATATAAGGTTCTCCCAAACACGCGGTTCCGATTTCGATCCTAATTCCGGTTCCGATTTCGGCCGCTTCCCTCTTTCTTCGCAGCTTTCCGTGGGAGGTCGTGTGACTGCGGGCAAGCCGGTATTGAATTCCATCGACATTCTGTAACACGGAATGAATGAATGAATGACCCGTCCAGGCCCAGTAACAAACCCTAGATAGTTTTTTTTTCCCCTTCCTTCTTTCTTTTCCCTCTATCATTTACTAGCAATATTTTTTTTTGTTTAGGGAATCATTTACTAGCAAAATAAAAATATCATTCTCACGCAGTAAGGGCTCGTTTGGATTAGCTTATGTTAGAGCTTATATAAAACAGTTTATGCAAATAAATAAGTCATGTATTATTTATATGTTTTTAAGGTAGTTTATGAAAAAACAGATTATGAAGATACAATTTTCGTTAGTGAGAGCTTATAAATTAAAATAAAAGCTAATTTATTTACATAAGCTATTTTTCATAAGCTCAAACCAAACAGGGCCTAAGTAATTTTTATTTAAGGCAATTAAGACAATTACTTTTCACACATGTGCTTTATAGCGTGCCTATTTTTTTTTTTCGAAAATACCTTTTGTTTGAATTATATAATTCAATTTTTTTTTGTGTTTCGTATTATATAATCTAAACATTTTCTATATATAACTCGAAATGAAAAAACATCCCTCATTTCAACAGTTTCTTTTTGTACTAAAACTTCTCTCTCACAATCCAAAATTCGAAAATCGAACAATGGGTGATTTTTGTTGGTTTTTTTGGTCAAAATCATCACATTTCAAATTTTTTTCAAACACAAGATAAGGTCTCATTTCTTGGATTTATAGTTGTTTGGTTTGAATTTTTTTTGGACGGCTGAACATGTTCGAATAATATAAACCGAACCAAGTTGTTCTCGTTTGGATTATATTATATGAACTGTATCAGTATATGTTGTTTTTGGTTATTTTGTTGATTTTTTTAATGGTGTATATGTGATTTTGCATGTTTCAGATACGGACCACATAGTCTGCCTTAGAAACATCATACCTTCCATGACTGCTTCTGCTAGGCGAGACACGAGAGTGGTTGAAGAGGAATGAAGTGGAAGGGAGAGTGTGCAGGGGTCGGTGTATGGAGGAGCACTAGCATGAGCCTGAACCGAGCAACACCAAATGGAGGAGGATGTTGATTCAAACAATTGGGGGGGGGACACTAACGATGATGAGCAGGCGCAACAGGTGGTGGAGGTTTTGTAAGTTCGGATTATAACCTAAGAGGGAGAGTGAATTAAGTTATTGGATTTTTTAGGATAATTTTTGCAAGTTTAGTGTTCTTATATTTTTTCAGAAAGTTTAAAATGAAGGTTTGAATGGAAATGCGGAAAAATAAAAAGAGTAAGGGAAAGAGAAAGAACACAAGAGAAGTATAGTGGTTCCCCTATAGGTACATCCACTCTCTTCACACCCCGCGAATGAATTCACTATGTTAGAATCTTTGTTACAAGCAATCTCACCCCAAGACCCCCTAACAATCTTTCTAACATACACACAAGAAAGAAACTCTCTTTCTTGATTACAACACAAACATCAAACACTTTTGGTGGACTTTGAATCTTCTAGAATCAAAGAACCTTTTACAACAATCACAAGATAGCACCCCACTATCTTTAACAACAATTCTCACCAACAATATGGCAAGAAACTTTTTACAAGAGAATTGAAGAATAATAATGTATGGTTGTATATCTTTATCAATATCACTCTAACAAATGGATTTAACTTTTCTTTATGTATGAAAAAGAATGAACAAAGTTTTTCTAAGAATTAGAATTTGAATGCAAGTGATATTGAATTTCACAATTGAGTGTTTGAAAATTGTTGTTTTAAATTGCTTTGATTCTCAATTGAATTTATAGAGGCTTAAAAGATGTTTATGAAACAATACTACATTTCAAAAATGGTTTAAAATGAAAATGCACAAATTTAAAAAGGCACCCATTCATAAAAATGAGTATGAAGAGCATTTGAAATACAGTAGCCGATTGACAAACTAATATTTTTTTAAAAAAAATCTGTTGCCTTTTTATAATAACAAATATGCAAAATATTACAAGGCAATAAATAATTTCTCTTAAGAATGATCCCATGTAATTCCAACGGTAATTTCTCTTTTGAAACATTCTATTGGACAAAAGTCATATTTCAAAAGCAAAAGCATAATATTTCCAACGGTAATAATGATTTTAATACAAAACAAGACATTCACATTTTCATATTCATAATTAATCATGGAATATTATGTAATTGATTATGCATGCTAAAAATATTTTTTCAAAATCGATTATAGCTTTTCCTGTCAATTATTTTTATACAAAATCACATTTAAATAAAAATCATTGTGAGTGTGTGATTTATTTTCAAAAGATTTTTAGGCATTGTTTCATATGGTGATTTAGAAAAATGTTCGTAATTACTTTCTGAGCATTCTAAGTTATTTCATAAGTTAAGAATGATAAATAAAAAAATAATTGTCATACTTACAAAGAGTATAGCCAAGAAGCCTATGTGCTTATCTTCATTCTTAGTCTTCATCTTGTGTCTCCATAGTTTTTCTTCTTTTGTGATATGAATTTGTTATCATCGAAACCCAGTCAAAGTTAGAAGGAAATCTTCTCCACAAGTTTAGCCATATCCGTTGGATGAATATCCTGGTGGCCTAATTGACGTGTATGTGCTCACCAAGTACCATCTTCAGGTGGCAAGGAGCATGACTGATGGAGTAGTAAGATTTTACAACTTTAATTTTTTGTACTATTTTTTAAAAAAGGTTAATTGTTCAAATCAAATATTGCGAAATTTGAAAAATTATCCTGTAAAATAAAAAACATAGATTCTAACATGTAATCTGAGATTCTTTTTATTTTTTACCTTCTGTTTTTCCCTCTTTATTTTTATATGTAAATTAGTGAGATTAAAAAATTAAAAGAGATGAAAATAAACTATTTTCCTATACTTATACATAAAAGAGTATAATAAACTTTTTTCCTATATTTATGCGGTAATACATTGATTTACTTTTTTCCTATATTTAACGAAATTGGATAATAAGGAGAAGAAACAATAAAAAATGATGAGGGATATATTGACTCCAAGAGTAAGTCTAGAGAGCTACTCCACATCCCCACCCTCCATCTAAATTTAATGGACTAGATTTAATTCTTATTAATAATCATGTGACCTCATTCACCTTAACCAATCTCACAGTATTAATTACCGTTTTCTTCTTTTGACTCAATCAATATTTACCTTTTATAAACACGATTAATTATTAGTAAGTTGGTAAAGAAAATATAATTCCCAATTTTTCTTTACAAACTCCTCTCCTCTGCAATTTGTTCATAAACAATATCAAAAGAAACTTCTCTGCATCTATTTCACGATTCTCAATCCAATTACATATATTTTCCCTAATACCCATTAGTATGTGATTTTAGAATGAGTCAATGAGTTCATGCTTTCATAGATGTATTTTTTTATTATTATCCATACATGCTTTTTAGAAATGATTATTATTATTGATTTTATTTTTTTGAGGATTGATCGATCAATGGACTTTTATGTTACTAATGCTAGTTGTGAATTAAATTTGACCATGCCTTTGAATTTGAGTTAGACATATCTTTCATCTATTTCTATTGTGGAGATGAAAAGCCATAGATTTAATTTCTTATAAGATATGATCCTTTTTTAAAGAAGTTTTTAGACAATTATGTATGGTGGTAACAGTATAGTATAGTAACGTAAGGTTAGGTGTCGAAAGGAGGAAGTTGAATTAAAAAACTCCTCACGAGATTATTAATATTTATTAAATCAAAAGAAGGAAATCATAAGTAATATTGTGAAAATGATTAGGTAGATAAAATCACATGATTATTAATTAGACATAAATCTAGTCCATTAAATTTAGATAAAATGGAGGGTGAGGATGTGGAGTAGCTCTTTAGACTTACTCTTGAAGTCAATATATCCCACCTCATAAAAAATTGGTTTTATATTTTGCAAAATGACTATTAGACATATAAAATTAATAAGATCGTGAGTATAAATAAGGGTAATTATGAAATTTTGTTGGTGGACGATTTTTATATATTGTTAGTAGATAACTTTTTATCAATATTTCTATATATTGGTATCTGTATAATTTAGTCTCTGGCTATCTAGAATATTCTTACAAGTTTAGGTTGTAGTCTTTTCTTTATCAAAACAACGAAAGAAAACAAGACCAAGGGAAAATAGAAGAGAGACTCTTTTAAAAGCTATCTTCTAGTCTAAAATGTAATATGGAAATCAATTGATGTTTGTTTTGATGTGTTTCTAATTCGCATTACGATCCCTTTGGTTGGCTTTCTTGTCTTGCAAGTAAAATAACTTTTGGAAGGATTTGCTGAAAGTACTTAGTTGCAAAAATGAATATGGTCTCAACTCAAACAAAGTTAACCCGATACTTCTGGATGTTCTTGAAAGATTCAATCTGAGGTTCTCAACATGAAATCTTATTTTCAGCTGAACTTTGTAGATAGTTATTCCTCGACTGTCTTTTTTGTTATTTCAATTATATCCTTAAACAAATATTATATAATAATGTTATGTTGTTGTTGTAATTAAAAAAGATAATAATTTTTGTTACATTTGTTATATTATTGTTGTCATTGAAAAAATAAATATGATTTGTTGAGTTTGTTACATTTGAAAGTCACAAATATATATACTTATAATTTTAATTTACATAAAAAAATTATATAAAATATCGTTTGTAATTTACACGCAAAATTTTCATAAAATATCGTTAATAATCTACATGTTTTAGCGCAATAAAAAGAGCGAAAAGACATACACTCGTCTTTCTGCTAGTAATTTATAAAGAAGCTAAGTAAAAAATTTAAACCTTAATGACATTTTTAAATTCTCTTTGATGTTGTCAAAATTAGACTGGATAAAAAAGTTCAACCATTATCTTAGTTCAATATGATTTTATAAGACTATGAACCGGTTGAACCTACCGCAAAATTGGTCGATTCTCTGTCTAACCGGTCTGATCCAGTTTTCACAACACGTCTTTTAGAGCTATAAAAGCAAACACTTTATGGCAGCATGTGAACTAGCAAAGACTGCATCTCTTGGCAAGCTTTACAAACTTCATATTTTACGAGCTTGGTGCATTTCATTCTTTTGGCAAGTAAGCAATATAGAAAAAGGAAAATGAAAAAAAATATGGCCGTAAAGAACAAGGATTGCAAAACTCTTACTGAAGTTACAAGAAACTATGGCCTTCATATGTAACGTTTTCAACATTATATTGCTAAGGTTCATCGATATTGTTGCCTTCTTTAGCTGATGCACTGGCTTGCAATGCTTCTATATACAAAATTTTCACTAGATTCCTAAATTTTCGTCGAACAGTTGGCATCCGAGACATGGAAGACACAATTCCCTGCAATCTGTAGCAATGAAATGCCAAAATGAACTACCTTTCAATACCGCAATGGAAAGGACTTGAAAAACTTTAACATATGAAGACATGTCATATGCATCAAGAATGTGGTTGAACTGGATTTATACTAAGTAGTAAGCTGTTTTCATAAACTATGATAAAGAAAATCATGAAATAAGTTAAAAATAGTTTATAGACATGTCATAAACTATTTTCATACATTCTCACATATAGTTACATAAGTGATTATGTAATGAGATAAACATTTAGAAATATACCTTCTAATTATAGCTTGCAACTGTGCTCTTCTAACATTGTCATTAGATGGGAAGCCATTGCTATCCCAATCCTCTGGTATATCGTTTTTGCCTCTCATAACAAGTTCTTTCAAGCATGTTTCTTCACTTTCTTCCAGCTCAAGATTCTTAAGCTGCTCTTTCATGATCAGTAAAGGTCCAATAAACCACTCAAACACTCTATCCTTTGGTCCATTCATCCTTGTCAGTTCTACATCATCAGCTGCAAATGCATTTACATCGAAGCATGAGCATATTTACGTATTCCAATGGAATGAAAGCATGGCATGAGCAATTAAAGCAGTACATATAACCAATCCATCTGAATTTGATTTTGCTGAAGTTAGAAGACACTGTAGCAAGGACCAAGCTGGTAACTTGATGCTTAATTTTTTGCAATTGCCTTTGAAAATGCATTCCTCAATTTCCTTTACACTTATCAGACCATCACGGAGGACTATCCGGCCGTTTACCTCACACGACTTGAAAAACCAGTCCCATACCTGCAAAATAACGATTCTTTTCAAGTTAGAAAAATTCGTAGAAAATGCTTATTTAAGTCATGTTACCATCACCTGCACAGGTTTATATTGCTGAATTTTCCACTTCATACTTCTGGATTGCTGTAGGGTGTGTTTCGAGTTTTGTGAACTATCTCTCCTATTTTTCAAATTATGATCATTTCCTTCAAAAAATTTCCTCTCAAGTGCATGCTTCGCATTTTTACGGTATACTGGCCTGGCTGTCACAAGTACTACTTGAAATTAGTGACCAATGTTCGCCGCCGAAAACAAACTTACGTAATATGAGGAGTATTAGGAAAAACACCCTTTCCAACGCTATATCTATTATTGGTTGAAACTCGTGTGAATTCCTCTAATTTGAGAATGAGTACCGCGTTTAATTAGGTGGAATGGAACCACATGAACTTCAGCTAATAATAGTGTTGGAACGAACAAGACACTCTCTTTCCAACACTCTCTATTATTAGTTGAATTTCATGTATATCCATCCACTTTGAGAATGAGTACGACATGAATTAGATGAACCCACACGAACTTCACTTTGTAATAGAGAGTATTGGAAGGAAAATGTCACATAGCATGTTGCTAGTACTTTTCTTCAACAATAATAATTTGTAAGCACGGTAAAAGAAAATGATAGCATGGTAAAGAAAATTTGATAGCACCTGGGAAGGCAGGATCCTTCTCTCAAGTAGAGTAAATCATTCACATATTCATCAAAAAGTGAAACCACAGATACAATGTAGGCAAACCCCATCTTCAATGAGTCCTCCTACAATTGTGAATCTCTTAAAACTTGCATAGATAGTTAAAATGACAATTGTGAATTTCAATTACATGTACCGAATAGATATACAAGAAGCTTAACAAAAATTGAAGCATCGTACTTTAACTAACCTGATGGACAACAACTCCACCATATAGGCTAAGAAAAAAACTGAAAATGATAGCTGATAATACAGCACCTAGAACAGCCAAAGGCCAAAGGATGATGGCAAGACCAGCAAATGGGACACATTCAGTTTCTACGAAAGGTCCCCTTCTTCCAATCAAATCTTCTAACAGTCTCTTCCATCCTCTAAACAGCATGTAAGGGCTCTTCCATATAGCAATTGATGTGATTAAAACCACATCAAAGGGCACCCCAACCAAAATCACCAACAAGCAACATGGTAATAGTGACAATCTAACAAAGAAAACTATTGTTATCAGTATATTACGATACATACAAGCTGTATCTCAATGTGATACTGAATTCAATTCAATCGGTACAAATCTCTAGTGTGTATCTAGTTTGACATGAATCCCAATTCATTCTGATGAATTGCCACCTAAACTTAGTGTAACTACTTTTTTTTTTTTTTGTCAATTTTGTATAACCAACCACATTTCTTTTGTTATTTGATATATGACTTGAATCTTCAATTATTACTAGGTTCATATATGATGTTTCAACTTATAATTGTTTGTTATGTCACTTTTTTTTACTTAAAAATGACATTATTATTGACAATGTATCTTACAATTCATACTAAGGTATTCATGATTCAAGTTTTCCGAATCCCGATTTGATAATCTAGAGAACAATAAAAAATTATCTAAACTCTTAGTCCACAACATTTCTTTTTTCATACTCAAACTATCAAACATATATTTGGAAGGAACAACTTACTTGATATCAAATGGCTTTTCTTGAGGGTTTAAATTTTCTCTTAGTTCATCCATGTATGAAAAATAGGAGTGAAAACAAAAGTCTGTGACATCCTGAACCACTGTGCAGCTTGTTTCAATTGTTGACCAACAACCATCCTGGCATCATAAATAAGTTGCATTAAAGCTTCCTGCCTTCTGCTCAAGACTCAAGTCAAAATCTTTTAAGAAATTACTATAGTATAGTTAAGCTAGAAAAGGAGGATAATTAACTATGGACATATTTGAGCTAATCTACTTACATAAACATTTGTGTGACTGTTCGAAAGAGTTTATGGAAACAACTTATGACATGTCCATAAGTTGTTTTCTACTTATTTCCACAATCTCTTTATGATAGAATATGAAAGCAGTTTAACTTTTATCTTTTGCTATAGAAATAACATATACATAAGCACTTACATGATAAGAGCTTAAGTTGTTTATCCAAATAGGACCTAAACTACATAGTCATGGTGGCAAAATTTTCAAGGCACTTCTAATCCACATTAAGGATACATAAGCAGAAACCAGAAAGTCTCACTTACAATGAAGCAATGATGAAATTTGTCTTGAACATTCTCTCCAACAACCTCAAAAGTTGCAAGAAGAGGAGCAAAAAAGCCATATCCAATTCCACCTAAAAAGCTACCAACAATACCAACTACCGGCAAAAGCAACAAAGGAACAGGCAAACATATCAACACCACAATCTTGAACACTAGTCCAAACCTCTTTGTTCTGTTGTCAAAGGCCAACAATTGATGAGTGAGATTGAGTTAGAACATATGAAGCATATATAGTTTGCAATTGCAAATCCAAAGAATTTGAAAAGAAATTACAACCTTGCCATACAATAGTATGTCCAAACAACATGTGCAGTCCAAAGTCCAATGATAACAGCTGAATTTCCAACAACCATAATGGCAAATGCAATTGGACCTATCAATGCACCTGCCAAGAGGAATCACCTTATAATGAATATTTACATTTACAATGCATTCAACATTAATAATAGTCATGAACTTTTATTTATGAAATTATGTACTATTAGAGTCTATATAAGCATCCATATGATTCTTTATAAAATCATGTATAATTAAAAAAATCAAAGGTGAAATCAACAATTTAAAAAAAAAAAATATTTTCAAACATTTTATAAATGTGTTTTAGTCTAACAACAAGAACATTGAAATAAAAATACAAAAGTGATAAGTAGAAAAGAAAAAATGAACCTTTGATGATACCAAGTATCAAGAGCAGGAAGAAAAATGGGAGGAAAGAAATAAAGCTCCACAATTTGGTCACTAAACCTGCAGATGAATCCATGATAACAGACAACTATAAATGATGTTATGTTCTTAAAAAAATAAACTATAAATGATGTTATGGTGAACTTGTTTTTCTTTGTCTCTCTAGCTTATATTATTATTTAAGAAAACCGAACAAGTGAAAACCAATTGAGAAATTGTAGAATTGTTATCAACAACAACAAACAAAATTTCCAATTAAGTAGTATGAGTATATATTCAATTCATATATTCATACTACTATATACTAACATTTCTTTAAAAAAATAAAAAGTTCATCACAAGTTATGCGAGGAGAAAACTATTAAACAATAAAAATTTCATCACAACTTAACAAATTTATTGTAAAAGTTCGAAATTATTTTTCACACGAATATTTTTGAAAGTGGAGTGGAATGGGTTTTGAAAGTGGGGTAAAAGAGAAGGGGGGGTCCGTGGCAGTATGTGAATGAAGTCACGTGTTACCGTGTAAGTGTGATGTGTTAATCATCCATCTTCTTAGAGTGACTCATGACCAAAAATAATGATTCCCATGCTATGTACAATTATACTCCTTCTTCTAGTAAAGTTTTGAAATATTAAGAAAAAGGATAAATCACGAGATTATAAAAAAATAGGCTTAAGTGTACTTTCGTCCCTAACTTTTAATGTTGCGATTTTGGTCTCATATTAAGAAAAATGAAAAATTTAGTCACTATAAATTAGCCCCTTTGCAATATTCATCATTTTGATCAATTTTGACTTATTCAACGCCTATGTGGCAAGTCATGTGTGTAATTAATGAATTAAAAAATTTTAAAAAGCCATATAATCATTTTAAATTAAATAAATGAAATTAAAAAATTAAAAAATTTAAAAAATTAAAAAGGGAATGGACACGTGAGGGACGTGAGGAATTTGCAGATTGTGTGTGTTTGGTTCAATCTCCCTTCTTTCTCTCTACCAACCCCAGCCACCCACACCACCTTCCAATGGCTTCTTCTTCCTCCGGATTTCAACCCCAAAATCCATTCATTTCAGATATATGCTTTTCACTTCTTCTTCCTCTCGTAACTTCAACAACCCATTAACTTCTTTCCAGATTCACCAACTCAAAACCCTAATTTCATTTTCATTCCCAAATCTCCTTTTCACCATGAAAATTTCTTAACCCACCACAATCCATTAACGTTAATTTCAACAAAACGCAAAACCCATTTCAAAAGTCACAACTTTTCACACTTTCGTTCAAAAATACAAGACCCCACTTTCTCCGTCGTCGTTTAAACCACCGATCACCACCACCCACAACCACCACCACCGTCGTTGAAACGAAACAACCGAAAAGGACCCATTTTCAAACTTCTACCGGGCCAGATTGCGTTTCGTTTGGTCTGTCATTAGTCACCGGTTGGTGGGTTGAACGGTCAATCGTTTCGCAACTCCGGCGAGAAACCGGATGCAAAATCCACTGTGAGGATGCCGTGGAAAATTGTGGTTTCTAATGTTAGGAATAATAGTGGTTCTATTATTAGGGTTTGGGTTGTTAATTTTTTGGATTTTGAATTGAATGAGTTGATAATTTTTTTTCTTTTGGTTTGGGTATTGGAAGAGATGAAGATAGACATGAACTTAAATAATGACGAATATGAATTGTTTTGGATTTTTTTTTTAATTTTTTATTTATTTTTTAATTTCATTTATTTAATTTAAAAAAAGATTATGTGGTTTTTTTTATTTTTTTTTTAAACTATTAGTTACACACGTGCCCTGCCACATATGCGTTGAATAAGTCAAAAATAACTAAAAGGATCAATATTGGGGCTAAAAGGGATAAATTCAAAAAGTTTTGAAATTTTATACCATTTTTAAAGTTTTGAAATTATATCCTTTACTAGAAGGGGCTAAAAAGTTTTGAATTTATATCACCATTTTTAAATTCAAAAATATTAAAAAGGGATCAAAATTATGTGATTTTAAAACGATGAGACAATTTTGTGAGTAAGTTAAAATAGAGAGACTAAAATTGTAATTATAAAAAATGGTACTCCTTCCATCTCAAAATAATTGTCTCTTTACCATTTTTTTTTGTTGTCTCAAAATAATTTTCACTTTAGAATATTAATATAGCATTTATTATTATTTTTCCACTATTATACCTCTATTTATTGAATTTCATTCAACTTAACTACTCCACTAACTACAATTAATAAGAGTATATTAGTAAATGATACTAATTTTACCATTGAAATCAACATAATTAATCATTTCCTTAAAAACCGTGCACAAACCTTAAACAATTATTATTTTGAGACGGAGGAAGTATATATATGTGGGAGTATTTTAGCAACATGCATCTTTAGGTGTATTTAGCCACTTTTTAGTTATCACTTGCTAAAATACTCCTTCTAAAAAATAAGTGGGTGTATTCTAGCAAATGCCTATAGGAGTTGCTAACATACACCCACTTATTTTATAGAAGGTGTGTTATAGCAACATACACCTCAAAGTGTATTTATCAACTTTTTAATTATAACTTGCTAAAATACTCCCACATAAAAACTAGTGGGTGTATATTAGCAAATCCCTATATATATATATATGTGTGTGTGTGTGTGTGTGTGTGTGTGTGTGTGTGTGGGTGTGTGTGTGTGTGTGTGAATGTTAAAGTGGTAGGGCCGTGTAACACCCATACTAACTTTAACTAGTATATTAGCATGTGCGTTAAACTGATACTGGATACATTTAAAAATTTCAATAAGAATAATAATACATCACAAATGAATGAATACAAGTTTACTCGTCTGTACAAATATCCAATACTATTACAATACTTATATTATATCCAACAAGCTCCTGAGCTGGTACACAACGAGCAACTGTACTCCATCCAGTATCTCTGTGAAGATCTTCGTCACGAACCTCTGACTTACCTGTAAACCTGCACCAGAAGGAATGGGATGAGACATAATGTCTCAGTGAGCTCCAGCCCAACCAACTGTTGGCAACCACAGGGAACCTAGGGTCGCCATGCCTACCTTGGCAATCTTGGGGATTTCCTATGATCGCCAAGTCTTTATCTTTAACCACAAAGGTATAAGTCTGACTATAACTATAATCTACCTGTGACTATAACTGTCAACCGCCTATAACTGTAACTGTAACCTATCTGTAACTATAATTCCTGCCTGTAACTATAACTTAATGATCGAGGGGAAACCTAGGACCACTTTCTGTTAACTGTCTATAACTATAACTGTAACTTCATGTAACTATAACTGTAACTGTAACTTTGATTATAACTGTGAAACATAAAACAAATAAAGATGTTTTAGGTGTTTTATGTTAGCTGTTAGCGTTGAACAAACATTATTATCTGAGTTCATTTTACGGAGTGCGGCCCGGGTGGAGTAACCCCGAGGTACATCTCCCTATAAACCGGTGAAATTCCTATCATATCAGGCTAACACCGGACTCCCTATGAAACGTGTGGACAACCCTCTCGGAGAAGTCCCATCCGGCGAATCCCGGAGTCTGCTGAACACGCCCTGTAACTGTAACTGTAAAACGTGCGAGCACGCCATTATCTTTGATCTTTAATTCTTTAACTTTAACATATGAACATATAATCTGTTACTGTAATCGTATAACAATCCTATAACGTATAACCTATAACCTATGATTCTTGGCTTATCGTTCTCATAAGCCACCTATAATCGTCGGAAAACCAACACTATGATCTTATCTGTAACTTTGATTGCCGAAGCATTCCTATTATCCTCGTATTCTAAATTGAATACATCTATAATCATGTTTACCTAAAATAGGTTCCAAACTTGACTATTATATCATTCTTGGATTCGTGTATGCTGAATCGAGTCCATAACATTGCCTGGTAAGGGTCAAACCCTAAACTAGTTCCTTAACATCTCTACGACAACTTATGGATTAAGATAATCCTCTCTTAACCAATGCACCTATCCTCATCTATAATCTCATCTATACATTCTTTAAAGGATAGATCTCTCCATACTTGTTAGCTACACTTAGCCATTACATGTCGTTATTAAATCTGACGTAGTAGCGGATAGTCAGAATGGTGCAAAATTGGATGAAAAGCAATGTATGCCCTGCCTACTGTACCATCGTGTCACGATTTTCTACCCAGAAAACGTGTTTAGTTCTGCCTGTGAAATCGTGACACGATTGTAAAATCGTGACACGATTTTACCTGCAGTTGGACAGCATAAGGCAAGTTTAAAACGTGATTTTCACCATTTCAGCTTATCCAAACATACCCAGACATCATAACAGCTTAATGGATCAATTTCTAAGGCATATTGCTAGATTACATCATGAATAACCAAGGAATCACATGGAAAGGTAATTAGGGCACTAAAACCTTAAGCTTGCTCATAATACTATAAACATTAAAACTTGCACATAGTGGGTTATAAAACCCTAGGGAGCTCACCTTATACTTGATTTGGTGCTGGTTAGCTTGCTTCCAAACTTTGCCTCAAAACCCTAGCTCTTAATTCTTTCCTTTCTTCTTGCTTCCTCAACTTCCTTTCTTGCTTTTAAATCTCTCCAAGCTAGCATGTTTACTTGTGTTCCAAGAGTTGTGGAAGAAGGATTGATGGATGCAAGCAAGGGAGAGGGAGACGTGTGAATGGAGGAAGAGAGGAGGGAGGAACCGGTTTTGGAGAGGGAAGGGGAGAAGGAAAAATGGGCAAGAAAATATCTTGTCCCCTTTTTAAACAATTCTTCTCCTTTCAAATAATTACACAATTGCCATTGCCACTTTATTACATAATTGCCATTGCGTCCTTTAATTCCTGTAACACTGTTAAAGTCACGTTTAAGCGGGATATTACAGGCCGGGTAGAGAGTGATTCCCCGGGATGTTTTCTATTATGTCTCCATTGGAATATCATCAACATAAAATGACCTTAAAGTTTGATTTTTAGGTATAAATTTTCATCACTTTAATTTTGAATTTTTGGCATTCGAAAAAATTATATTTAATTCATCTTATGTTAAAAAATTATAATTTTTTGTAAGATATTTTCATAATGTTATAAACAAGTCTGTAAATAATCATTTAAAAATTTAAAAGTTTAAAGATATTTATAAAATTTTGAATTTAACATGGACTAGGACCGGGTGTTGGAAAATTTTAGTCACACAAAAGTCCAACCTTTTTTCTATAGACGTATAAGGAGAAGTAACTTCATGTGATATGTCTTGACTGACACAAAATGCTTCAAAATCTTGAGGTGTATTCTCATCCACCATAAGTTCTCAAAAACTTTATTGTTTTTTCACTCTCCTTCTCAATTAAGATTTTCAATTTTTTGAACACATCTAAAGCTTCCCTTTTGAACTTGGTGATGTATAACCATATCATTCTGGCATATGCTCATCTACAAAAGTGATGAATTATTTGTAAAACCCCAATCCCCGAGAACATAAATACAAAGATAAATCACACATTTATCCTACATTGGAACTTTACTAATTCAACATACGTCTCATATCAAATATTTATGATAAAAACTTCATCAATTAAATCACATCGCAGCGGAATAAAACATAATTAACATCAAAGCAATTGTCATGTCTCGGTCATAACATATAAATTAACATATCATCTCAACTAGGTTCGATCCAAAGATCTCACAGTATAACGTAAATAAACCCCTAGTCCTAATCAGAGCTCCTAAGCTAGACTCCAAAGCAAATAAACTCGAGTAGGCAAACGCCATCCTCGTCATGTTCACGAAAAAGCTATTCCTCAACCTGCAAGTCTACATCCATGAGGGATTCACCCAAGGATGAGGCGACAATAAAGCCACTGGAGGGTAAGATATATGATCAACATAAGGGAATAATAAACGCATGTATGTCAGGCAAGCCATATCAACAATTATCACATATACATTTAAATAAGCAAGCATGGTTACATAACTCAACATTTATATCATATTCATATTCAATTATAATCTCAATCACAATTTTCAATCGTATATCAAACACTCAAGATTCATCAAGTAACATCAATTCATTTACAATTCAATCACAATCACAAGAACTCATCAATTAAGCATTTACCACCTTAATGCGCAAATTCACGCCAAAACATTACCAAACACGACTTCTATGAATGTAATGCACCTAACACGACTCTATATGTTTTACGGTACCGCCACCGATGAACTCCTCGAGATCTAAAACCCCGCAATGAATTCACCATACAATCGCCAATGAAATCCTCGAGATCTTAAAACTCCGCAATGAAATCACCACACACCACACCCGACTGACATATGAATGCATGGACCCACAAAGAGACTCGACAATGCTCACCAAATACACTCACCATTTGTTATACAATTCACTCCTTTATATAACATATCATCACCAAATCATCACCTAACGCATTATCAAATCACTAAGACCACACATCAACTCAAGTAATTAAACACCATCATCATTTACTCAAACATCGTCACTTAACACATAACATGTATCATTATCACACACCATTCAATATCATCAATAGCATCATCAATATCATCATAAATATCATCATCAATAGCAACATCAATAGCATCATCAATATCATCATAAATATCATCATCAATAGCATCATCAATAACATTATCAAATCATGTGTAAACAGCAACACATCACAACATCAAGTATTTACAATCTTCAACATTCTCATAATTTAAGTTTCATGATTTAATCACACAAACTACACCAAACATCATTAAAGATCGCAACTTCATAATTACCTACTCATTTATTAACTCTAAATGATTCCTTATACTTGTTATTAATTTTAAGGATGTTTCAAGATTCATTGAAAAAAGTATGCGAAAGTTCCACGAAAAATGTGTCATGACCTATGTGTAGTATTTTGATCATAACTCAAGTTCTAGAAATCAAAATGAAGTTCAACCAACGGCAATTGAAAGCTAACATCCATATCTATAACTTTCATGTTTACACCAAAACCCATTTCAAAACAGAAACTAGTGAAAAAAAGACGTAACAGAAAAAGTTGTTGCTGTCAGTGGTTGTTACGGCTACGAGAATCACTTAAAACTCGCCCAAAAATCCCATTTTTGATCCCCATCAACCCAAAATCAATTTACAGATATTAACCATGATCAATACACTCAAATTGAACAATGCTTACACAACAAAACATCAATTGATATGAATTTCACAAGACAACTTAAAAGTTCGTCTCAAAAACCCATTTTTTCAAAGTTCGTCTCAAAAACCCATTTTTTCTACAAAACAACTTAAAATCCCAAACAGATTTGTACAGCAACAATTCCAACTTTCTAATCACATCAACATGTTCATAAGCACATAATTAACAACATAAATCAACTTAAAATCAATTATGTCGATAATTCATTCAAATTCACCAATTTAAGCAATTTTCACATAAACAACAACAATCATAATCCCAACTTAAGCCAAACAATATAACCTCATAATTTCATAACCCAAATACATAATCATACTCATAATCAAATCAATTAATCATAAACAACACAAATTATCATGTTATTCACCAAATTTCACAAAGTTCATAATTAACAAAATCAAACATGAGTTTTGACGAAGTAAAAACATGAAATCAACAACTTAACACATTCAATTCAGTCATCAACAAAGAGCACGAAAATCAACACAATTAATCATAATTCATAAAATTAAGCTATAATCTTAAAGCTCCCAAACACACAATTGCTTCTTAAACCCATATGTTAATCATAATCTCCCCTCTTACCTTAGTTTCCTCGCTATTCTTGCTATTCTTAGTGCAATCCTCTCCTTCCCCTTTGATTCTCTAGCTTTCCTCTTCTCCAAGTCTCTTCTCTCTATCTCTCTCTTGCCTCTCAAAAGTTTTGTGAATAATGAATAACCTAATTCACTCACCACTAACTAGTGTATTTATAATAGGTTTCTAGGGTTTGTTACGATTTCAAATATATCTTTTAAAACAAAGTTTGTTACATTTTAAAATAAAATAAGGTTTGTTACGATTAACTCACAATATTTTTCTCTCTACACTTTTACTTCACTTAAACCCCCCTATTACTTATACACCACTATTTTCAAATATTCCAATTTTGAATTTCTAACATATTTCAAATATGTCACTAACTCTCAAATTACCAAAATACCCTTCAGCTCCCAAAATTCAATAAATCACCAAAATAAACAATTAAACACACAAAAATAATTAAATAAATAAATCCTAAAAATCGGGCTGTTACATTATTCACTTCCATCTAATGTAGGCATCTCAAATGGTCCACATATGCCAGAATGAACAATTTCAAGTGTTGTTCTTGATCTCTTAGGCTTTCCAAAGACAAAAGGTAACCTAATTTCCATCTAATGTAGGCAATCCTGATACTAAAATTTTAGAGCTCAAATAGCATAAGCTTCTAATATTTAGATGACCATACCTCATGTGCCATAACCAGTTAGTGTCTTCATCTGTGATACTTAAGAAGCGCACTTCTTTTGCAGTTTCAATGATGCATTTGAATATTCTATTCTTTGATAATGTGGATTTCAACACAAGTTTCTTCTGCTTATCAAACAGTTGCAGTGTGTTACCATTCATAGTGACATACAATCCCTTCTCCACTAATTGACCTATACTCATCAAATTGCACTTCATTCCTGGTACATATAGTAGTTTCTCTATTAGTGATTTCTTACCATCTCTCCTTATGATAGCAATATCACACATACATTCAGTTGCAAGATTCCTGCTCTCTGCAAGTCTGGCATTTGTCTTCCTGGTAGAATAAAAATTAATGAGTCATTCCTCATGTCAAGTCATATAATTTGAACACCCAAAATCAAGGTACCAATCCTCACACATAGATTTCCTTCACAAGTAGTAGCCATGAGCCCTATTTGCTTCATCACTTTTATGATTCTTCTTTCCATCTTTCTTGTGCTAACATTCATTAACATAATGATCAAACTTCCCACAATTATAGCACTACACCTTTATTTTAGTGTGATTGCTACCATAACCTCCTCCACTCTTAAAGGATTCAAATTTGTCACCAATTTTTTATTTTCCATTATTTGACTAGTTTCCTTTCTTGAACTCTCATTTACCTGTCTTATTTGAATACTTATCAAATCCATCTTTCTTGGTAAATTGTGCTTGTAGTTCTTGTTGTAAGGATATGTTTGAACCTCTTTCAATCACAGGCAACTCGTGTGCTTCCTGAGATGATTGAAGTTCTTTAATTTTCATTATTTCAGCATCTTTTGATTCTTAAATGGCTACCACTATGAAATCAAACTTAGAGGTCAGAGATCTCATTACCTTTTCAATAGCTTGTTGATCAGAAACATTCTCACCATACGCTTTCATCTGATTCACCATAATAAGCAACTTGGAGAAGTAATCACTAATTCTCTGATCTTCTTCCATCAACATTAGCTTAGACTTTCTTATCAGAGATTGAAGCTTCACCTGATCACTTCCATCATAATATTTCTCCAAGATATCTTAGGCCTCACTTGATCTTGTTACCTTTGAAATCTTTTCAAAGTAATTGGAATCAACATTTTGCTGAATATAAAAGAGTGCCATGCAATCTTTCTTCTCCGCTTCTCTGAAAGCAGTTTTTTGCACCTTTGTGGGATTTGCAGTCAAATCTTCATAGCTATTTTAAACAATCTCGAGAACTTTTTAGACACCAAACTATGATTTCATCAATGCGCTCCATCTTTCCCATGATTGCTTTGCAAGAAATTCTAAAATTGCACCTCTGTGGGATTTGCAGTCAAATCTTCATAGCCATTTTAAACAATCTTTAGAACTTTTTAGGCACCAAACAATGACTTCACCGATACGCTCCATCTTTCCCATGATTGCTTTGCAAGAAATTCTAAAATTGCACCTTTGTGGGATTTGCAGTCGAATCTTCATAGCCATTTTAAACAATCTCAAGAATTTTTTAAGCATCAAACAATAACCTCGTCAATGAGCTCCATATTTTTCATGTTTTCCTTGCAAGACATTCTAAAATTACACAAACTTCACTCGTGTTTCTTATAGATTATTCCCCTAAAAAAATCTCTCATGTTTCGCAGAATCAGAACCTATAGCTCTTAATGCCAATTGTTAGCGCAACATATGTGTCTTGTATTGCAAGCAATCAATTAGAATGAATTGGAACTAAAGACAAAAAAAAATGAGATTAGAGGATGATTATGAAGATTGAGAGAGATGAAAGTTTTTTATAAGTATATTTCATGGATTGATGAAATTGAATGAGTACAACTTCTTTATAGAAAAGTAACTTGTTGGTTAAGTGACTAGAGTTAATTGACTAACAAAACTAATGAAAGCTTAATAGCTCTGTAACTAACTCTTTTATTTGCAATTATGAATTAAGTAACTAAAAGAATTGCACCAGAACTAAGTTTATTTGTTCTATGTGCATAAAAAAAATACTAATAGATAATTAAATAAGCATGAAAAAGTTTTTGTTTATTTTTGTCAAAAGTAGTATAAATAAACAAATGATGGACAACAAAAGAGAACATTTACTCTTCTCACTTCTTAAATTTCTTTTTTTTTTTCAACTGCCGTTGGTCGAGCGACACTTAACTGCCGTTTGGCTCTCCAGTGGCAGTTAAGTGTCGTTCGACACTTTTAAAATCGGTTTCATCACCTTAAAGAACGATAGTTAACTGTCATTGATAGTAAATGCGTAATTTGGGTGTTTTTAAGAAATTTTAGAAGTGAGAAGAGTAACTTTCAAGAAAGAGAGGAATAAATCTATCTAATTCTCCTGAGATTTGTTATTGGGCCGGGTCGGGAACAAAGCAAGAGTAGCCCAAGCATAAAAACTAAGTTTGCTATATAAAGAGGAAGAAAATTGCTCTTATCCCTTTCCAATTTGCTCATTCCCACCCCAAACTTCCAAAAATAACTCCAGCGTGAGTTAACTCACTTTGCGATCCTTTCCTATTTTTAGGCCAACATCAGCTGCTCACACTTCAAACACACACTTCTTCCCCTCTTCACCTCCAAAAACTCAAAAAGTGCGAAAATTTGGTGAAAAATTTTGGTCTCAAATCATTGGAAAACGTTAAAAAGCAAGTTTCTACGCTCATCAAACGTCAAAACACATGTAATGCATTATCTAACACCTATACAGTTTGCTGGTTTTTCTGTGTGGTTCGTCATTTTAGAGAGCCCAAGACGTAGCGGGAGGTAACTCCCGCTGAGGTGCTAGCGTGAGTTAACTCACGTTGAGGGTGCAGTGTGAGTTAACTTGCGTGGGGGGTCAGGTTTGAATTTTGGCGCCTTTTTTTCCTTAGGCTTATGTAACATAAGTTATTTATAATATTTTTCTTTCTCATTTTTTATTCGTTCTTCAAAGTGATGGTTGAAAAGGCGGTGGATGATGGTGTTGAGCCGAAACCGCCCATCATTGAATCTTCCCTTGATGTCAAACCTCTCATTGAAGCTTCAATTGAAGCGAAACCTACCAGTGTTTCCAAGCTTTGTGAATGTGTGTTATTGTTATATATATATATATATAACTTTCATTTCTTTTTCTTTTTAATATGAAGTATTCATTGGTTTCTACCTATAACTAATTAGTCTTTGCTAAAAGATCATTGTTGAACATTTTTGTTGAATGTGATGAACATTTTTTTGGTTAGAAATGAAATGTATTTATAATATTATGGATGGATATGTTCTGGTAAAAAGGAGAAAATGAATGCTATGAATTTTTGTTGTTCAATTGAGAGTGATATGAATGTGATGAATTATTGTTGTTAAATTTTAGATAGTTACAAAAAAAAAATGATTTTTTTAAACAAAAGTCAAATTCTTTTTTAAAAAAATGTTATCTATGATATTTGTATATGTCAGTGGATACATTAAAATTTATGGATTACCCAATTTGTAACACCCCTACTAAATTCATCTAGAATATTCAGCATGCGTGTTAAATCTGATACTGGATACATTAAAATTTTCAGTAACAATAATATACATGTGAATGAATACAAGCTTGCTCGTTTATACACCTAGTAAAGTCTCACTAATGTACGTGTATATATATATATTTATATATACAAATACTAATGAAAATCCTGGACTGGTACATGACGAGCAGCTGCACTCCATTCAGCGTCTCCCTGATGAACTTCATATTGATACTCTTGTTTGCGAACCACCTGCTTACCTGAAACTAAATTAAAGGGATTGGGGTGATATGGGCGTCTCAGTGAGTTCCACCTACCCTAATCTTCAGGCGATCTCGGGGATCCTAGGATCGCCGTCAGTCTCTACATATCTTAGCGATCAAGGGAAAACTAGGATCGCTATATGTCTCTATCATATCTTATCATATTCATATTATTCATAGTATACCGTTCGTCACAACGAAGAGATAATGTGGTCTAAAGATAATTACCGTTCGCCACAACGAAGAGATAATGTGGTCTATGTGCACATAGTAAAACGTAAAGTTAGTGATATGAAACTTTAAGTCAGAGATGTGAAATACTTTAATATTATCAGACAGATATCAGTTATCAGAAAGTGATCATAGTTTTTCCCTCGAAGACACAAATATCAAATTTATCCAAAAGAACGGATACGAATATCATATTATCCGTGTCCATGCATATTAATTTACATCCCTAATTGTAACGTAAATCTTCTAATAAGAAAAAGATTTTAAATCATTAATATACTTATTATTTTATGCAAAAAAAAGAATCAAATACTTTTCTTATAAATTAAAAGAAACTGATTAAAAAAGAACGTAAATATAGGAGAAAAAATGTAGTAATTGGTCCATCAAGTGATTAATATCTTAGGGGATGACCCATTTAAAGAGATTATTATGTGTTTTTTACATATTGATACGTTTGTTCGATGGTTTCAAACTTTATTATCGGGATTAACTTTTTTAGAAATCATAATCCCGATAATATTTGCTCAAATGTTTTTGGTAAATGTTTTTTTTTTGACCAAATATTTTTGGTAAATGTTATTTTAAGAAAAAATGGATAGTTGTATTGTAACACCCACACTAAATTGTCTAGAATATTTAGCATGCGTATTAATCTTGATACTGAATACATTAAATTTTCAACATTAACTAGATTCTTCTGAATGAAATATGAATCTACTCGTCTCATACATCTGACAAAGTACCACTGACGTGTACATACATAAGTCTCACATATACAAAAGCACCACTGGCGTGTACACACACACACACACACACACACACACATATATATTAGTTGACGAATCCAATACAGGTACATGACGAGCATACATACTTCACTCAGTTTCTTCCTGCTAAACTTCGTCACGAGCAACCTGTTTATCTGAAATAAATTAAAGGGATTGGGGTGATACAAGATGTCTCAGTGAGTTCCACCTATCCTAGGATGTAGGCGACCTCGGGGTTCCTACGACCGCCATCTGTCTCTACATGACCCTCTTTAGGGTTTACTTTTCTGTTCTGCATAAATTAGCGATCAGAGGGGAAACTAAGATCGCTATCAGTTTTCTATCATAAGTCTTATCATATTCATATTCATTGTATTTTCATTCTTAAGTTAGAAGGTTGGCGTGTAACACACAATTATTGTCTTGGTTCATTTTACGGAATGCATCCGAGTGGAGTAACCCTGGAGTACATCCCCATCATACCGGTGAAAATTCCTATTTGAGGCTAACACCAGACTCCTCTTATCGCTGTGTGAACAGCCCTCTCGAAGAAGTCCCATCCGACATAATCCGGAGCCTGCAGGACGCAACTTATACGTGTGGACAACCCTCTCGGAGAAGTCCCATCTGACATAATTCGGAGTCTGCTGGACACATTTAACTTAATCTTATCATTATATATATATATATATATATATATATAACTTAATCTCGTCATGAAAGTTCCTTGGCGGGCTGACCTATATAGAATAAATCTGGATCGTACCTGAGCCACAACTCGTCATCATATATATACATATGCATGTATATCATTCTGTAACATATATCTGGTATATCTTGGTTATGAGTTGTCTAAATTCTAACTCATAGTTAGCATTATATCATATGACCTTCACTCGATGTTAATGCTCGTATTCAAACGTATAAATCCTTGTTTCATTTGTAGAAACTCATTTCAAACAGTTGAAAATCCATTGGTGCGTGACACATGAGGTTTTAAGAAAAGAGTAAAAATCTGGACTACTTCGCTTAGTGAAGTAAGGCCTCGCTTAGCGAAGCCCAACCCATAACTGGGCTGCAAGGCTCACTTAGCGACCTTAAGCTTCGTTCAGCAAAGTTAGGCAGAAGCGAATTGCTCTGCCCCTCGCCCAGCGAGCTCTCGCTCGTTTAGCGAGCGTAACAGAACATCAACTTATGCTAAACGTGTTTCTGCAAGAATGTTATTCTCAAGATCCAGTTCTCACGTGTGTCACACCTAGATCATAGAAATTCCATAAAACAGGTAAAAATTCCAAGGATTTACACTAATTGAAACTTACATTAACAAAAGGGGTAAGTTTAAGCTATTTGAGCATAATCACTTATTTCAAATTAACTCACTCAAAATCCCAAGGGAAATTACTAATCTAAAAGGAACTCACTTAAACATTCTGGTTACCCTGAAGCAGCTCCTGCTCCCACAATTGAACAGCTTAACCACATTAATCCACTTTTCCAAAACAGCTTAATTGCAGCTTATAACACTTTTACAGCTTATCCCAAGTTCCAAACATGCATAACAGCCCTCCCTTAGCGTATAGCTTCTGCAATGGCTGCTGTTCATCCATGAACCTCTTCTCCACCTCCTCGCTAGGCGAGGCTTCATGCTCGCTAAGGTTTTGAAAGTGGTGGTGGTATGTGAATGAAGTCACGTGGTAATTTAAATTTAAATGTCTATAAGAGAAATCAGAAATTACTAAATAGTTTTGACTTTAAAATTATCTTGTGGCTCACTTTTTTCTTCATCTCACTATCACAATTTTAAGTCACTCAAAATGCCTAGATAATTATTTTGAGTTTTTAAGGTATGTAATTTAGTTTTTTTTTAATGCTCAACTTTGTGCTCTATGCTTATTAAAATATATATTTTGAGTGTATATATATTATAGTTTATTTTTTTGAGCACCCAAACTTTGGGGTTTATATATTGGTAAACACAATGGTATTCTTGAAGTTTGATTGAATATGTACTTATTATCCAATTGATTCAATGTTATATCATATTTTTATATTTACTTATTTAAAAATAAAATCAAAATTTGAATGAATTTTGCCTACCATATCAATATCCAACCAAACTTCAAGGTGTCTAGAAGTTTACTTTACGCTAAAAAAAGAATTTGCCTTATATGCTATACTCTAACGGATTGACATAGGCTTCGTTTGACCTGACTTTTTTACAGTCCAAAAGCTACTTTAAAACAAAGTTAAAATTAAGGGCTTTAAGAAAGAAGTTAAAATTGTTTGGTTACTTTATTATTTTTTTAGTTTTAAAGTTATTTTTAAGTTAAAAGTTGTTTGGCAAAATATTGTACAAATATATAATAAATAAATAAATAAATAAATGTTAAAATATTTTTTGAAAGGAAAAAATATTTAAAATATTTTTTTAGTAAGTACTTAATAGATATTGTGTTTGACCTACTTTCTTCTTAAAATTATAGAGAAGTAGAAAAAAATCGGGCCAAACGGTAGCATAGTAGAAGTACTACTTTTTTGTTCTTAATCCTTTAGGGGGGAAAGAAAGTGCAGTAAAATAAGGTCAACGATCCTTCCAATCTGAATTTGAAACTGAGTGCTCCCTACGGATTCAATTTTCGATATTTATTGGTCCATTACATTTAAGAATTTTATATCACGACATTCCTTGTATATTTTCTGCTGATATCTTGATATCTGTTGAGTTTAATATGAGGAGTGATATTTGTATAATCAATTTTAGACAACTTTTATGATAACTACTTTTTTTTTATTGGACAAAAACAATAAAGAAAGAAAGAAGAGAAAGAATAAAAACAAATGTGAGTATGAGAAAGAGTTATTCTAAAAGTTGTCAAAAAATATTTATAAAAATATAATTTCTGTTTAATATTGTCACCTTTGCTCATTCAAGGTGTTGAAAAACGACATCCAAAAAAAAAAGAGGGATATTATTTTAACATAAAAATTTACCACCTTGTCCGACACTAAAAAAAATGTCCTTCATAAATGTTGATGTGACTAGAAGAGAGAAAATTTAAGAAAAAAATTGTATCTAAACCTTATATAAATTCGGTGTTGTTCAAAAGGTGATGTTCAAATACATAACACTTCTCAAAAACAAACAAAAAAAGAACTCTGTTTTCTTTTACAATTAAAATGATGAAATATGGTATATATTGATTTGATTTTCCTAATCAGCATATGAGCATATCATGATGTGTGTAGAGGGAAGTTACTTACGTAATGCAGAACCATCAGCAGCATGATTACGACCAAATGAATAAATTAAAATTTCATCCTCAGTAATGAATATTATAGAACCCAACATACAGGCTTCAAGGACAACTTTGTATACACTAACTTTACATCTTGGTAAAAATTGCATTTACCTCCTCCAGGGCCGGCCCTAGGCATAGGCCGGGGTGCGGCGGCCTAGGGCCCATGCCGGTAGAGGGGCCAAAACAAAATTTAAGGAGGCTCCTCTAAGGTCTATTGAAATGCAACCCACACCCCTTTTTTTTCCTATCTAAATTGCATTTCTTGTTTGAGAGAAGAAAACAAGAAGCACTAAAATTTCCTTTACATCAATTCAAAGGTGTCCTTAACTCGTGAGTCAAAGTAAGAAGCTACCGAATTTGCTATTCTATTCACTACAAACAGAGGCTTGCACGTCTTTCTTTGATTTGTAAGAAACAAGAATGAACATTACATGTTCATGGTCTGCTCTGACCACATGAATCAAAATGGGGGTGAGATTTCAGAGAAATAAGAACACAGGATAATATTATCATTTCCCACTTGAACTTCCTTCCTGTTCAATAACCAAAACCGAAATAGATCAGGAAACAAGAACACGTGCAATTGACGGCAAGTTGAGAACCCACATCAAAGAGTAGATATTAAAATATCTAAGTTATAGAACAATTAAACTTGGCTCAATTAAATTTTATAAAAAATAGCTACGTAGCAATCTTACCATGGAGGGTGAATACGGATTAAGCTCCCCACTTCAAGGTCAACACTGTCGCAAACTTTTGGACTAAAGATAATGGTTCTTTGACCATCTTTACTGCCACCAAACCCCATTCCTTCAGCTTGCACTAGAAAATTCTGCAAAAAGAACAGATCACCTTCCATCAATTTATAACTCAAACATTAAATAAGGGTATATCTTAAATGTAGGTAGTTGTTCCATTTCAAGTAAATTATCATCTCCCGCTAGTACAAATCTTTATCGAATACGACAATATTTATATTAAAAATCTTGATTAAATACTATACATTTTTTTTTATCACAAACAATCTTTTAAAATCTCAATCCAATGCACCTCTCTAAATCAAATGGAATAGCAGAAAATACTAGAGTTTACAAAAGACTAAGAGACCATCATGAGTCGAGTCTCCATTCTCCAAGTCTATGACTAACATGTTCTCATTTGTCATAATTCAACTGACAATCATGCTGAATAACCTAACTTTCTTTACTTGCAGGCTGCAGCTTATAATGGTTATTATTATACAATAGAAAACTTAGTCTTGGTGTTATGTGCTTTCCCAACATACAAACTATTAAAAAGAAGAGTAGTTATTGAGCTTGACACTCAGATAGTCATTGAGCTGTTTGTTTTTTATAGATATAAATTAATACAAAATAAAACTGAAAAAGCATTAAAAAAAAATTTCTTTTAAATGTACACATATCTATTGAAATAAGACAAATGCTAATGAGTGCCTTCAAGGTATAGTTAAGGAAATATAAAATAGAAACTTTTTATTAGAAAGTGGAGATTTTAATATTATCAAGGCAATATATGTTGTACTTTTCAATAAAAACTTTCTAATTATTGACTCCTTACTCAGGGTCCATGAAGAAGTCATTAGCCGGACCCTTGAAATAAAGGCCTTGAGGGTGCATTCTAGGATACCCAAGCACTTTCTTAAGTATAAAGCATAAACTTTCAGGGCAATAACAAGTATTTCGAGCAACCTACGGAAATTGAATCTGTTGATTTATAAAACTTCACCTTGGTATACTTGCTAAATGAGCAATGACAAACAATCAGCTTTCCATCCAGGTATCTTGAAATGATGTTTACATCAACACAGCCAAATTCACCTGAATTTTAGTTTCTTTGTAAATCAAGCATCTCTGTCCATGTGTATTAGAAACAAATTTAAAATCTTCTATATGCAACCTCCCAACCCCAAAAATGAAAAGGAAAAAAAAAACTACTAATGAATGATTTTCTGTGCAATAGAGAAGCCTTAAATGGTGTTTTACTTAGACAACAATGGAAAGGGCAGACAAAGTAAAAGGAAAAGTTTTACTATCTGGTCTAGATCCAGCTTGTAACTTTTTGGAGAAATCTATGTCTCTTTCCTTTTCTTTTTGCATCACCTGCTGTAATTTTTCAAATATTCCAGTTCTGCACAATTTCGTAAGACAAGCACACCCTGAATTCAGAATTAATTCGAATTCAAGTGTTCAATTGCATAAAAATACTAGGAAACCACAATTTTATACCTCAATGAGTTGAGTGCTCCAACACTTTCAGCGATAACAGAGGAAGTCCCTAAAGCATTGTGAAATCTATCTGCCATTGTCTGCATTTTCTTTACCGGAAAAGTAATTCTCATGTGTTGATCGGTTTCCTGTACAAGTAAACAGATTTAAAGCCAGATATGACAATAGACTAATAAGTGTATAAGAGTATAGAACAGTAATACCTCATTGTCACTTGATGATCCGCTATCCACAGGTTCAGGGGAATCTTCACTGTCAACAACCGTCTCTGGCAAATGGGATATACTACTCTTCTGAAAAAGCGGCACTGTTTTTCCTTTTCTTTGATTATCACGTGGATACTGGAAAATAGAGGTGGAAGGGTCTTATACATGGAAAAAGTAAACACGTGTCAAAGAATAACGGTAGCATTTCTAAATTTTCCACCCACCAGATCAGTCTTATCCTGGAGGTTGTCAAAAAGATCAGCCATTAGGAGAAGATTAAATTCACGTGGACGAGCTTCGGTTTCAGAAGGCTCGGTGTCTAAATTTAATTCCACTATGTCATCATCTTCGAGATGATTTCCATCTAAACTTGCAGAAGGCCTATGACCAACAGCTTTCATAATTTCAGGCAGCCTATCAATATTAGAGATTGAAGGACCAGTGTGCCCATATTTATGTGTCACTGATGACAATGAAATTCTTGGCTTAGCTTTGTTCCAGATGCCTGCAACAGTTATCAGTTCAATTTAATATTCAGATATTTCCATTAAAACATTGATGTAATTGTGATTACTGTTAAAGTAAACCTAAAGTAGATCCATCATTTGTAAAGAAAATATGTTAGAGGGCACAGCAATTATGACCAAACTCCACGTACAGCAAGATGCATCTGCAATTCTAGATACTGTGAATGAACTTCTTTTCATGTGTCAAAAGGTGAGAAATTTACAATATTTGAAAAGATGGTGTCTTATTCCATCATTAAAAATGTCACATATTCCAGATCCATAACATCCATTTACTTTTTTGAAGAAACATCCATTTACTAGTACTCAAGAGCAAATTAATAAGCATAGAAATATAGTTTCCCATCTGCCTCTCTCTTTATCTAGGAAGGTCAAGTCTTTGAATTTCAAATCCACACAGGGTATATCTAAAATATACACCACAACCAGTAATGTAGAAATAAATATATATATTTATTAAAAACTGTTAATCTGTTAGTTATATCGTGGGTTTAACCAATAGGGGAAATAAAAGTCACCAAAAATTGATATGTTGTAAAGTTATTGCAGGGAAAGCAACAATCATGGCCGAGATAAAAATATAAAAAATATTTTAGTTGATTCTCTATCTATTTGATTGCGGTTGCACATATCCTACAGAACTTAACATCACTTACAGACCAGGAGTTAGAAGAGACACTCATAAATTTGACTTCTAATTAAGCATAGTTCTAAAAGGGAAAGACCTTACTCTATTTCAGAGCATAAATCATTTTCTAAATCTTGAAATGTAGCATGGGGAACATGTAAAAAAACTGCATCAGTATTGAGATGACACAGGACACTCAAGAAATATAAGAGACTTCAAAGTTCAACAAGAAGCCCCACGAACAAATATTTTCAGTTTCAACAGGGAATTGCAAGTAAATTGTGCTCTAACCCAGAAACTAGCATTTTTCTTGGTGCAGGTACCAGATGAATTTGCTTTTAAGAAGGTAGCATGGGATGAAGCACTTTCTTGAAAACATAGCAATGCTTCTGATTTTCTTTTTGCATCTTTAACTTCATCATTTCTGATAAATTGAGGACCATATTTTTGGAGGAGTCTGGTCGAGAGGATAGTGCTACCCTTTAATGAATAAACAAAAGATAAAGAGTCAGTAACCAAATTAGCCTCCGAAAGATACAACGTTAGTCATATTAGTTCATAAATAATGGAAATTACGCCCTGAGGCCACTAAACATGCATTGTCCTTAAAGGCTTAAACGTATTCCATCAGACGAGTTAGTCCTTGAATCACAACGACTAATTTAACTAAACCAATCTACATTTAAGGACATCAGGCTCAGGCATAATATTTCCATTACTCATTTGCTAACATAACCAAAATTATATCTTTCAGAAGACTAATTTGACTATTTACTCCAAACATAAAAGATAAAATCATTTAATAACAACCCAAACAAAAGGGAAAAACATAAACAAACACATGGTAACAAAAAAACATTATATGTAAACTTCAGAGTACCTCATATTCAGAAACAGTATCTTCGTCATCCGAATCAGCAACCACCTCTCCCAATACATCCCGGTTGTCACCCTCGTTGAAGTCTGGCATTTCAACCTCCTCATCTTCGAGCGACTTCTGACCACAACAACAATAACAATTGTAATGATAAACACCTGTGAGACTGTTTGGATTGGCTTATTAGAGCTTATCTACTGACATAAGCACTTGTGAGACTATTTGCCAGAAGTTATTTTCCTAAGCTTATGAGACTGTTTTCAGCTTATTTTCCTAAGCTCTCCAAGATAGCTTATAAAAATAACTTATACATAAGCACTTATGCTATAAGCTACAAACTAAGTTGTTTATCCAAACAGTGCCTGAATAAGAATTAATAATAATGAAAACTTAATACCTGAAATGAGGAAGACGAATTGTGATTACAGAATCTTTCTGCGAAATATTAACAAAAATTAATGAAAGGTTATAACTAATAACAAACTATAAAATGCAAAACAGTAATTAATTAATATTTAGGCAGGCACCTTTTAACAAATCTAATCGCGCCGGAAGAGGTAGTTGTTCTTGTTGCTAAAATAAATAAAAGATAATATGAATTAATTAATGATAATTACATACAATTACTATAACATAAGTTAAGGTTAGGTGTGAACGAACCTTGTTGGTGGCGTGGTTTTGTAACGAAAGATCGTCGTCATCTGGAAATTAATGAAGGTGATTAAATTAAGGAGGTATTAAGTTGTAATTGGAATGAATGAATGAATAAACAGAAATTACCGGAAATGCTGTCTTCTGAGTGTGGATTAGACTGTAATGTAACAGTAAAATGTTTGATTAGGATTAAAGAAAGGAGATAGAAGTAAGAAAATTGGTTAGTAGATTTACGTACGCGGAGGAACATTTTAGTTAGATGCAGTTCAGAACATGGATTGAACTTCCTTCACCGGCGGTGAATAAAATCCTCATTCTCCATAGTTTTCCTTTTTGCCCCTCTCTTTCAAAACCTGAGTTCGGCCACAAGTAAATGGAGCTGCCGTTCTTCGGAATTAAAATATGTCCATGGTCACTCCAAATATGGAAAGTTTGAGTTTTGATCATTGCAAAAAATAAATTATTATTTTTTAAAAAACCATTTTACCAATTGATGACACGTGGCAATTAAAATTTATTATAAAATTAAAATGAAAAAAACATAAATAATTTCTGATTTATTTAATTCAATTAATTAAAAGAATAATTAGAAAAGGGGCAAAATTAGGGTTTGTTTTCATTCTTCCACCTCTTCTTTCTAACACACCCTTTTATGGGCTACACCACAACTCCAGTTTCGGCACCAGTGTTTCCATATTGCGAAACCAGAGACCATTGTCACCAGATTCATCGCCACCATCAACAATGAAAAAGACCACAACCATCCTCAGAACATATAGATCGATCATCATTAGTTCATCACCATTTGCACAGTCAGCATCTACCACACTGGTGAACTTTCATAAAAGTTTGGTTGAATGATGCAGCTTTAATGTCAAATTTAAGGTTGGTATGACTCCTTTTAAATATTAAGGGTTGGCAATTGGTTGTAATTCTCTTAAATTATCATTTTGGAATCCTATGGTTGATCATATAAGAGACAAATTGTCTTTTGGAAGATGTCATAATTTATCTATGAAAGGTATCTTTATTCTTTTGAAAGTCGTCTTAATGTCATTGCCATCTTTATGCAGCAACAAAGATTTATTTTGAAGTTATTGATTTTGTAAGATTGGTTTTGATTAAAAATAAATTAAATATCAAGTGATTAATATTTTGATATCTTTGTATAATGATGTGTTGAGTAATAAATTTGAGTCTATAAAAATCAATTTTAAAGGCGTGTTTGATCTGCTAAAAAATAAGGGATTTGCCATGACAATTTCAATTGTATTGTATTTGATTGTAAAACTGTTCTCACGATAGGACAAATTAGGGAAAAGGAATGTATGAACACTGAAGTTCTTGTCTCACTAAACCACAAGATAAGAGCAGGCACATCTAAACATTAAAGTGGTTGAGTATTCCATTGATACAAATTGTAGGAGAAACCCTTAGTTTTACTTTCAATCCAAGATCAAACCAAAAGCACCAAATCAACGACCTTTAAGATTGTCCTAATTACCAAAATCAGCTTGATTACACCGCTTCCAAATAATTAACAAACAAGTTATTCATATCAAATGAAGGCACTCCTTCACCTTTTTTCAGTTGGAAACCAAACCTATAAATTGAGTAACATAGCTAGATTTTTTGTTCGACAAAGTACAACTAATGCCTAACCATGACAAAACATCTGATAACTTACAAGATGCATGACAATAAAAGAAAGTGTTTAGAGATCAAGTTGTAAGCTTCTTTGGCTAAGTATAAGCCACCAGGGTTAGTGTCCCATTGCCAAACAACCTCCACGCCATCTTGCAAAGAAAAAGTAGCTAACAAAGCCCTGCATCCCTCAGCTAAATATTCCTCCCAAGCAAATAAATCTTTTCTCCAACTCCATCCACATCCCACAACCAAATCGTTTTTTTTTGTAAACACACTTTATCTCAATGAACCCTAATGAATTTTATGAGATTCCTCACTCTCTCCCCATAAAAAAATGTAAATAAATACCCAATTGCCTCTACTTTCTCTTTATCTTTCTTTTCTTCTGTCTTTCCTACAGGACCAATACTCACCAAATCTGCATAACCGAATTTCTTTCTTAGCAGAGATGCCAGTCTAACTGAGTCCATCTCTTCTCCAGTTACTTCTATTTGATCTTTGTTATCTCCTTGTATAGTTGCACCTTCCACTCCTGAATATTTTTGCACATGAATAATTTGGTTAATCAAGTAATGGTTTTTAATAATTTTGGCTTAAATGCACTTTTGGCCCCCTATGTTTGAAAAAGTTGCGATTTTGGCCCCCTTTTAAAAAAATGGATTATTAGACCCCTAACTTTTGCCCCTTTTGCGAAACGTTGATTTTGACCAATTCAAAGCATATGTGGCATGTCACTTAAATGATTTGGCAGACAACTGTGTAATTTTCAATTTAAAATAAAAAAGAAAAGCCACGCGTGTATTTTTGTGAATTAAAAAAATAAAAAAAGAAAAGAAAAAAAGAAAGAAGAACGTGACTTCTTCTCCTCCATTTTTCCCCACCTCCTCTCCCAATTGCCCCCACACCACCATCACCTCTCTCCCTCCTAACAACCATCTTCATAACCCAACAACTTCATCTTAGCAACTCCATCTTCTCTTTCTCCATCATCTTCCTAACCCAACAATTCATCAAACCCAGCAACTTCATGAAACCCAAAATCACATGAATGATTGTTTACTACTGCTGACAAAGAAAAAAAGGGGGAGATGTCATGCTAATTGGAAGAGGGAGGCTTCGTTCTGCAAAATTTAGAAGGAAGAAGAATTTTAATGTGATTTAAATAGGATCTAGCATACAACAGTTAACTATTTCTGAAGCTTGTATTTCTTCTTGCTTTGAGATTTAAAATCTAAAACGGTTCGAAGCATATGAATGTGGAAGAAATATTAAGCATTTCAATGGGTGTGACTTGTGAGTGGTTCATAGAGGCATAAGGCTAGTTAAGTGAGTGGGTGGGTATGTATGTTTCTGACTAGAGCCCACCCATATCGGCTAACACATAAATCAAACTAGAACATTGAAGCTATAAAAGAAAAGGACTCCTTCCAGATCATTTCATTGTGTTTGGTTGTTGTTTGTTACTGTGTTTGTTAGAACCAGTTTGGGTGTGTTTGAAAATCTTGGATATGTTAGAACCA
The DNA here is from genome assembly GCA_018208015.1 of Medicago ruthenica. NCBI lineage: Eukaryota > Viridiplantae > Streptophyta > Magnoliopsida > Fabales > Fabaceae > Medicago > Medicago ruthenica. The sequence continues at coordinate 69,359,398 of CM031373.1, read as the reverse complement.
GTTTTGCTGTGTTTTTGTTTATTTTTTAATTCATAATTACACGCGAGGCTTTTTTGTTTATTTTTTAATTCATAATTACACAAGTGTCTGCCACGTATGCGTTGACTTGGTCAAAATCAGCCTTTCGCAAAAGGGGCAAAAGTTAGGGGTCTAATAATCCTTTTTTTAAAAAAGGGGGCCAAAATCGCAACTTTTTCAAACATAGGGGGCCAAAAGTGCATTTAAGCCTAATTTTTTTTAATAAATGAGAAAATTAGAGTGAATTTTATTACCCGAGACTCCAACTGCAATTGCCATGGCTTTGGACCTTAATTTTTGGTTGTTCATAGGCACCCTGATCACTATCTTTTACTGCAAAAATTTCACAAACAAACGTATATAACACTAATTAAGGCTTTGTCTAATATTCGCAAAAAAAAAATGGTATTGCATCGTACACAAGTGTCTTTTTCATCATTTGATCAATAAGTCATATCATATTTAAATAAATTTAATGGTGAAATTTATTCATTCAACGGTGAAAACTAACTTACGCATGAAAGATTTCTCTCATTTGTGCACCATATAATTTTTCTATATTGAATAGCAAATGTAACTAGATATTTTGAACCACTGAAGTCAAAACTCAAAATTATTCTTTACCTTAGTCATGATGGCTATGAGAAAGATCAATATATAAATAAATATGTGTAAAAAGAAAAAGGATTAGAAGAGGCTTTGTTTTGATAAAGGTGGTGCTGTAGTGGTTTATCTTGAGATTATAGTGAGAAATTGTTTGAGGAAGTTCTCATGTATTTTACATATTTATATGCATTCTTGGCTAATAAATCAAACGTGTGGTCGTTGAAGAGTTTGATTTTGCAGGTGTAATATACTATGGCTTTCTTCGTCTTATTATAGTTATATATTATGCAAATATATGTACAAGAACGGAATATTTTCTTTGGGTCAACGGTTTGGTATTTGTTTTAGTTGTGGGAAATTGTTTAGCTCAATCCAGTCATTTTATATTCATTTTAATTGGAAAATATCAATTTTTGAAAAGAAACAGTGTCATGGAGGTTTAAATCCACCCAAAAAGTTAAGTCATGGTTGTTCGAAATAGAAACACACACACACACACACACACACACACACACACACACATATATATATATATATATATATATATAGGATTTGTTAATATACACCCACTAGTTTTTATGTGGGAGTATTTTAGCAACATGCATCTTTAAGTGTATTTAACCACTTTTTAGTTATCACTTGTTAAAATACTCCTTCTAAAAAATAAGTGGGTGTATTCTAGCAAATGCCTATAGGAGTTGCTAACATACACCCACTTATTTTTTAGAAGGTGTGTTATAGCAACATACACCTCAAGGTGTATCTATCAACTTTTTAGTTATAACTTGCTAAAATACTCCCACATAAAAACTAGTGGGTGTATATTAGTAAATCCAATATATATATATATATATATATATAATAGTTTTAAGTGTTTTGAATTTTATTTTGAAGTCCGAATCTTAAAGATATATATATATATATATATATATATATATATATATATATATTTCATGAGACAACTTAAAGACATTATAGTAGATAATGATCTTACTAAGAAACAAGTCAACACAGTTGAATTTAAAGATGTTATGGAACTCTTTAATAAAGCTAAAATTAAACCAGTTAAGGTTAATGATTTACAAAATGAAGTAAAAACTTTGAAAAAAGAAATTTAAAGTTTAAAAACCCGGGAAGATGAGTTAGAATTAAAACTTTTAGAATTAGAAGGTCACATGATAGTTCAAAACCGGCGTTTTGACCATCAGTTTAATCATACAATTATTCATAATAGAGAAAAAGAAGTAGAAGATAAATCACAAAATTATTTCAACCGTATTGAAAAGATAATCTCTCATAAATGGTTTAGTAAGATAGATCTTGTCCTCCCAGATATCTTATGAGATGATAGCCTTAATTGATTCTGGAGCAGACTTAAACTGTATTAGAGAAGGATTAATCCCTACCCCACTAATTCAAACCAACCCTTGAACATGGACAAGTAAAGATCTTTTTGTATTTTATATATATGGTTTAGAAACATTCTAGATGACGAGGATGCTCAACATAAACAATCTCCCATTAATTAATCATATTTTGCAAATATAATCATCGTTAATTAATGAGTTAAATATGTTATTGATCTTTATAAATATTCTAACTTTTTGTTTTAGTCTCCCTAAAAATTTTTGTCTTGACTTTTAATCCTCAAAAGTTTTTCATCAACACTTTTGGTATTTGCTTTTCAGTCAAATCATGTGTAACATTTAAACTTTTGAATGAATTTTTGCAACAATATTTATGAGATTAAAAGAGGGCTTTTAATCTCTTCCATCTATTTTTAATCTGAGGGCTCTTATTCATTCTTATCATTCTCACATAAAATACTCATTCTCACTTGATATACCCCGATATATATAACTATAACAATAAGACGAAGATAGAAGCCATAGGTACACACGCCAAATCAAACTCTTAAACGACCACGCGTTTGATTTATTAACAAAAGAATGACTATAAATATGTTAAATACATGAGTACTTCCTCAAACACTTTCCCACTCTATCTACTCTCATCAAGATAAACCAATCCAGCACCATCTTTATCCAAACACAAGCCTCTTCTAATCCTTTTCTTTTTACATTAGCCCATTTATTCATCTTTCTCATAGCCAGCCCAGCATGACTAAGGTAATCAATAATTTTGACTTCATTGATTCAAAATATCTAGTTACCTTTGCTACTCATGTAGACACTTAGTAAGGGAAGTAAAAGGGGATTAGTGCTTATATATGGTTGATATTTTTGTTTTGAATTATCATCAAAAAGAGAAAAATGGTTTAGATAATGTAACAAATCCACCAAATTACTCTCCTTCAATAAATTAATTGAGTTACTTGTATACAATGATCTTAGTTTTGAGAATATAAATCTCAATACAAGGTAATTAAGAGAATCTCATCGATCTCTTTCTGTACTTCTCTTTCATTCTATAATTATTTTCCCCCAAACCCCTATTCCACTTTGTCTCATAGCTTCTAAACAAAGACTTGGTAAATATTTTTATTTCTTAATAAATATTAGTTCATGACATGATATGGGTAGCTTGTATGACTAAATGGTCTAGAGAGTTGGTGATGACTTTTAAAACAATATTATTATAGTATTTTCATCAATTAGTAATTAATTAATGTTACATATGTTTGATTGTGAAATGTGTGCAGCAAAAGATAGTGATCAAGGTGTCTATGAACAACCAAAAATTAAGGTCCAAAGCCATGACAATCGCAGCTGGAGTCTCAGGTAATAAAATTCACTATGATTCTATCACCATTAATAATTCTTTCTATAAAACCATCGGTTAACTAACAACCTATTCATGTACAAAAATATTCAGGAGTAGAAGGTGCAGCTATACAAGGAGAGAACAAGGATCAAATAGAAGTAACCGGAGAAGGAATGGACTCAGTTAGACTCACAAGTCTGCTAAGAAAGAAATTCGGTCATGCAGATTTGGTGAGTGTTGGTCCTGTGGGAAAGACAGAGGAAAAGAAAGTAGAGGCAATTGTAGCATGGAATTATAGTGCTCCTAATTACCCTGTGTATGAGATAAGGAACTCGTATCAATATGAGAACCCTTCTTGTTCCATCATGTGAATCAATGTCATCAACAATATGCATACTAAAGAATGAAAACAGAGGGATACATAGGGAAATAAGCATAAAGAGTACACTATGTAGCGACAAAAATATTGAAAGATTTTCTCATTTTCAATATAAAAACCTTAGAGAATATTTATTCATAGCAAAGATGACTATGTCATGTGATATCATTATAGTCTTTTGAATGTATTAAAACTACAAACACATCTCCTAGTGTGTTTTTTGTTAATTATTTTATGGACTAAATTGACAAACAAAAAACTTGTTTGAAAACTAAATTAGCTAACTAAAAACATATTTAAAATCCAAAACCACTAACAAAAATACTTTAAATAAATTTTGTAGATTTAATACATTTACTACATCGTGGCATCACCTCAAACATTTATAGAAAAAATAATATAAAATTATGGTAGGGCACTTGCCTGCACACCCTATAAAGTCTATATGTCCATGTTTGTGGTAGCGCAACATCATTAATAAAGAAGATAACATTGTGGTTCACACGTTTCGCTACTCGTGGTTTTCAAAAGAAGGTTGGGCATTCGAGGTGAAAACTTTCATTTTCACTCACGTACAAAAGTGAAAATCAAGAAAGGAACCCTTTATTAGCGAGGGTTCCTTTCTTCTTTTTGAACGGCAACCCTTTACCAGTGCCGTACACTCCATTCACAGGCCAATTAACCTCCCAAGTCCATGGTTGGAACAGTGACCAATCTAAATCAACCCATCACAGTGGAAAGGTTGTTGACGGTGCTAAATTGTAGTACATCGTCTTGGTTGCAGAGCTACTGTTTTTCAGAGCTTGATGAATAAACCCATCATGTTTAAGAGGTTCACTGTGTTAAAGATGGTGAGAAACGCATCGCTCTGCATAGGTGGAAACAAAGAAGAAAGGGAGAAGTTTGAGAATGAGGTTTTCAATTTAACAAGAAAGACGCGTTTTTAGTTTTCCCTTATTATTGTTTTGTGTTGTTGAATTAAAGTGGAAAACATTAGGGAAGGTAAATCTGCAGCACTGATATGCAATATGTACGTGAATCAAAACAACATAAGCTTACATGAATTGAGTTTAAGTAAGATCTAGAGTTTAAAAATTACGCGTCATATTTTAATTTAAATAAATGTGTTAGTTAAACATTTTAACAAATACGAGTGAACTTGGTTTACATACGATTCACATATGCATAAAACTTAAACACTGAAAATCAGCCAACAATTCACTTACCTATGAAATGGAATGTTAATGAAGTACCTTGTGCAAAATTCCTAATTCAACGATTTATTTATCAAGAATTTTTCACATCTTGAGAGAGAGAGAGAGATTGGATCACAAAAATGGTTTTTGAAAAATAAATGTGAGATGGCGTTTTCGGCATTTAATTTTTTTTAATTAGTGTTGGAGGGTGTAACCAGAAATAAAGGATGTAAATAGCATAAATGAGAATATATTTTGTGTTCAGATGGTTTCATGTACATGTACAGCAAATCCTTCAAAAAAATGATTGAGACTAACTTTTTTTTTCTTGTTACATGATTGAGACCTATGAAGCCCAGATACGGATACGGGTACGGGTACGATACGATACGGGTATGCGGATATGTCAAAAAATTTAAATTTAGGATACGATACGGCTTAGATACGTTTACAATTTTTTTAATATATATATTAGACATACACGCACATAAAAAATAAATAGCATGAAATCTTAAAACTAATTACACCAAGTCAAACTACAATAGATCACGATTCACCAATTAAAATAGTAATTCTTTAAACCAAAACATACCATATAAACAACTTGCACTATGAAGATACCAAGGTAGTATGAAGATAGTCACCCTTTTCAAGTCATGACCAGTATAATGATCACAATTTACAAAAAATAATACTTGTGATCAAAATACAAATTAGAGTTTTGTCTAAATCAAAATATGTTTTGACCCCTATATTATAATTTATAATTCACATGTATAATAAAAGTATAAAACTAGTACAGCAAATGGTTCACAAAAAAAAAATAAAAAAAAAAATAAACTCATGTTGTATGTTTAACACACGTATCCCGTCCGTATCCTACTTATTAAGCCGTATCCCGAATTATTTCTCCGTATCTCGAACGTATCCGTATCGTATCCCATATTTTTTTAAATAAAACTTAAATTAAATCATTCGGATACTTCTGGGATACGTATCCGGGCGTATCCGCGGCGTATCGGTATCCGATACGTATCCGACACGGGTACGGCACCATTTTGGAGTATCCGGGCTTCATAGATTGAGACTAACCTTAATTTGTATAAATAAATAAATTCCAATTCCCCTTTTTCTTTTAAAAAAAATGTTATCTTCTCCAAGACAATGACTCGGTTTGAATGAATGACGGTATTGAGCTAAGCAATTTCCTACAAGTACAACTAATTAAACAAGCTGCAACCATTGACTCAAAGAATCATTAACTTCTTGGTCATAAATTTTCACATAGATACAAAATACAAGAGGAAGAAGTCACACTCGTCTACCACGCGTTTGATTTATTCCACAAAGAACTAATGCCTATAAATAAATACGTAAAATGCATGAGTACTTACTCAAGCATTTTCCTAGCTACAACTTTAAAACATACACCACTCCGGAAACAAAGCTTCTTCTAATCCATTTATTAATATCTCATAAGTATTATGGCTAAGGTAATGAATAATTTTAACTCATGCTAAGTAGTGTGACCTCCTTTATTCAAAATATGTAGTTAGTACATTTGTTACATATACAATATAAATTCATTTCACGTACTTTCAATTATATATCCTTTGCTTGGAAATTGACAGGGAAAATGTAGGGAAAGAGGGAGAAGAATGCTATGATTGATATTTTTGTTTTTATTTGTATCATTATAATAAGTGAAGAATGATTTGAAAAACTTAACAAAGTCCACCAAAACTTTCGAAGAAAAGATGAGTATATTAATTTTCTTTATTAGTTCACATGATATGTTAGTTTCTATGACTTGATGAGCTAGAGAGTTGGTGATGACTTTCAAAACTATATATATTATAAGTGAATATGCGTATTTTCATTTAAAAAAAATGTTAATTATATATCTTTGATTGTGAAATGCTTGCAGCAAAAGATAGTGATCAGGGTGTCAATGAACAACCAAAAATCAAGGTCCAAAGCCATGAAGATTGCAGTTGGAGTTTCAGGTAATAAAATTCACTGATTTTATCACCATTAATTATTTTTAATTGAATATTAGTCAAAACCATATATAGCTTAATTATCGAAACTGATCATGTGTAAAAATATTCAGGAGTGGAAAGTGCAGCTATACAAGGAGATAGCAAGGATCAAATAGAAGTAACCGGAGAACAAATAGACTCAGTTAGACTCACATCTCTGCTAAGAAAGAAATTCTGTCATGCAGAATTGGTGAGTGTTGGTGAAGTGGAAAAGAAAAAGGAAAAGAAAGAAGAGCCAATTGTGGCATGGCCTTCTGTATATGGTTTTCCTCATTACCCTGTCCCAGTGTGTGAGATAAAGAACCCGTGTCAATATGACGAACCTTCTTGTTCCATAATGTAAATGTGATCAAGAATTTAAGGTTTCAAAAGAAGAAATATATTATAATTATAAGAACAAGAAAACAAAGTATATGGACTTTTTTTCTTCAAAGTCATATAGTTTCACAACCAAATTCTTCTGCTATTTATCTATAAGATAAACTAATGGGAAAAAGTAGTTTTTTTAAAAAGAGTCAAGAATAAATTCGAAACAGTAAAAGGGGGTATATTTTGAGCATGTATGGTGTGACCGTGTGAGACAAAGTTTGCTGTTTTTTTTCGGTTTCATGTACTACCAGCACTTTTTTCATTCAAATCAATACAAGTTATTTTTTACTGATCTATATATATTCACGAAAGAAAGAAGGCGAGTGAAACAAGTAATTTAATTTATGTTATAATATTCATTGTTGAATGTAATGAATTGCAATGTAATGTAATAATATTTCTGTTGTAATAATATTTATGTTCCAATGTAATGTAATAATATTCATTACTGATCATTATGATTATTCATTGTTGATTCTTTAACAGAACGCAACGTGACTTAAGTCACGTTAGTATGTACCGATCATGAGTGAACTCACATTTATGCGTACCGAACATGACTTAAGTCATGTTGAAGGTATTATGGTCAGAACACTTGGGAATGAGCAAAACTGTATTGGAGAAGAGCAATTTTCCTTTGAAAATAGTGAAAACAATTTATTTTGAAATGCATGATGATAAAGAATATTGGGCCATAAATGAGAGAACTAGCCCAACTCAGTGTGAAATGACCCACATTACACTCTAAATATTTGCTATATATACCCTTACAATCAGAACCCGTACCAAAAAACCATGACAACTTTCAAAAAAAGTCCTTGAAATATTTAAATTAAAAGGTCATGCTAATAAGTGTTCTAATACAAAAATAAAAAATTTATTTTGAAAATACAAATTAAAGTAGTTTTAAAGTAATAATTACATCAATTTCTATGTAAAAGTTACCCTTTTTAGTTGTTTAAACATCTTAAATTAATTTTCTTGACAAAATAAAACTTAAATTTATTTTATTTATATTTTAAGAAATGGAATAATATAGGTATTTAAAAAATTTCACTTTTCGATAAAGTTTGAAATTTTCATATATTTTATAATTTTGGAATTCACACCTAAAAAGGTGACAGTAGTAGCGTAGGCTAGGTCAACAACCTTAAAAGTTTGATGAATGAAAAAAGAAATGGTTCTTAAATGTTCTGAATTTTTTTCACTTTTTACAATTCCGATTCTTCACATTTAAAAAAAAATCAGAAACATCAGATGTTCCAAATTCTTAATCTGTAAAAAAATCTGACATTCAAATTCAAACATAAAACCAACCTACTGTTGGCAGTATATACGTAGGTTAAGTTGAGTCTCATTCAAAATTTGAAAATGATACTTATACAACTATTTTTTATAACAATTTCATCCCTCTTCTTTTAGGACAAAAACAAAAGAAAGAGAAAGATGAAAATATAAAGGGAAAGAACATAAGTGTGTGTGAGAGAAAAAGAGTTGTTTCGATTGTTCTCACAAAATAGTTGTATAAATGTCCTTTTTTACTGTTTAATATATTGTGTTGATGTTAGCTTCTTGTTACATATCACTTTATTTATACAAAAGAAAGTTCATCCATGTATCTTTTCTGTTCTTGCTTTTATATTGTTGCTACATCATCATTTTGTTAGCCTCTTATTGATATTTTTTTTTACACAACTCTCTTATTAATATCGAGTTCAAAGGTTAAGGTATATTAGTGTCGTGTCTCTTAGGTTTATGAATATTGTGTTTACGGAGATTCGTTTGCCATTCAAAAGGTCTAGCGACTACTTGTCTTCCATCCATGTGTAATTAGTCAGTGATATATAATAAATATATGAACAAATTTTAAATTTTGAAGAAAAAAATATAAACTTTTGTTTCTTTTCAAAAATAATTTGTACAAGTTGGTTGTGTTATATTAATCGTAATCTCACAAAGAGGATACTTTTAAAATATTTGCTACAAGTGTCAATCAATAAATGTATTGTCACCACATCAACAAGAAATATTATCTAGTTAATTTCAAGTTAAATGCTGGTAGTAATTTTTTTAATACTCTCGCTAACATTTACTTTTTATTCGATGAGACTCAAGTAAGTCTTCCACTCTAGAAATAAATTCGAAATAACAAATTAGTCATTTACGTTTTTTGTTATAAATTGATTTTTAAGTCATAAAATATCTGCACCATTATTATATTTTCATCAAATCAGGTTGAAAAGTGTTTACGTGGACATTTAATCTTAAGTTTGTATGTCCAAATTCACTGCTCTTAAAACTAGAGTTAGGTGTAGTATATAGTTTTGATTTGAAACAAAATTGACCGATTACTTAATTTATAATACTATTGATGAAATATTTATATGTAAAATTAGATTTGAATTCAAAAACTAAAAGAATAAAATATATGTAAGTAATTATGTTTGATATCATAAGCACGTTTAGACCTACGTCCTTAATGTTAAATGATTCATACAATTTTTATGACTTAAACGACTAATTTGTAACAACAAAATTTAAAGACCAAATTGTAACAAAAAAAACTTAAGGATTAATTTGTGATAAACGTTTAACTTAACCGAAGAGTGTCGAAGGTATTTGACCCTTTTTTAAATTTCACAATTTTTTAATCATGTCTCTTGAATTCTTTCAATAACCAAAATTTTCTCATACCCAGATTTTTCCACAAAATTTTCACATACGCTATTTTTTTTCTCTCTTTTGTTGACTTGCTGTTGATTCTAGTTAGAGATGGTCAATAGTAGAAATAGTTGAGTCAATGCATGAAATCATTTTTTAATTCTTTGATTGTAATATATATGAAAAGCTTCTCTACTTTCTCTCATGGAGTTCAAACTTATGCAAATGATAGACGTCTAATAAAAACTTTAGTATTGTTATTTTTAATAAAAAAAAGTTATTTAAAAATAATTTTACTAATAATAATCCTATATGGATTTTCCATGCCAGACCTTTTAAGCCATTCGGTATTTTTTCATTAAAAATGAAAAAAAAAAGATTAACTTATACACATTTTGAAATATATATAAATGACATAAACTAGCGGAAAAAGATAACGTACTAAAGTGTTGAAATAAAACAAGATAAAATATTCCAGCATAGTTTTTATCTAATATTTGTTATAAACGCTGAAAATAATTTTCATTTTTAATTTTGTTTTATGAATATTTAAAATACAAAAGAAATCAATAAATTTTACTACTTTTAACGAAATTATTTATCTCTTTTATATAGTACCTTTAACTAGTATTTGTTACTTTATTCCAATTAATTCTCACCGTTCTCTATAATAAATATCAAGGGATAATTTTGACTAAACAATAGTATTACTTTAAACCTTAAAAATGACAAATAAAAAAACAATTTTAAAAGAAAAATGACATTCAAGAAGAAACATAATACTCCCTCCGGTCCTTATTATAAGAAGAAAAACAAAAAAAAAATCAAAATCAATACAATCATTAATTAGTATAACTTTTTTTAATACTTTTACAAATATACCTTAATAAAAAGTTGTGAAGCATTAAATACACCTACTAATATTAAAAACAAAAACATTAAATAAGGGGTAGAAAAATCTTTTAAGCAATAACTTCACCTTAAAAGTTGTGATATTTTCTTATAATTATGACCAAATTTTTTTTGAAAATTTTCTTATATATAGGACCGGAGGGAGTATTTCATGAAAAGTCTTTTCGTCCAAACAAATTGATGAAGAGAATAATTTTTAAGTATTATAACAAAAAGTGTTTTAATAAAAATACTATTATAATTACATATATTAATATAAACAAATGCATATTATTTCTCATCGAACCATCACTTCCAAATTCAAATTATCTATGTCAGAAGGTCACGTGCTCAAGACATCGACAATGTTATGAACACGTGATTTTCTAACTAATAGTGAAGCAGGATCCATCACTTCATGACTTATTCCAATCCAAATAACCAATCAACAGTCTTTGTTAGATAAATCCCTCACAAAGAAAAAAAAACTTTGTAACATAAATTGTAGGTGGATAGAATTAGAAATCGTCAAACCTTTTCTACTATTTTGTTTGCTTTGAAAGCTTTATCCCATCCTACATGTTTGTTAATTCTTGTCAACTAATTGTCTCTGGTTCCCCTATTAATCAATTAATTTTGTTGTTTGGTGGAACATTCCATGCATTGATCACAAGTTACCTAGTTATCTAGAACACATATGTGGAGGAAGACTAGTATACTAAATTCCAAAAGTTAATTTGGAAATTATTCGACCACTTACTTGACTTGACTCCTAGTTAAACAAAGACCCATTAATTATAACCACCCCTTTCGTTTTCTTTCATTGCCTCAGTTTCTGGTCATCTTAATCAGACAAGTAGCAGTAGTTCGTGGTTGCTATTGTAAAGAACTTTCCCTTCATCTGTGTTGAATAATATTAAGTATTTTGAATCCGTCCAACGTAAGAGAAAATCATTGAAAGAAAATATGTTACTTAATTATGATTCTTGTGTTTATTTATTCAACAACAAAAGTGTTTAATAGTATATATCGTAGTATCTTGTCAAAAAAAAAAGTATATATCGTAGTATAGTATCACATTAGACACGCATTAATAGTAAATCACATATTTGTGGCTAGACATAAATAAATTGAAATTAAATGATATTTGAAGGTGATAGGACAATGGTAAATTTGTTAATTGACATTTGAATAAAAAAATGTTTTGAAAGTGTTCTTTTTGTGTATATGTTATTAAAATAAGATTGAGATGAAATTTAATATGATTAGAAATAGAGTAAAAAAAGTGTGGTCGGAAATAAATTGTTCTAAATTAAGACAAAGATTTATAAACAATACTAGCAATATATTGTCCTTTTTTAATCAAAAAAGTTAGTGGTTAATTATTTTAGATTAATTTTTTCTCCAACGCCCGAGTTTGAAGTCAAGACCTCCAACTTTTTATCTCTTAGCTAATAACCCCGACAAGCAATATATTGTTGTACTTGCAAGAAGTACGATCGTTTCTACCTCCATTGGTGTTGTATAAGTAAGCACAGTGATGTTTTTGTGCTATGTGAAAAAGCTGTCCTCTCCTTTGAAGCCAACCTTTCCTTTTATTCTAATAGGAACCACCCCTTGCTTAAACCACCCAGAAGTTATTATTCGCCCATGTGTGAGGCACATGGTTTCCCTTAGAGCTGTCAATTTGATGAGACTTAACTTTTGAGCCCCAACCCCTATGTTAAGGGGGCTTAAAAAGAACAAGATAAAATATGTCCCCTTTAACATAGACCCCAAATATACTAAGCTCATTAAATATACAATTGGCCCCAAAGGCCCAATTATTAAAAATATTAATTTTTTTCTTCAGATTTTTAATTGACTGTTGTGGTCAACAGCTGGTCAATGCCGGAGCATGTGGTGGTCCGACGGCGGCGCTCCGTTCACCAGTGGCGGTGCGACGGCGGAGCTCCGACGACTTATGGTAGCGCTCACCGGTGGAGGGTGGTGGTGGTCTGGTTGCTGTGGTGGCCAGCAATGTGACTTTTATTTTTTTTTTTTTTTTGCAAATAATTGTGATAAAGTGAGTCTTGAAGCCTTTGACATTAAGCCCACAAATATATAGAAATATAGTGGACTTAGCCAAAATACATCTAGAAAATTGTTGTTCACACTTCAACATTGGCTAAAACACACCAGTAATTTATGTTTTTGCCCCGGCGGCAGTTAACTGCCGATGGGAAGGAAACCAGCGGCAGTTAGCTGCCGTTGCCATGTTTTGCCTATATTTTCTAAAACTTCACATTTTTCGGCAGTTAACTGCCGTTTCACATCTCTACTCCATCGGCACTTAACTGCTGTGGAGCATGAATTTTCTTTTTTTCGTTATTTTCCACACATTGACTTATTTATATTCCATTATTTTACATTTTTTCTTTTCTTTTCTATTCTTTTCTATATATATTTATAAATCAAAATTGCTTTTTAGAGTATAATTTTAATATAAGAGTGTAATAAATAAAAATGCAATAAAAAATCAAATTCTTTATATATATAATAAATCATATCATATATATAATAATAAAAGAAAATATAATTTCTGTTATTTTTAAGAGTATAATTTCAAATTATTATCATTTTTATTTATTACTTTTTTTGTTGTTTTTAGTTTTTTCACTTTAATCACATGTCATTTTATCGTTTTTGTTCACTCATTTTATCGTTTTTGTTCACATTAAGATATTCTCAATTTTTGTTTATTGCAATTACATGAATATAGCGACTCACAGTTATCTTGTTTGGTTCAATCAAAGGGGGAAAGCTTATCGACTGCAAGATTACCACAAAAATTCTACTCAATTATTAAAGCAACAGATGCTAAATTGGCAAGTGCAACAAATGAAAATGTGTATGTACCAAACAACAGAATATCATTAGTCATTATAGTTTAATAGTGAATAAAATTTATGTGAAGCCAATGTAACTTGATCTAATTGAACAATGCAGTGTGCTTTGCCAGAATGGAACTCTGGATCCCAAGAAGGTGAATGGTAAAATAGTAGTGTGCCTGAATGGAGGAGTGGAAAAGGGAGAACAAGCTCTTCTAGCTGGTGCTGTAGGAGTGGTCCTTGCCAATGATAACAATAGTGGAAATGACATTGAAGCTGAACCTCATGTTCTTCCTGCTTCTCACATAAATTTCTCTGATGGTGTAGATGTCTTTCATTATATCAACTCTTCCAAGTAAGAAATCTAGCATTCTAGTTTTGTGTGATCTTTAATTAGAGTAAAATAATATATAACACTTAAAACTTGGTCGTTTGGACTTAACTTTTAGGTCTCCAGTGGCTTATATTACACATCCAACAACAAAATTGCATACTAAACCAGCCCCCATCATGGCAATATTTTCATCCAAAGGGCCAAATACTATTGTACCTGAGATTCTAAATGTGTTAAACATTACATACACAAACTATGTTTTTCCTCTTGTAATCTATTGTTATGTGTTTGATATCTAACAACTATTGTTTACATTTTCAGCCTGATATCACAGCACCAGGTGTGTCGGTTATAGCAGCCTACACTGAAGCTGAAGGGTCGACTAACGAAGAGTTCTACAATCGCCGAATTCAATTTAACTTACTCTCTGGCACATCCATGTCGTGCCCTCACATTTCAGGAATTGCAGGCCTTTTGAAAACCCTGTATCCTTCTTGGAGTCCGGCTGCTATTAAATCAGCTATCATGACCACAGGTAAGAAGAAACTCTCGAAGTTTCTCATACTTCATGTCATTTCTTGAATCCCAAGAAATCTCAACTTTTGTGTAACATCTAATGAATTTATGTGCGTGACATAAGTAATGATGTCAAATTTGCATACTTTCACCTTGAACTTCCGTATAATGCGAATTTAACCAATGTAAGTGCTGAATCGAGAGATTACATTAAGCAGATCAAAGTTACAAAATTTGTACGATTCAATGTTAAAAAAGTTATTGTCACTACCACGTAGTATTCATCTCAACCTGGTCATAATTGTCCTCTATCACTTTCAGCTACTACATTAGACAACGAGGCGGAGCCAATTCTGGATGGTACCGAAAGCCAAGCAACACCATTTAGCTACGGAGCAGGACATGTTCAACCGAACAACGCAATGGATCCTGGACTTGTTTATGACATAACAATGAATGACTACTTCAACTTCTTATGTGCATTAGGCTATAATGAAACACAAATGTCAATGTTTTCAAAAGGTCCTTACAAATGCCATAAGAATTTTAGTATCCTCAACCTAAACTATCCTTCAATCACTGTCCCAAATCTCTCTGGGTCAGTGATAGTTAAAAGGACATTAAAAAATGTTGGTTCTCCAGGAACATACACTGTTCATGTTGAGAACCCAAGTGGGATCACTATTTCTGTGAAGCCAAATATATTGAAGTTCAAAAATGTTGGTGAAGAGAAGAGGTTTGAAGTAAAATTGAAGGTTAAGAAAGGAAAAGCAACAAAAACTTATGTGTTTGGAAAGATGATTTGGTCAGATGGGAAGCATTATGTTAAGAGTCCATTAGTTGTGAAGGCTATCTAGGATAGGTAGCTAGAAATTGAAGTGATTTAGTAGCTAATTTACATTTCTAATTAATTGGTGGCTTATTATTCCAAATTGTAGTTTCTGGGAGTTTTCTCTTCAAGTGATTCTGTAAAAAAAAAAATGAACAAAATATAAGCATACTCATTGATTAAATAATGTTACCGTAGTTGTTTTTTCTTTCGACATCTATCTATTTTTTTGAGATTGATTTGTAAACTTTGACTAAAGTAGGTTAGATTTTGAGTTATTTTTTTTTTTTTTAAAAAAATTGGGTCATTTTGTTGTTGGCAGTGGTAGTGATATGTACTCAAGACCAATTTATTTTTGAGTTGTGTTTTGTTGAAACAGGGTCATTTTGTTATTGCTATTTGTTATGGGGAATTTGAAAATGACATCAAGTATTAACTAAGATCAAGCCTTGAAACTAACAGAAACTAAATGGTTGAACTTGAAACAAACCACAGTTTTCTCATGTGGTTAATTACTGGGTAACTATGGAGTAAAAATTGTTTTGTCAAGAACAAGCGTATCACACAATAAATGAAAGTCTTACTGAGATGGTGTGTTATAAATCAATAATAATAGGTTTTGTTTAAGCATTTGAGCATCCCTTGAATATGAGAAACTACACTTTACTTTCTTATTTAATATTTTCAACATGTTAAGTTTCCAATGTCCATTTGTTAGTGACAGTGATGTTCGGAAGCCACAAACATCCAAATGAGCAGGAGTACTCTTTGAAATTTGATAGAAAAAATTCAGTTTTCATCCAATCTTTTGGATTCGGATTCACTAATTAATTACATAATCACACCATCGTTGATCGCCTGTAAAGACTTTCAACCATCTACTTTCACCTGACAAAATCATGTTATTGTTGAAATTAAGAACACTGAGACTTCCATATCGTAATCATATTGTGGGGAAAAGTCTTATAATATGCAGGATGAGTATGAGGACTTCATAAAGAGGCAGCAATTGCAGGAATTGGCATTGTTGAATTCAAATTTGAGAGGAGAGTCATGGGCCAAGCGGTAGTGTATCTTCATTTAATATTAGTGAAATGAACTGAGTGAAAACTGGTAGATGAAAGGTGTCTAGTTAATTAATTTTCCATAGTATATAATGTTCTTTTTTTATTAAACCTTTTCATTATTCTTCCAATTCTTTCCTTGCTTTACATATTAGCATCTTTAATCAAGTCTAGATCTTCCTTTTGTATTTTTTTAAATAGGGTGTGATCAATTAGAATACTTCCTTCATAATTTCCATCTTCTTCAGTAATTTGTAAGTGCTCTATGTCACTCATTTTTAGAAAATAATTATATTAACTAGTTCTTAAAATTAACAATAATAGTAAATAACACTAAATAAAACATAATAGTTAACATTATAGCATATGCATGATAAAAACTTAAATTAAGTAGACAAAGTTAAGTAGATATACATGCTCATTATTTAAATGAATTAGAGTTTGGTCCACCGCTGCTTTTGTAGCTTAAGTAGGATTATTAGTAGGTAAATATGTAGTAATAAGTGGATAATATGTAGTAATAAAAGGAATGACTAAATTTGAGTAAGTGGAAGTGATAAATTTTTATTGATTATGCATACATGATACAAGAACTTAGTGAAGGCACAAAAGTGCAAAGCTAGAGGACTAGCTTATGTTTCCTAAGGAAACTTACACGAGAGACTTTCTTACAATACAACTTGGTTCATACATCAGTATGAAACCTTATTTATTGTCAAAATGCCATTACTAGAAGTACTATTTGCTACTGTTCATTCTTTTATTTTTATTAATTCTTATGACACCATTTAATGCTACATCTTTATCACAAATACTATTCGTCTACTATTGCATCCATCTCGTTGCATCCATCTTTATCACAAATACATCTTTATCACATAAATGGTTTAAATTATTTTTTAGGCTTGCACATAGTTCTTCTAGGACACTTGTCCTATAGTTCAGCATTTGCTTGTTAAATGTGTAAAAAGGCAACTCAAAACTTGTTAAGAGCTGAATGTCTCTTTCTTTAATTGCATTTCCACTTGTCTTGCTAATTAGTATGAGATTAGGTGTCTTGTAAAGTACCTTAATGAATGAATCTTTTTCAATATTTTGGCATTGAGAAAATATACTTGCAAGTTGGTTGGATAAAATTCTCGTATATTCCTCTTCATTGTATTCTACTTCATTCGGTTCATCCATATATAGGAATTTTTTATTACTTATTCCAATAAACACGAAGTGCTTGGCTGGTTGATTAGTTGAAAGGTCGAGATATGCTGATGAAACTTCAAATAAATAGGTCTTTCTCCCACAATATTTCTTTTGAAGGCCTGAACTGCTTCCTTGAAATTGATTGGGAATAAACTAGTTTCTTCAAGATTATGGCTTAAATATAAATATTCAATAAGTCCAAATTGGAACATATTAAATGTTAATACTTATGAAGCACCTCGAGTGATTATTGCCTTTATTCGAAACATAGGCTTATCTACCATGTAGAAACAATTGATTTTTTTTTCCGGTCTAACGTGTCAGTCTCTTGAGACTTTCATTGAACTTTTCTTCGGAGAACTGGATTTGAAGTTGATGTTCCTTTCGGGAAATAATTGGAAAATTATCTAGAGAAGAAGGTATTCTTCCTAGAATTTTCATTGATGATCTTTCTGGTGCTTTATTTTTTGTTGTTTCAGAGAAAGTTCTTGGTCCAAGATAAATTTCTTTTCTTGATTTTTCTTGTTCTCTATAGTCTTTTAATTCTTTTTCATCTTCTTCTTTTGTGACATATGCTTTGTTAGTAACTCCTGAGATCTTTTGCCAGTGTGGAGCTACCTTGTACCAGTCATCATAAATTCCTGAAAATGGTCCGTTAAAGACCACATGCCATTTCTTTGGTTCTTTTACAATAACCTCATCTATGCGTTTTTCTTCTTGATTTGTGTCTTTATAAGTGCAATTTCTTTTTCAATTAATTCTATTTCTTTTCCAATTAGTTCTTGTTCCTTCAATTTCTGAAGTTTAAGTGCTTCTTTGATTTCTAATTGTTGCGTTAATAGTTCTACCACACTTTGTTCTATTCTCTAGAGAGTATGTCTGCAAACACGTTCTTTTCTCCTTTAATATGAGAAATTGAATAATTATATTCTGTTAATTTCATCTGCCATCAAATAAGTTTTCCTTGTTTACAAGTTCTTTTACGATTTATATTCTTGTGACCTACAACATAAGTAGAATAGGTTCTTACAATAAATTCTTTGTCATGCACATATATTCAATGTTTTTCTAACATTCGAATTAATGCTAATGTTTCTTTTTCATGAGTAGGACAATTAATTTCACTGTTTGAAAAGGTTCCAGACTGGTATCTGCATAGTAATTCTTTCTTTTGCCCAAAGAGTTTTGCTTTCATAACGCCTCCCCAACATTAGAAGCATCTGTTTCAATAATAATTAAGTCATATCTGATGGATGATATAATTCTGGAAGGTCTTGACATAAACATTTTAATTTGGTAATAACTGCTTCGTCATCTTTGGTCCATGACCAAATTGCGTCTTTCTTAAGCTTCTGTTAAAGTACTTTCCTTTTGGCTGCAAGGTTTTTTTACAAAGCCTTCATTTGAGATATATGTTAGTAATCCAAGAAACCTTTGTAACTCATTTTTGTCCTTTAATTTATCTGGACAATTCTTAAGTTTTTCTAACACATGTTTTTGCATTAAAATTTTTCCATTTTCAATTCTAGTCCTAAATAATTAATTTTATTTTGGGCAATAATGACCTTCTTTTTACTTAATACTACTCCATGCTCAAGACATCTAGTAAGTACTAATTCTACTTTTTAAAATGATCGTCTAAATCTCTAGAAAAGACTAATATATCATCAATATAAATTAGACAAAAATCCTTGAATTCCTTAAGTATTGTATCCATTCTACGTTGAAAAATACATGATGATTGTTTAATACCCATTAGAAGTACATTCCATTCATATTGACCTGAGGGCAACTAAATGATGTTAGGGCATTAGATTCTTCGGTTAATCTTATTTGATAAAATCCTGATTTACAGTCAAAAGTACTAAACCAATTCATATTTCTAACTCTTTCAATAATTAAATCTTTTCTTGAAAGAAAGTAGGCATCTCCTTCCATCACATCATTTATTTGTTTATAATTCATTACCATCATTCTTTTCCTTCTTTTTATTACATTATGATTTTCGACATAAAATGCTGGTGCCGAATGCTTACTTTTTGATGGTCTTATTAATCCCACTTCACACATTTGCTTAATATCTTCACCATATTCATCTCTATCTTGTTTTGTATATATCATGGGTTTACAATTAATCTCTTTTGTTGGATTTTTAATTTTAATTCAACTAATTCTATATTTTTATTATTAATTTTTTGGATCTAGTGGGTCTTCACTTTAAACCTTTTCTAGTAATTCTTCAATATGTGCTGGGATTTTTCTTCCTGGTTCTAAATTTACTAATACATGGTATATTTTTTTTACAAACTAATCTTATAATTTCACCATGTTTTAGCTTGTGTAACTCTGATTGCTTTTTAGAATAAATTGTTTATGAGGAATGAATAATAGGAATATCAATAATTTCTTTTAATTGTTTTCCTCTAATATATGGAGCTTTAATTGAAATATACTCTAAGTATTGGCAAAAGGGTGCATATAGTCTTAGAAAATTATTTCCTATTATCATGTCTAACCTCGTTTCTTGTTGATATATTGTAGGTACTATAAATAATTTATTTTGAATATTTAAGGTAATTCTAGTAGCTACCCAATTTAATGGATGTATAGATCCATCATCTATTTGAATTTTTAATGGTTTTTCTAATTTTTCCCATTTACTAAATAATGCTTTTGTTGCTATACAAATACCCGCTCTTGTATCTATGTAAGCTTCAGTTTCTTTATTTTCTTGTTCAATTCTTATTTTAATGTAAGTACTATTTAGATTCTGTTTCTTCTAAACATAGTTCATCTTCTAATTCTTCTAAAGATAGATCATCTTATATATATTCATATACGCTACAATCACTATCACTTAGTTCATCCTCTAAAGGTTCTAAATTATATATTTTATATGCTTTCTTTATTAATTTTGATTTTTCTTTAGTTTCTTGTGAATCATTTTCTTTCTTTTTTTTAAGCAAAGAAAAATACATTAAAAAACCGCAAATACAAAAAGTTGAGGGGACAAGAGCCTGACCCAACAACCACGCATTCAGCCCTAACTCCAGTTGAATGAAACCATATGCGTAAGGAGATTACACACCTAAAGCACAAACCAGCGAACCCAACGCGGGGAACGAAACTGGGTTGCAAAAGAAAGAGGTGTGTAAACACCCCAAACATCTAAATAAACCCTAGTCAAGATCAAACTCATCTTTAAAGGGACGAAAGTGAAACTGACCACCTACACGGTAACAATTTCTCGACCCCATAACTTGCAGTAACACGAACAGCGAGTGAATGGCCATTTCTAGCCAAAATCAGCCCAAACTCAATCGCAAACGCAAAGGATTGAAATTGATTCAACAAAAACAAAACTCCAGAGCTGCAAAAGCGACAAAACCTTTGGATCCTGCAGATTTCAACAAATCTGGAGCAGAACCAAGATACCAAAGACCAAAGCAACACCAAGCAGCATCAGCGCATAGAAAAACAGCAAAACAGAATTGATGCCGATCCATGAAGGACTCACCGCCGGATCTGGAGTGAACCAAATCCATTAAGCAGCACGACAACAACGTCGTCCGACCTGAACAGAACCAAACGGATGTTGTTTACGGACCTGCAAAGCCGCATCTGGGTTGAAAACGACCCTTGAGGGTTTTACAAAACCAAACGAACAACTTCAAGCGTCAACCTGAAGACCGAAACGGATGGTGATAAATTAACCGGAACAATCCACGCCGGCGCCGACAGAATTGATGGAACCGACCCCAAAAAAGGGGTTTCAGGAGGTGGTAAAAGAATCACACCACCACCTCCTTGAAGCGTGGAGTTACATTGTGAAGGGAGGGTTTGGATTTGGTAGGTTAAGAGAAGAAGAAGAAGGCTGGACGAGAAGGAAGGCGGTGGAGGGAGGGAGGGAGGGAGGGAGGGAGAGAGAGAACAGAGCTTCTCTCTCTCGAATCATTTTCTTTCTTTTTTGGACATTCATTAGCATAATGTCCTTCTATGTTACATATCCAACACACACATTTCTTTTTTCCTTTTGGGCAATATTTTCTAGGTGTTTGTTTCCTTTTTCTAAAATACTTTTTCTTAGTATTTTTATAGGCCTTTTTCTTTGGATAAGTTTTCCTTAATGTTGGTTTTTTTTTATATAATTTTTTCTACTTCTTTTATGGCATCCATAATTTCCTGGTAGGTCTAATCCTAATTTATTACAACAAAATGAATTTCTTCCTAAATTTAGATTTTTAATGTTTTCTCTCTTTAGGCATTGTTTTCTTAGTTCTTCATATAAAATTTGTATAACTTCTGCTAAAGTATCACCCATTTCTACAGGTCGAGATTCCCATATTTCTCTTATACTTGTACTAAGTGGATAAGGTAATTTAGATATAAATATATCTATATAGACTCCTTAGGTTTTCCTATCTAACTCATAATACTATTTTTTATATTCACAAATAAAACTATCTAGTTCACACATATTACATATCTGCATATTATTTAAATGGGATCTTGCTCTTTCTCGTAAACATTTATTTACTTCTACTCTATGTTC
The DNA here is from genome assembly GCA_018208015.1 of Medicago ruthenica. NCBI lineage: Eukaryota > Viridiplantae > Streptophyta > Magnoliopsida > Fabales > Fabaceae > Medicago > Medicago ruthenica. The sequence goes on along the minus strand of CM031373.1, from coordinate 69,337,150 downwards.
AATGATATTAAACCCTATAAATTCCTTGTATATTAATTCCATTATTAATTTAACAAATTGTTGATTATTTTCTACCATTCTAGCATATTGTTGCCAAGTTTCATCTTCAATACTTGTTAAGAATTTTAGCACATTTCCTGTTGTCCCATAGGCTATTAAATTCTTAACATCCATTAAATTTATTTTACTAAATCTTTCATCCTTGCTAAAAGGATAATCATATCATTAGACCTTCTCTCTAAAATTTCTTCTGGATTTCTTACACAATCTAGGTTTAATAATTTTCTAGATTTGCTTTCTTCATAATGGGGTTTAAATTCATTTGAAGCTTTTGTCCATTTTCCACTAGTTCTACTAAAAACTCTACGATTCATTGTTTCATCTTCATATTTTTCCCAAGAACTATGTGAGTTCCAATTATCTTCTCGTTTTATTTTTGATTTTGAATTACTTGTCTCTCCTCTTTCCATGAATATCTCATCAAAATCTGATTTAGTATTATTTCTTCATTTTCTTCTTTAATATCTATTTTTTCTACCTTTTCTATTTGTTTATTGATAGACTTTTAGCAAGTGTACTAAAACTATCGAAGTAATAAAATATAAGTTTGTATCCACGATGACTGTGTTAATTTCGATGTAGCAATAAGGTTGATAAATAGGATGTATAAAAGTTATGGTTGCCCTAGGCAGTTGGATTTGGTTGATACAATATACAAAAGAGAATAAAAGTTGATTGAAATTATAAGGAGAGATGAGATCAAGTCATTCGAATCCTTTGATTAATTCTGGTTTGGTGAACTGCACCTATTACTATGAATGATCCTCTAGTTTTACGATGGTTAACAAAAATATTTCTAATCAATCCCTTGAGTTAGAACCCTCTTCTCGGATTACAGCCTCTAATTCCTTAGGTGATCTAATATTCCTTGAAGGTTTTAAACACGTTAACTTATGATCACAAATAAACGATTATCTATTCCTAGACTAACCTTGTTTATTTGAACAATTCAATTAGGTCTTAATCGAAAGCTAGAGTCAGTAGTCATTCATTCTCACGAATTCATGTTATATATTATCAGTATATAAAAAGCATTAGAGCAATTGAATTGAATAAAACTAGATTAACATTCATAAGCAATAGAGTTTCACAGTCACATGTGTTCAAACAGATTACATCAGATTCATCTCAGACTCAATCTCTAAGAGATTTAGCTACTCATAATGTAAATTACAAATAACTTAACCAATAGAAGCATAGAAACATACATAAACTGACTATTAGTTGGATGGGATGGCCACTTCTTCAGTCTTGTGCTCTCAAAATCGTGCTTCAATTCTCCAAAATTCCAAACCCCTGTTTCTGAAAACAGTTTAGCTTAAATAGGCAACAACTACGCCTAAAATCGTGACACGATTTTATTAAATCGTGACACGATCCTGCATCCCTGGATTCTTCAAAATCAGTTTCACAATCGTGTCAAGATTATGCAATCGTGACACAATATTATAGGCATATATATTCTTCCAATCTGGTCAGAAAATCGTGACACGATGCCCAAATTGTGTCACGATGCAATTATTTCAAGATCTTGATGTTTTTATGCTTTTTGCACCTCCAAGCTATCTAATAATGCTACAGACTCAATAAAAACATCAAAACAACTGATAAAAACAGGTAATGACAACATGTCATCATTTATTTTCTTCTTCAATTATTTTTAATTGTTCCATTAGTTGTTGAACTTCTTCAATATCATTAGATTTTCTTAAAGCTTCCATGTATTCGGTTTTTATCCCCTCCATGAAGATATTGGTTCTATTAACATAGATCACCTTATTGGTTCTTGTTTAACTATTTTATCTAATTGTTTTATTTCCGTTGGTTCAATATTTAATAATTCGTCTATGTCCTTTATTGTTACTAGCGAAAAGATGAGCACTCACGTGCCCGTCTTTTCGCTCGTTTTGTTGCGCTAACGTTTGAAAATTATCAACGGTGTTTTTTTATGAAATTTTAATTTGATTAAAAGTAAAAATATAAATGTTTTTTGCTTTCAAATTATAACAAATCAAACAAATCATGATTATCTATTTCAATGAAACCAACAATATAAAAAAAAAAAATATAATCTAAATTCTTAGTTTTTTTAATGACACCAACAACAATCTTTATTATAGGAAAAGTTGTTGTTTAAGGGTATAATTGGGATAATGAAAAAGTAAGTATAGATACACTCATCTAGTTTGTTACACTTTTTAACTGATAAAGGAAAAAACTTGACATTTGTGTTTGTTACACTTTTATTTTAATATATTTAAATTTATTCTTATCTATTTGTTACATGTGTTATTTGTATTGAAAATTGAGGGCATTTTTGGAAAACGAAAAAGTCAACCCAAAAGAGCTGAAAGAGGTTATTTTCTTTATATATAGTATAGATACTCCTATTATTTTCTTCATGATCTAAGAGGCTTTCTAACTGTTGAAGAATTTCTCTAATTCTAAAAATATTTTCATCTTCATTAATTCCTTTTTCTCTATTTAAATTGTCTAATGTTTCTTGTATACTACTTATTTTACTACGTTCAATCTTAATTCTGTTAAATGTATAATCTAGAATTTTATTAGTATTTTCTATTAATAAAATGATATTTCTATTTATTTCGTTGATCATATTATTTATTTCTTTATACATTGATTCGATTTCTTCGGATAAAGTCATTATTTTAGAATTATGTCGCTAATTGGTTCTTTTCTAGTAGTGTGTATGAGAGTCTATCACACATTCATCAATAAATAAAATTATTTTATTATAGAATTAGGTCATTTGAAAGATTTCTTAATCTATGTCCGTCTATTTTTTAATATAAAATTCTCATTATAAAATAAGTTTTTTTTTCTTGTAAAAAAAAAAGCTTTTTTTTGTACGATGAGTAAACTAGGTTTTAACCATATCTCAGGCTATATAGTTGGAAAAAAAAATGCATGCATGTATAATGCACATATGACCATACTAGTGTCTTGAATGAATTATTTTCCTTTTTTTTGGACCAATTGAATGAATTTTTTTCTTCCTTTTTTTTTTGACTGAATCAAGGGGGGACATGCATCAAGGAAACATGTAAACATCCCAACTAGGTTGGCACCCCCACGCGAGTCCCATCCTATGCCGCCGAACCCATAAAATAATATTATTAAGAAATAGGAAAATTTGTACAAAAGAGGAGGGGCTACACTTGACCCTCAAAACAAAAGCGAAAACCAAAGAAAAAAAGAAAAAACCAAAGAGAAACGGAAAAAGAAACTAAGGAAAACGATACTTATGCCAACCAAAATGGTCATAAAAAAAGGAAGCCTGAAGAAAATCGGGAAGAGCGATGGACCACCAAACCCCCACAACCATTCCCCTCCCGGAATATATGCGAAGAAATCACATGAAAACCCGTTCGAAAGCAATTATGCCACCTGTTTCTCAGATGGATCGGCACCAGAGAAGCATTCTTAAAAGCCAACAGCGCACTAGTGAACACGAGCAATTTCAATCATAGGCTCCGCAATAAACATCAAAGAAGACTTGTGTTTATCATAAAAAAATTTAAGTGCAACTCGTGACTCTAAGTTGCCAAAACCTCGCACATTCCAATAAAAAATAATCATTGAGGAGAAGAAGAAGGACTCCCCTTAGAACGGGTTCGGTAGGCCTCTCTCTTGAGTTGTTGCTTCTGTTTCTTTGTTAAAACCGAAGTGAATGACAACTCTGTCCCTTGGTTTTGCATCTTTTGAATTTGCATAACATATTCTACTTCCTGCTGAAGCAAAGGATTATTGTGCGGTGGAAACGACCTATCGCCACTTGGAGAATGGGTGGCGGAGCTGGAATCAACATCCGCTAATTGCATGTCAACATGCACTACAAAGAAAGTGGGTTGAACAGAACCTGATGGCGAACCAGAAAAAGAGAACCATTATGCACATCAACGTGCACTACATTTTGCTGGACAATAGAGGGGCGCACCACTCCATCTGAAGAAGAGGAACCTTGCACGTCAATGTGTGCTACTGCCACCTCGGGTGCAAAAAAAGCCACCGCCGAGGTCACTGATAAAGAGTTTTGTTGAGGAATTAACGGAGAAGCTAAATGCACGTCATCGTGCGCTACCAAAGAAGGTGAAGATAGGTGAGCAGCGACAATCGAGTCCTTAGGAACTTCCACAAATTCCTTTGGTCCCTGAAACGTTTGCTCCTCTCCACCAGAATGCACATCAACATGCGTAATTGAAGAAACCAATTCCAACACCGGGCTAGAAGGCCGAGCCAAAGTACCTTGCGGAATCTCATCTACCACATTTTGTAAAGCAAAACTAAAAGAAATTGCGGAAGCCGAGCCTACCATAGTTGCGGAATTGTAGCTATCAGACTAGCGTACTGCAGTCACAACTGGTGCAATAACAGAAATCGTAAGAACATGTGCCGAAGTGGAGGCACCAACATCCTTCACATGTTGCTGCATGGGGATATATTTTTGCTGTGTTACCGTGACCAAAGGTTGTTTCCCATGATCAGATCTAGATTTGGCCGCGTTTGGATTAATCCATTAACAAGAAGTCACATTATGACCAATCATATGACAATGATGACAGAACAGTGGCCTTCGTTCATATTGTACCTCTACCTTAAGAGCAAATCCTTCCCTTTCCACAAGAATCGCATTGTAGGCACGTTGAGATAAATCAATGTCCACCGAAATTCTCGCGTAATGACCAAAGGCTCTATTACGTGTAGGTGCGTCCAATTCAATAGGTGTACCAATGGCACAAACAATTTCACGCAAAGTCCTCTCCCTCCAGTATTCTTGTGGTAATTCAACCAATCGTATCCAAATGGAAGCATGCGTCTATTTTTGTGGATGAAAATTAAAATCCTTTGTCCATTGTGAGAGATGAAGGAGACCGGGCTTAAGATTAATTGTACCCACTGCCCAAACCCTCCGCAAATCCTCAACCGTCTCAAAGTGGAAGTCGTAATATCCTCTGCCAAGCGATACCAATTTCCACTTACCATCTGTCTTCCATAATTTACCTAGCTTCGTAAACAAATCGTGTACCGAATAAGTCTTGTCTCCCTTAGACATAGTAAGCCTACCTCTAAGAGCATTTTGTAATTCACACAATCCTTTCTTATATTCCTCCTGGCCAATGCGAATGCACATCGTATCACCCTTGATACAAGGAATCAGGAGTTGTGTGTCATCCGAATGGGACACACCACCAAGAGCCGTTGAAAAAGTCTTTGGGGGGAACAACCATAGAAGGGGGAGGAGGTGAATCAGCTACACACGGCCATGGGCATGAGAAGGCCATGCCGGTTCTGACTGGAAACAACCAAAACAGTTTCTAATTATGAGAATCATGTGAATCAATCTTTGTAATACCCGGAGGCATTAACGTGATTGCGCGTACTCAAGAGGAAGAAACCACCCTAGCAGTAACCGTGCAAGAGGAAGGTGTAGCGTGACAGGCAGAACCACGCCGGAAAATCAAACCCTAGCCGTGATCGCAAAACCCCAAAAATACTGCTTCAGTGCGAGAGAAATTTCTCTTAGCTCAGACCTTATTTCGACGATCCGGACGGTGAAAAGGTAGACCCAGGTATTTGCGAACCTGCTCTCCAAAAATAAGTCCGATCCAACGGTTAACGAGTCTGAAATCTCTGTTTTACTGAGACAGACTGAATTTATTTTCTTCCTTAAATACCTGATGTGGGGTCATGGGGAGCTAGGATCTTATTATTAAAATATTTCGATTAGTGTAGTGCTATATGGCACGATGAACTAGTCGTGCAAATTGAATGAATACGGTAAAAAGATACACTAAATGAATTTTGATTTTTTAATTAATTAAAATAAAAAATTTAAATTAAAATCAAAAGATATCACCCACATACAGTCGTGTATTTTTTATGTAGGAAGACTGGTTGCGCGTATTCAAGACGAAGTGGCGCGTAAGAATGACTCAATGAGAATAGTGCAGATTTGACATCTGGTGTCCGATTGACTGTTAATATACATTTTTGGAAAGACGTCTAAATGCATTAATATACCGGATTTTATTATTTCAGCCAAATTTTTATTATTTTTCTGTTTTGTTTTTTGTTTGGATTTTTCGGTCTATTAGAGTTTTGTTATTTCTCTAGTAACATTTGTAGCCTAAGAGACAGCTTTTTATTCAATAAAATTACAGAGAATTTTTCTCAATTTTCTGGTGGATTCTGGAAACCAATTATTGTCGCTTGTAACTTGTCTGATTACTGTTCTAGGTTTAGCGCTTGCTAAACTTTGCTTCCGTCTGCGTCAACTTTACATGATAAATGGTGTCGTACATATACGCATTTAGCATTTTTTTTACCGTATTCGTTCAATTTACACGACTAATTTATCGTACCATATAGTATTACCCCTTTGAATTATATTGTTATTCTGATAGCATCTGGTATCATGTTCCAGTCCATAGCTCTGATGTTTAGACTTTATATTGTTATTCTGATCTTTAGTTTCCTTTGTTGTGAAGCAATAGTAATAATGCATTTAGACTTTATATGAACATCTTACAATTTATTGAACTTAATTATGTTATTCTATTTTTGTGTTTGTAGACTTTTGATACGTTCTTAATCTGGGGAATTGAACTCCTATGGCATTAAATAGATCATGAGTACTCTTGTAGTCTTCTGGGGACGGCTGGTGTCCCTTATGAATTTTGGTTGTGTCCACACCTATGAAGTCCCGATACGTGACACGATACGGATACGATACGATACCGATACGGCGATACGAGAAATTTTTCAAAACTCCCGATACTATACGTCCTCGATACGTTATAAAAAAATTAAATTTAAAACTAATAGTATAAGTGCACAATGTATAAACATAACTAAAAATGATAATAAACAAACATCCACATCAATAAAAATGATCAAAACAAGTGACAATTACATATTTTTTCTGCACAAATTTAAATATAGCTAAACATCATTAGTATTATCCAATTTATGGAGAACATCATTAGTACTATCAAAAAAGAACATCATTGTCTGATGTTGACTACTTAATAGTTAACACTATTTGAGATTGAAAACAAATAATTTAAAAACAACATTTTTCCCCAATTATTAGAGAGAAGAACAAAAGAAGAGAAGAAAATATTATAGGGAGAAGAACAGAAGAAACATAGCATTAGAGAGAAGAGAATAATTATCGTTCAGTGGTTGACGAGAAACCCTATTTTTTGGGGTTAGAAGAGACAAATGTTTTTGATAGTGTTGTAGGTTTAATGTATTTTTGTTTCTTATTCTTTTATTTTTTAAAAATGAAATAGGTAAGAGAAGTATCGGTGTCGGGGTATAAGTCAGCCGTATCGGAGTATAAGTTAGCCGTATCCGACACGTATCGGTCATTTTTTTTCAAAAAAATAAATATTAATTAGCCGATACTTCTCTGATACGCGTATCGGGACATATTGAGACGTATCGGTATCGGATACGTGTCGGACACGATTCTTCACCATTTTTGGAGTATCGGGGCTTTAGAGGTCCACACAAAGTATCCTTTATATTACAATTTACTACAATAGTATTCCTTTTGATTAAATTGATAATGTCCTTTATATTTTTTATGAAAGGTGATAATGTCCTTTATATTATATATATTTTTGGAAATTATACCGTACATATTAAATTATTAAAGTTTATATGGAAATTATTTTATCGCATGTTTCCCCTTCATGCATGAATCTGATGACCACACCATATGCTTAAAATGCATCAAAATTTTGAAGATAAGCAAACAATATATATTTCCCTCGACGAATAACTAGCAGATTTGCAATATTTTACTTTTAGATAGAAAAAGAGAAAGAAAATAAAACTGTATAACCAATCGGAACAGACAACGGCCCATAGCATGAGCATCTTGTCTTGTAACAAAATAAAAGTAAGGGAAACTGTTGACTTTGGTCTAAAATCAGAAATTTATTTCTTACTAAAAATTATTCTACACTTCTATTTGGTCATACATATAGGGTTAGAACTTACAATGATTCTCTGACTAGGTGAAGATAATTAATATCATACAAATGCAGTTGAAAGAAACACAAATAAGCTTGAATCTCATTTTTAAAAATCAGATGAGGTTATCCAACATCAAACAATTTGAAAATCTTAGTTACCGTTTGCCCTGACTTTTTTACCGTCTAAAAGTTACTTTATAACAAAGTTAAAATTAAGTGCTTTAAGAAAGAAGTTAAAGTTGTTTGGTTACTTTATTTTTTTTAGTTTTAAAGCTCTTTTCATTCAATTTTATGTATTCTAAAAAAGTATTTTTTTAATAAGTACTTAATAGATATTGTGTTCGGCCTACCTTCTCCTTAAAATTGTAGAGAAGTAGGAAAAAAAATTGGGTCAAACGGTACCTTAGTTACGTGAAAAACTCAAAGAGACAAACCCGAAGACGCTTCCTAGTCCATGTCTTTGTGAATTTAAAAATAATCTGACATCAAAATAGTTTATGAGTTTGAATTAGAAAAATCATAGAGAGTAATATAATGTAACGAAAGAATTGATATATGAGAGAAAAATAATATTTTTTTTAATTATCGATAGAAAAATGTGAGAAACTAGAACATTTTTTTTTTTAATTCATGAAATACGAGAACATGTAGAGCAAGAAATTTTGTAGAATTATAATATTAACATACGAGATTTTCAATTTTTTAAAAACGCGAGATTCAATTTGATAGAATTGCTATGCCATACATTGTTAATTAACAACAAAAAAAAACATAGTCCTAACATTGTATTTTTGCTTTTTGAAGGGAAACTTTGTATTTTTATTGGTTGGTTAAAATCGGAGTTCAAACAAAATTGTAGCACATATATCCAATAATTACATGATGATGTGTTAGTGAAAGATAATTGATTTCAACTTGACATCTCCACTTGACTATAAAAAACACACGACATCTCAGCTGATCAGTGATTAACTTAATAAGGTGATGGTAAAAAAAAAAAGTTTGTTCGTGTATTATGTTTGTGGTTTTTTTTGGAATTTTTTTCCTTGCACTTGTGCAGTTTAGGATTCATTATTGGTAATACATATTCCATTTCAGTTTTTTAAAAAACAATTAATAAGATGAAACACTATGAAGTCCGGATATGTAGTACAAGTGCGATAAAATATAGATATATGTATACACAAATTTTTTAAAATTTAAGATACGATACAACTAACATACATTAATATTCAGGTGGTTAAGTCACATATTTATAGGGAATGAAATTGTTGTGCAGACAAGTTAGACAATCACGACCATGTTGTTACATGTACAATGTGGTAGGATGATCTTCCCAATTTTATTAGAGAAAATTTTTTTAGGCTTTGTTTGGAAGAGAAAAGAGAGTGGAAGGAAAGAAAGTAAGAGGAAAGATTGTAGAAGGAAGGAATGTGAGTAGAAAGTGAGTGGAAAGTGTGATGATATTTTAGTTGTTTGGTATGGATGAAAGTGGAAAGAAACTGAAAGGAAAGAATATTTATTTAATGACAAAAATGCCCTACATTAAAATGGAATAATATAGATCAGTGACATACGAAAAAAAAGTGATGATATCATTTAAAAAGTGTGACGGTATAAAAGTAAATAAATTTAGAACATGCCTTAAGTATATGACGTCAGAAGCAAATTATTTTTTTATCAAATTTATGATAAAAATGAACATATGGTAGAGAAGAAAAATACTTCAAAACTGAGGGTTATATTGTCATTTCACCATATCGGATGCTCATCTCACACTTTCTTCGCATTGCTGGGAGGAAAGTTTTTTTATGTGGGACCCGCCTAAATGATACTTTCTTTCCTTTCTGACATAGCATCTAAACAATGGAAGCACATTTTTCATGAACTTTCTTTCATTGCTGCTCTCCATCCACTCTCTTTCCTTAGAACCACTTAGAACCAAACAGTACCTTAGGGATCAGTTTGGTCTTCCAACCTACTATTTCCCCTAGGGTTCTGGACTTTCTTTTTGCTTATTTCTTTTCTTTTTTTCCTTTTTTTTTCCACTGATACTCTCCATCTTCCATTGTATTTTCTTCTTTTTTTTAATATATTTTGGGTATGAGAGCAGATGATTATTGTTGTCAGGGGTGCCAACATAGTTAAAATATTTAACAATAATTTTAATGCCCATTCTTGCTCTTGCTTTATCAAAAAACATAAAAATATTTGAAAGAAATATTCATTGATTATCCGTCATTAATATGCAACTATAAAGACTCCTTCAAAAAATGTAACTATAATGACCATAAACAAAAAAAGTAACACTCTTGTCATCAAAACGAGTAGAGTTTTTTTTTTTAAATCATACTAATAATCTATATTTATCAATATGTTAGAATATCAAACAAAAGTTTCATTAATTAAAAGAACTCAACAAATTTTGTTTAATTTTAGTTTATTCTCTCTCATTGTCATTATCCACATAAAACATACATTTTAATTCAAACTCTTTTTTTTTTTAAGCAAATTCAAACTCATCAAGGGACATAAAACTCTTCTCACACATAAATTGAATCATATACATCTCTATCAAATTCTCACAATTTTTTCTCAGATGTTTTACCTCCATATTTTCTGCAATACATATTTGTGAAGCATTTTATAAATATCCGTGTATTTCAGTGTAGTATTATATAAGTATCTGATAAAACATTTTTTTACTAAAAAAATAATTTCAATACATCTTAGATATGTATTCACAAGTACAAGTGGAATATCGATATCCGACGTGCATACTACCGATCCAAATACATCACCATTTCGAAAGTATTCATAGCTGAAATACCTATTGCTTAGGCCCCGGCCCCCTCCACATCCAAACAAACACGCACTTTGTATCTTTTATAAGTAAGTAACCATTGTTCAAAAATGGAATTTCTTCATTTCAAGGGGTTTGGCGAGCTCAATTCCAAATAAGGAATTTCCCAATTTCCTAATAAAGCTACTAGATGAAAGTTTGAAATAGAATGGGGTCAACCTACAAATAAGTGTTCATATTTTTTTTTTGGACCCTGGAATTTGATTCTGGACAGTTACTACAGTGTGTAATTTTATATTTGAAGTTTTAACTATGTTATTATTGTTTTAAAATTATTAAATAGTGTTCATCATTTTATTTTTATATCTTGAAATTATTAGCTGCCAGGTTGGCAAGTTCACCAATTAATAGAAAATAAACCATTATAAACATGTATTAGTAATACACTATCTTTCAAGCAAAGGAGCAGAATTTCTCAAAACAATGGGGTTACCAGCTCCTACCCTTTACTTTCTCTTTCTCGTTCTTCTTGTCTCTCTACTCCATACACCCACCTTTGCAATAAAAAAGGTTAGACATTACTTCAATTTTCTATTTGCATTATAATCTTGGAAAATCTCTGGTAATATTTCTTTTAATACTTCAAAAAATATACATAGTGTATATAATCTCTACACCGTTTTTGTTGTAGTCATATGTAGTGTACTTAGGAGGCCATTCACATGATTCAGAAGAACCGTCTTCGATTGACTTCGATCGCGTAACTGATTCTCACTGAGTTTTTAGGATCATTCTTGGGAAGGTATTTTAAATCAAAATCATATGTTATATAATTAAGTAACACATGATCAACTCAATCCTCACTTATTATTACGTTTTCTTTCATGTAGTTCTGATACAGCAAAAGAGTCAATATTTTACTCGTACACAAGGCACATAAATGGTTTTGCTGCAACTTTGGAAGAGGAAGTAGCAGCTGAGATAAAAAGTTAGAGATGATCACAACAAACCTTCTATTATGTTTTCTCTATATGTGGTTGTTTTTTCTTCTCATACATGCTACCTTTTTTTGTGAAAACTTGTTGTAGAACATCCAAAAGTATTGTCGGTGTTTGAGAACAAAGGAAGGAAACTACACACAACTCGTTCATGGGGGTTCATGGGGTTAGAAGATAATCATGGAGTCATCCCATCCAACTCAATATGGAACAATGCCAGATTTGGTGAAGATGTCATTATAGCAAACATTGATACAGGTCACTTTCATGTGAAGAGTAGAATTTTCCAATTTACTATATGCTTCTTAGTTGTTTTATCTTACTTTGTCCACATTACCACTTACTTTTGACCCACTCCATTTGAACCTCTAGGCGTTTGGCCTGAATCAAAGAGCTTTAGTGACGAAGGGTTTAGACCAATTCCATCAAAGTGGAGAGGAATATGTGATAAGGGGAGTGATCCTAGTTTTCACTGCAACAGGTACTATGCATATTCTATTAATCCATTTATTTATTCTTTTTCTTGGTTTTTTGAATGGTTTTTTCCTGTTTATCTATTCAAAAGAATTTTATTTACTTAAAGTGAGTCGGGCTATTAAACTTAAAATGAGTTTTAAGTGGTCTAAAGTCTAACATTTTAGTCAAACAAATTTCATTAAAAAGTCAATATTATAAAAAAAAATTATATGATATCAAACCCAAGTAAGATGATGTAGGCTAAACTATAGCACGTGTAAGACGACGTGACCTACATTGCCACACTTTATTTCACCTCTATATATATTTAGCTCTTAACTTCATATTGCTTTTATGTAACATAATGACAAAGAAGAGGATGCTATTAAAATCGTTACGAAAAGGATGATTTTCATCTCTATACTCCGTTCATACTACTTTATGTGTGATAAAATTTATGTTTTTCTTTTTATGACATAATCATACAATGCAGGAGGATCCATATCCTATTTGTAACCAAAGAAAGATCCAAATCCTTGTCAATTTTATTTCCATATTAGAAACATGATATTTATTTTTTTTTTTGGTCAAGTATTAGAAACATGATTTACTTGTACATATGTAAAACATTAAACAATTGCAAGATGTATTTGGTAAAAAAGAGGGTAAAACTTGATTTTGTATTTCATTTTCAAATATAGTTGAAAAAAAGAAAATGAAAAAGGTATTCATTTCTCAAGTTCTAGGGTTGTCCGTGAACATTAATATTTTCTCCAATATAATACCTTTTTAACAGCAGAAAACTCAATCAAATCATGCCAATAAAATTTCGATAAAATCGGTTCAAGACTGAAATTCCTGGCAACCTGACCGACAGACGCTGTGCACAATGTTGGCACAACTGTCCGAGCATTTGTCCTACTCAGAACTAAAATTAAAATAACGCAGCGTAGCAAAGCACGAAATAAAAGAAACACAGCAGAAAGATAAAGTACACAGTGAGTTTGTTAACCCAGTTCGGAGCAACTCTCCTACTCTGGGGGATACCAATCCAGGAATGAATCCACTATTATAGTTCTAGTGAAAAGACCAACGTAAACACACTACTTGACTTTGCACCAAGACCCTACTAGTGTCAACTCTATCTAGGAACTCCTAGATATGAGACCCCGTCTCAATTCCTACCAACAACACAGACAGTGTTGTTATCAAACACACAAAAGCACAAGTAAAAGAGACACACTCTAATGACACAAACTCACTCCGTACTTAAAAGCTTAGGAGCAGTTCACAATTACAACTCAAACAAACACAGTCCTTAGCTTGAATCAGGAAGATACAAGCAAGGCTCACAATTAACAAGAGAAACCCTAAAAACCTTAAACGCACGCTTTTCTATTACACACGGTTTTCAGTAACCCTATTAGGGTTTGTCTTCACAAATATATATTACTGAGATAGCACGAGTTTGGGCTTCAAAACAGAGCATGGACATTGTCCGGTCCAGCTGGAAATTCTTCTAGAAACAATAAAAAGCTTCCAAAAATATAACGATCTCTTTTGGAAAAATACCAAGGCAAGACCGCCTTTTACACATCATCAGATACACGCGCCTTGATCAGCAAGCTAGAGGAAAATAAAACTTCAAGCAAATCTTTGGAAGATTGCGTACAAAAATAAAGCGCTAGCTGGCGCGAAAAACACAGGTCACATAACGCTGTTCCATAAGCTACAACATCTGTCCAAGCATCTGGCTAGTAGATGTTTTTGCAAAATGTAGCCAATCTACAAAAACCCAACAATCTCCCCCTTTGGCAAATTTTTGGCTAAAACACTCTAGAGCCAGTTCTTTGGGAGATACACAGATAATTTTCCTTCAAGTCAACATAGGCACACAACTAAGGAAGAAAATATCATAGCATATAACGAGACTACTTCCAAGGGAGCTCTTTAGACAAAGATAACTTGCAAGTAGTATCAGAGGCATGCAACAGTTAAGACAAAACATCTAGCCTCATAGGAACAACCAGAGAGAAATAAACTCTCATATAGTGGATTCACATAGAGAAGAGAGAAAAACAACACCAGGGAAAAAATAAATTTCCACACACCAGAAACAATCAGATATAACAGCTCCCCCTCAAAAACATGCACATACCCATCCACAGTACTCCCCCTCAACACATACAGATGTCAGATACAGATGTCAGAGCATCTGTCAGAGCATGCACCATACATACAAACAGCCAAGATACTATAATATAAGCTACATCTACTCCCCCTTTTTAGCCACAAATTCTGACAAATAACATCCACGCAAACGCAGAAGAGAAAAAAACCACACACAGTGCATATTACAGACCATAAGGCACACATAGGTGCATAAGAAATCCAGGGTCAAGTCCAACCAACCAAAAAAGAAAAAAAATCAAAAGGAATACAACAACTGAGAACAGGGAAAACATCAAAATCAGAATGAGGCAGTCTCATCAGAGTCAGCGGAGAACTCCTCAGTTTCACCAGCAGAAGCATTCTTATTCCCTCCTTCTTCTTCATCCTGCTCACCCTCAGCTTCAGATTCAGCCTTCAAAGCTGCAATTATCCTATCAATTTTCATCTTCTTAGCCCCAAGAGCCATACATCAACCAGTTCTTTGCATTTGAACACATCTTCCTTCAGATTTCTTTCCAGTCCTAGTCTTCTGTGATATATAAATTTCCACCTAGAAGACCCACTTTCCAAATGAAAAGATACATTATCCAGAGGGGGTGGGGGGATGGTTAGAGGGATTTTCATACCCTTCATGGTTTTTCTAGATGCTCCACCAGCTGTGGCAGCATCTGTCTCAGCAATCTCAAAATCAGAATCACTGGTGGGAGGATCTTTCCTCTTGAGGCTCTTCTTCTTCTGATCACTTTGAGACACCTTCTTGCTCCAAGCCTTGGGAGGACCATACATAGGCTTCTTCCCATTATTAGTTGTTTTCTTCTTACTTCCTTTGTTACATTCACTACAAGTAGAAACAATTTTAACAGATTTGCTCCTAGTTCTGCGAGCAACACCTACAGCATCAGTCTTGTCCAGAGGTCTCTCTTCAGGCACAACATCCTCAACAGCAACAATGTCAGCCTGGTCTAAATTGTCAATCTCAGCATTACCCACAACATTCTGAGTCTCAGAATCTTGATCCTGAGACTTTGAAGAATCATTCTCATGGACATTCACAGTATCAGGGGTGTTTAGAACCACCTTCAGTCCCTTCATTAGCTTGTGACAAAGATGCTTGAGCATCTGTCACATCATCCTTTGTCGTAACAGGGGAATTCCTGGCAACCTGTCCGACAGACGCTGTGCACAATGTTGGCACAACTGTCCGAGCACTTGTCCTACTCAGAACTAAAATTAAAATAACGCAGCGTAGCAAAGCTCGAAATAAAAGAAACACAGCAGAAAGATAAAGTACACAGTGAGTTTGTTAACCCAGTTCGGAGCAACTCTCCTAATCTGGGGGATACCAATCCAGGAATGAGTCCACTATTATAGTTCTAGTGAAAAGACCAACGTAAACACACTACTTGACTTTGCACCAAGACCCTACTAGTGTCAACTCTATCTAGGAACTCCTAGATATGAGACCCCGTCTCAATTCCTACCAACAACACAGACAATGTTGTTATCAAACACACAAAAACACAAGTAAAAGAGACACACTCTAATGACACAAACTAACTCCGTACTTAAAAGCTTAGGAGCAGTTCACAATTACAACTCAAACAAACACAGTCCTTAGCTTGAATCAGGAAGATACAAGCAAGGCTCACAATTAACAAAAGAAACCCTAAAAACCTTAAACGCACGCTTTTCTATTACACACGGTTTTCAGTAACCCTATTAGGGTTTATCTTCACAAATATATATTACTGAGATAGCACGAGTTTGGGCTTCAAAACAGAGCATGGACATTGTTCGGTCCAGCTGGAAATTCTTCTAGAAACAATAAAAAGCTTCCAAAAATATAACGATCTCTTTTGGAAAAATACCAAGGCAAGACCGCCTTTTACACATCATCAGATACACGCGCCTTGATCAGCAAGCTAGAGGAAAATAAAACTTCAAGCAAATCTTTGGAAGATTGCGTACAAAAATAAAGCGCTAGCTGGCGCGAAAAACACAGGTCACATAACGCTGTTCCATAAGCTACAACATCTGTCCAAGCATCTGGCTAGTAGATGTTTTTGCAAAATGTAGACAATCTATAAAAACCCAACAAAGACATATACAAGAAAACAGTTAAGAGATTTAGAAATATAAACATAAGAAGGCCTCAAACTTCAAGCAATATTTCTATTAAAGATAACATTATAGCATGAAAAGTATGATGGAAAACATGTGCAACTATGTGAGACAAATTGCTTCAATATAGTAGACTGGACTTCTTACAATGCTTTTTGCAACATGAAAAAGAATCCAGACCAATATTTATGTCATAAACTTTAGAGGATGCACAATAGATAAAAAAAATAAAGAGCTCTCATAACTAACGAAATTTAAGTTTATCCCTCCCATTATGGAAAAAACGTTCAGCATATGGAATAAGCAATTAGTAAAAATCTTCTCTTTTGTTCCAACACACACACACCAATAAACACATTCAAATCACCACTCTCACTTGAATCACTCAACTACACATGAAAAGAGAGCGTTGCTAGCACTCATCTTGGTAACTAACATGCGTAAGGAAAAAACAGGAAACTGATTGGGGCAAGGTATTTCAACAAAGGCTATGCTTCATCACTAACTGTTCCACTAAACTCATCTTTTGAGACACCTCGTGACAATGAAGGCCATGGATCCCATACTTTATCAACGGCTGGTGGAAACTTCGTACCTGGAGTCAGTGTCTTTGGTCAAGGCAATGGAACAGCAAAGGGTGGTTCACCAAAAGCAAGAGTTGCATCATACAAAGTTTGTTGGCCTCCAGTAAATGGTGATGAGTGCTTTGATGCAGACATACTTGCAGCATTTGATGTGGCTATCCATGATGGTGTTGATGTCTTGTCCGTGTCACTTGGTGGCCCTGCTTCTAATGTTTTCAATGATAGTATTGCTATTGGTTCTTTCCATGCTGCTAAGAAAGGTATTATTGTTGTTTGCTCTGCTGGCAATACTGGACCAAAGGATGCTACTGCAGAAAATCTTGCTCCTTGGTATATCACAGTTGGTGCTAGCACAATGGATAGAGAGTTCGCCAGTTATGTTGTTCTTGGCAACGGTTTAAGCTTCAAGGTTTGTCTCTTTTTCTAGCCCACAAGGCAAATATTATGTCCAACTTCTTTTGATGGTATATTAAATATATACAAGTTAATGTAATTTTCTATCAATAGGGTGAAATTAAGATATTCTCAATTTTTGTTTATTGCAATTACATGAATATAGCGACTCACAGTTATCTTGTTTGGTTCAATCAAAGGGGGAAAGCTTATCGACTGCAAGATTACCACAAAAATTCTACCCAATTATTAAAGCAACAGATGCTAAATTGGCAAGTGCAACAAATGAAAATGTGTATGTACCAAACAACAGAATATCATTAGTCATTATAGTTTAATAGTGAATAAAATTTATGTGAAGCCAATGTAACTTGATCTAATTGAACAATGCAGTGTGCTTTGCCAGAATGGAACTCTGGATCCCAAGAAGGTGAACGGTAAAATAGTAGTGTGCCTGAATGGAGGAGTGGAAAAGGGAGAACAAGCTCTTCTAGCTGGTGCTGTAGGAGTGGTCCTTGCCAATGATAACAATAGTGGAAATGACATTGAAGCTGAACCTCATGTTCTTCCTGCTTCTCACATAAATTTCTCTGATGGTGTAGAAGTCTTTCATTATATCAACTCTTCCAAGTAAGAAATCTAGCATTCTAGATTGGTTTGGTCTTTAAATAAAGCAAAAAAAAAAAAACAATAAAAAATATCACACCTCTTAAACTTAAACTTGATCGGTTGGACTTAATTTTTAGGTCTCCAGTGGCTTATATTACACATCCAACAACAAAATTGCATGCTAAACCAGCCCCCTTCATGGCAATGTTTTCATCCAAAGGGCCAAATACTATTGTACCTGAGATTTTAAAGGTGTTAATCACTACATACACAAACTAGGTTTTTCCTATTGTAATCTATTGTTAAATGTTTGATATCTAACAACTATTGTTTACATTTTCAGCCTGATATCACAGCACCTGGTGTGTTAGTTATAGCTGCCTACACTGAAGCTGAAGGGCCGACTAACGAAGAGTTCGACAATCTCCAAATTCAATTTAACTTACTCTCCGGTACATCCATGTCGTGCCCTCACATTTCAGGAATTGCAGGCCTTTTGAAAACCTTGTATCCTTCTTGGAGTCCTGCAGCTATTAAATCAGCTATCATGACCACAGGTAAGACGAAACTCTTGAAGTTTCTCATACTTCATGTCATTTCTTGAATCCTAAGAAATCTCAACTTTTGTGTAACATCTAATGCATTTATGTGCGTGACATATGTAATGATGTCAAATTTGCATACTTTCACCTTGAACTTCCGTATAATGCGAATTTAACCAATGTAAGTGCTGAATCGAGAAATTACATTAAGCAGATCAAAGTTACAAAATTTGTACGATTCAATGTTAAAAAAGTTATCGTCACTACCACGTAGTATTCATCTCAACCTGGTCATAATTGTCCTCTATCACTTTCAGCTACTACATTAGACAACGAGGCGGAGCCAATTCTGAATGGTACCGAAAGCCAAGCAACACCATTTAGCTATGGAGCAGGACATGTTCAGCCAGACAACGCAATGGATCCTGGTCTTGTTTATGACATAACAATGAATGACTACTTCAACTTCTTATGTGCATTAGGCTATAATGAAACACAAATGTCAATGTTTTCAAAAGGTCCTTACAAATGCCATAAGAATTTTAGTATCCTCAACCTAAACTATCCTTCAATCACTGTCCCAAATCTCTCTGGGTCAGTGATAGTTACAAGGACATTAAAAAATGTTGGTGCTCCAGGAACATACATTGTTCATGTTCAGAGCCCAAGTGGGATCACTGTTTCTGTGAAGCCTAATATATTGGAGTTCAAAAATGTTGGTGAAGAGAAGAGGTTTGAAGTAAAATTGAAGGTTAAGAAAGGAAAAGTAACAAATAATTATGTGTTTGGAAAGATGATTTGGTCAGATGGGAAGCATTATGTTAAGAGTGCATTAGTTGTGAAGGCTATCTAGGATAGGTAGCTAGAAATTGAAGTGATGGAGTAGCTGATTTACATTTCTAGTTGATTGGTGGCTTATTATTCCAAATTGTATCATATAGCCGCTAATTAAATTGTAGCTTCTGCGAATTTTCTCTTGAAATATAATAATGATTGTGTAAGAGAAAAAAATGAACAAAATATAATCATTAAATAAATAATGATTTGTGATTTAAAGTTTCTTATGTGGTTTCAACATCGTGAGTCATGAATTTGGTAAATTGTGCAACCACACATCTGCGAGTGCGTTCATGGATTGATTTTTAATTTTTGTCCTAATCTTGGCCAATATAGGTTTGAATAGTGTCGAGCCTATTGGATAGTAGACCATACAATATCTCTCAATGATGTGATCATCGGCTCTTTTATATCCTTCAACATGTATTGTAATGGTGCGAGCCTAAAAGGGTCGACCCAATTACCATTTAGATCGTCCAACAACAAATCCCATTAAAAATTTGGCACGAAGGACGAATAATTAAGCTAGCTAGTCCAAAGTCCACTAAGGCGACCACCTAGTCTCATAACATAGTGCAACACAAGAGTGTATCTCTTACACCACCTCAAGAGACATCGCATCTCAGAACGACGTGCAACTCAAGGCAACAACCTTCTACGACATCTCAGGAACCACCTCATTCCTACCTCAGAAATAAATAAAGCATCAACGCGCTCCACCGCCTTA
The DNA here is from genome assembly GCA_018208015.1 of Medicago ruthenica. Taxonomy (NCBI): domain Eukaryota; kingdom Viridiplantae; phylum Streptophyta; class Magnoliopsida; order Fabales; family Fabaceae; genus Medicago; species Medicago ruthenica. The sequence continues at coordinate 69,316,842 of CM031373.1, read as the reverse complement.
AATATAATCAATTTCTGGATAATTATCAGATTTTTCTATTTACATGAACCTTACTTGAATAAGATAGGCGCCATACGTTAGCGCCTTTATGCATTGGGCTAGACTTCGATTTGGAGAAAAGAAGGGGGAAACTATTAACACCCTGAGTTTTTCATCTAACAAGCTCACAACTTTTTGAAAATTCCATATAAGTTTTTTGTTTGGTTAAACTATGCTTTCGATCTTTTCTTTATTTTTAGATGATATTGATCTCTTATTTTATAAAAAGGTATACTATTTCGACTCTTTTCGTATAAGTTGTGTTAATAGTTGACACTTTATGAAAGTTATATTAAAAAACAAATGTTATTATGATAGTAATTGTTATGTTAATACTTTTTTCCTTTGCCATATTATAAACATTTAACTTTTCAACTCATTTAATCTCTTAGTTCAAATCAGTTAAATTATCAAATCCTAAAAGTTATATTATATCAACGATTTCTTAAGTTCAGTACTTTCTCATTGACCATGTCATGAAACGATCCATAATCTGTATGTTGTCCATTGGTGGATGAGTGTCTAGTTATTTTTAGTTTTTTTTAATTTCGGTACAAATTATGAGAGTAAATTATGTTTTAACCATGTTAGGCTATATACTTTGGGGAAAATTGCATACTAGTGTCTTGAATGAAAGTTTTCGCTATATACCTGATATAGGGCCGTGGAGAGCTGGGATCTTATTGGAATATTTTGTTTATATGTTATTCCAATGGCATCTGGTATCATGGTCCAGTCCAGAGCACTTCTATAGTTTCCTTTGTTGTGAAGCAATAGTAAGTAATAATGCATTTAGACTATATATGAACATCTTTACAATTTATTGAACTTAATTCTATTTGTGTTTTTAGACTTTTAGATGAGCCACTCTTGTAGTCTTCTGGGGACGGTTGTTGTCCCTTGTCAATTTTGTTTGTGTCCACAAAGGATACCAAAAGAAATGCTATCCACTTTTTAATATATCCTTTATATTACAATAGTATTCTTTGTTATTAAATTGATAATGTCCTTTATATCATATACTTTTAGAAATTATACCGTATATATTAAATTATTAAAAGTTTATATGGAATTATTTTATCACATGTCTCCCCTTCATCAATCTGAGGACCTCAGTACCATATGCTTAAAATGCATCAAATTTTTCAAGATAAGAAACACAACATATATTTCCTTCATAAATAACTAGCAGATTTATCATATTTTGTTTTTTGATAGAAAAAGGAAGAAAAAAAACAACAAATTGTATAACCAATCGGGACAGACAACTGGCCATAGCATCTTGTCTTGTAACAAAATAAAAGTAAGGGGAAACTTTGTTGACTTTGGTCCAAGATCAGAAATTTATTTCTGACAAAAATTATTCTGCACTTGTATTTGGTTCTCAATATGTATGGGTTACAATGATTCTCCAACCACATATGTTGAATGAACTTGAATCTCATTTTCAAAAGTTAGTTTATAAGAAGAACTTGTCCAACCATATATATATAATCAAACCTCAAATAGGTTGGAAATCTTAGCTATGTGAGAAACTCAAAGAGACGACTCAACCTGAAGACTCGTCTTAGTATGGTTCTGTGGTTTAAAATATAATGTGATATTTATCAAAATAATTATGAGTTTGAATTAGAAAAATCTTAAAGAGTAATAAATATACCAGAGATTTGATATATGAGAGAAAAGTCATATATTTTTTTTACCAAGGATAGAAATAGTTAGAGAAACGAGAGCATGTACATCAAGAAACAGTTTTGCAGAATTATAATATTGATAGAAGAGAATTTCATGCTCAAGAAAAAAAAAAGAAGAGAATTTCAATATTATAAAATAATTTGATAGAATTGACTTATCAAGAGGACTTATGTCATATGTTGTTAATTGATAGAGTATAATATTAAATTCAAATTATAGTAGTTATGTTATCTTCGTTATTAAAATAATATGAAAAATTAATTTATCAAAACACAATAAATTAATATTGTTTTCATATATTGATGATGAATAATTTGCAAGTATCTCTTTCGAGACTATGAGCACTAAAATCTGTTCAGATCCTCACGAGCCCCGACTCAACAAGTAATTAGCATACATACTAGTCTCCTTTCTCATATCTCATATCTCCTATACATATATTTGAGAAAAAGTACAAGAGGCATGTCAAATAAAATTCTAATGAAAACTTACATGTCTCAACTCATGGTATATTACAATGCATAATACTAAAAATTAAATTAAAAAGAGTTCTAATAACAAGATATTAATTACATTTAATATACATAATTCACTTCTTTTCAAATTATGATATTCATTTGACCTGAACAAATAAATCACCTATAAAAAAAAATCAAAACCAAAATTGATGTAAATCAATTGATATTATATATATCATTTAAAAAAACTTACTTCAAACATGACGAGCTTACATAAAAAAATATATTATCAATTAGAAAAAATAAAATTACCGTAAACAAATTAATAATATAATCTTACACCACTTTTTTATTTTATTTTTAATTTTTTTTTTGTAAAATTTTCTTACCCACTTATTCAAAATAAGTTAGGATATGTTGAATCCACAATTAATTCTAAAAAGAGTTACTTCGCTTAATAATCAATTATAAACAATAAATTTCACTAATACATGAGACAAATACTTATGACCGATAAATATAAAAAAAAATACTGTGAAACTATTTGTCATAGGTACATAAATAAAATAAGCTTTGCTCAAAAAAAAATAAGCAACACATATTTATTAGTGAAGAGTTTTTTTTGACAAAAAAATGATTTTCATTCAAAAAAGTATTTGTCATTGATATATAAAAAACACAAGACAAATATTTGTCATTAATAAATATAAAATAATCACGAGAATACTTGAGAAGAAAAAAACATGGGACAAAAAATTGTCACTGATAAATATTAAAAAAAACACACGAGACAAATACTTATCACTGATAAATATATCACAACACGACAAATATTAATAACTGATAAAAAAAGAGATAAATTTTAGTAACTAATACATAAAAAACATGGGACAAATTTTTGTCATTGATATATATTAAAACATGAGTTAAATATTTGTCACTATAAATATAAAAAAAATCACTAAACAAATATTTGTCATTGATACATAAAAAAAGATATAAATGTATAAAAAGAACACAAGACAAATATTCGTTACTACTACGTTAAAAAAATACAAGAAAAATATTCTTCATTAATAAATATTAAAAAAATCATGATAGATATTTGTCTGATATGTATAATAGAAACACGAGACATATATTTGCCACAAATAATGAAAGAAACACAAGTCAATATTTGTTCCTACTACATAAAAAAAAAATATGGAACAAATATATATGACTGAAATTTTTATAAAAAGACATACACGAGACTACTATTTGTCATTGGTACATAAAAAACACGGGATAAGTATTTGTGACTGGTAAATGTTTTTTTAAAAAAAATATGCGGAATTTTTTAATGATTGATACATAAAAAAAACATGGGACAAATATTTGTCATAGATAAATATAAAAAACACTGAACAATTATTTGTCAATAATAAATATTAAAACATATATGTAACAACTATTAATCACTGATACATAAAAAAACACGGGACAAATATTTGCCATTGATAAATATCAAAAAATATTAGATAATTTTTTCTCAATGATAAATATTAAAAAAACACGGGATAAATATTTGTAACCGATACATAAAAGAGTAAAACACAAGTAACACAATTTTTTATGAAGTTTTTATGACTGATAAATATATAAAAAATGAGACATATATTTGTCAATAATAAACACATAACCTATATGCTTAATTGCAGTTTTGGTCCACCCGTATATTGATCATTTTGTAAAATTAGTCTCTCTATTTTAAAATTCGGCAGTTTTGGTCCCTCTATCTAATACTTTGTCTAAATATGATGATATAACATGTTTAAAATGAAGTTTTTAAGGGAATTTTCTTATCATTTTATCGATGTTGATATTTTCTCATCTTCAGATCATTTACCATGACATTTAAAACCTATCACATCACCTTTTTTTAGTTAAAAAATATAACAGAGGGACCAAAACTATCAAATTTTAATATAGGGGGACCAATCCACAAAAAGATGAAAAGAGGGAGATCAAAACTGCAGTTAAGCCTACAATATATTTGTCATGATTAATATAAAAATACAATAGATAAATCTTTATCATTGGTACATAAAAAAATTATGGGTCAAATATTTGTCGCTGATAAATATAAAAAAACATTGTAAACATACTAGTCATTGATACATAAAGAAAAATAGGCAAACATATTTATTTGATAAATATAAAAATAAAAGAAATATATTTTCACTGATATATAAAAACATTCTTAAAAAAAATAAAAAACACAATACATATATCTATCACTAATAAACATAAAAAACATGAGACTCATATTTGTCTTTGCGACATTAAAAACACGGACAAATATAAAAAACACAGGGCAAATAACTTCGTTAATAAATAAGAAAAAAACAAAATAAAATTTATTTTTAGAGATTAAAAAATAGTCGTCCGTCACCCGTGCTAGCACGGGTTAACACACTAGTATTAATAAAAGAAGGGAAATGCTAACAAGTGTCTTTGGAGCAATTGTTTAGAAGTCAAAAGAAGTTTTTTTTTTTTGCAAATTGTGTATTTAAGACATTGAAACTTTAAAAAAGAACTTTTTCTACATAAAATTTGTAAATCATTCCCTCTTTTGAATCTTTAACAAGTTCCTTTAAAGCATTTATTAGCATAACCAATAAAAGAATAATCGGTGTTTAACAAAAAATTGACTTGTAACTAACTTGGAGATTTTAGTAAGTAGGGCCCTTTGCCTCATCTAAATTTTATGATAATTATGACCGGCCAGAGATTGATATAGCACTGTATTATTGTATTGTGTAAGAGTAGTCCTAACAGTGACAATAGGCTTCATTTTTGTTTGTTGGTTAAAATTGGTGTTCAAACAAAATCGTAGCACATATCCAATATTTACACGATGTTGTGTTAATGAAAAATAATTGATTTTAACTTGACATCACAACTTGATTAATAAGGCTGAGATACCTATTGCTCGACCCTCTATATCCAAATTCCAAACAAACACGTACTTTGTATCTTTCATAAAAAGCACGGAACAATAGTCCAAAAATATTTAAATTCTCATTCTTGGAAAAACTTTGTTCATTCTTTTTCATTCATAAATAAAAGTTTTCTGAGCACTAAGTTCATATTGTTAAAGTGATATTGCTAAAGATATACAGCCATACAATTGTTCTTCATCATTCATTTTGTAACATTCTCATCAATTGTTGGTGTGAATTATTGTTAAAGATAGTGTGGTGATATCTTGTGATTGTTGTAAAGGTTCTTTGATTCAGAGAGATTCAAAGTTCACCAAAAGTGTTTGGTCTTTGTGTTGTAATCAAGAGAGAGGGTTTCTTTCTTGTGTTTATATTAGAAAGATTGTTAGGGGGTCTTGGGGTGAGATTGCTTGTAACAAATATTCTAACATAGTGATTCCTTCGCGGGGTGTGAAGGGAGTGGATGTACCTATAGGGGAACCACTATAATTTCTTTGTGTTCTTTCTCTTTCCCTTACTCTTTATTTTTCCGCATTTCCATTCAGACTTTCATAATAACTTTCCGGAAAAATTATCAAGAACACTAAACTCACAAAAATTATCCGAAAAAGTTAAAAGATAGTGGGATGATATCTTGCGATTGTTGTAAAGGTTCTTTGATTCAGAGAGATTCAAAGTCCACCAAAAGTGTTTGGTCTTTGTGTTGTAATCAAGAGAGAGGGTTTCTTTCTTGTGTTTATATTAGAAAGATTGTTAGGGGGTCTTGGGGTGAGATTGCTTGTAACAAATATTCTAACATAGTGAATTCCTTCGCGGGGTGTGAAAGGAGTGGATGTACCTATAGGGGAACCACTATAATTTCTTTGTGTTCTTTCTCTTTCCCTTACTCTTTATTTTTCCGCATTTCCATTCAGACTTTCATAATAACTTTCCGGAAAAATTATCAAGAACACTAAACTCACAAAAATTATCCGAAAAAGTTAAAAACCTAATTCAACCCCCCCTACCCTAGGTTTCAATCTAAAACTTACATTTTTTTAATAGATAGGAACTTCAATTAAGATTAAGTTATATTTCTACCAAGTAAGATATATGTTCCAAGTGTGCATTAGAACAGTGGTGGTGCATGTGTGCATCAGTGATATTAGTAATATATTGACTTGATTGAGAATTTTAAAAAAAATTGGTTTTCTTGGATTTGACAATTCAATGGCTAATGTAAATGTACATTGTGTATGAGACTCCTGACACTAATGAATTGTTTTTCACAAAAGCAGTATTCTGATCCTATGGCTATTATTAATGTACATTGGGTAAGAGATTCTTTACATTAATTTGACACTTCTCTCAAAACCAATATGTACAGTCCATGATACATATCAGAGTTAAATAAGCATTTAAATATGTTATACTTTTTTCTTGTTTAAAGGCACTTCAATGAAGAGTAGGTTACATTTTCACCAAGCAGGTTATATTCATTAGAGAAATTCATTTGAAATGAATGTTCAAATGAGTCCAATATTGTGGACTGCTAAGTTAACCAAGACATGCATCAATGGGAAAGGTGTTTTGGTAAGTATATTTTACATACACACACAAGCAGAAATTCTATAAGTAGTTATGGTAAGGTGATTGGACAATCTACTAATCTTATGGTTAATTTTTTTTGCAGCATTTTCCAAAAGGAATCAGAATATAACTGCATTGTGGTATGACAACCATGAATAATCAAAACAGGTTAACTCATAGACGAAGAAACATAAAATATTAATCACCAAGTACCTTTGAAAATTATGGTTTGACTATATTTCCCCCAAACAATTCTCAATTGGATTTGTTGTGATCTTCAAGTTTGTAATTACAACACCCATGTTGTATGTTTCTCATGTTGAGTCATTATGAAAGATAAGTATGTTAGTCAATTGTAGTAGTGTAATTATGAATACTTGTGTTAAATTTCCATGGAAAGGAGTATTACCTGTTTAAAGTAGATGATCTATTATTGTGTTGATGTAGAAATCTGTTGGATATATAACTTGATGTACATCAACCATCATTTGTCTATAAAGTTAGTATTAAGTTGAGATCCAAAATCAACACTTTGATTTGTTGTTGTTGAACGTGAAAGGGAGTAGAAGTCACACGGTTTGCTGCACAGATTGTAAATAAAAAATGTCCAAAAGAGAGCTTACTTACATGATGAAAGTTATAGATTTGTTGCTAAACTTCATTGTTGACCTTAAAGGCGACCTGAAATAGAGCATTTTCCAACAGAACTACGATGTCAAATTCACGATTCATGAGAGGAAAAAATTAAAAGGGTTTGTATGGTTATAGAAGGTCAGACGGCGGTGAGGCGTGGCTGCACAAGAGGGAGGCGGCTAGGGTTTTGTTGAGAGAAGAAGAAACCTGTTGGCTTTTACAATAAGTGAAGAGAGAGAAAAAAATTCCAAATGAATTGTTCGCTTGGGGAATGCAATAGATTTTTTTTTTGTTGAGAAATTGAGATAAATAGCGGGACCATGAGAGAGATCAATGATTACAATATTTGAACTTGCATTCAAATTCTCATTCTTGGAAAAACTTTGTTCATTCTTTTTCATTCATAAAGAAAAGTTTTCTGAGCACTAAGTCCATATTGTTAAAGTGATATTGCTAAAGATATACAGCCATACAATTGTTCTTCATCATTCATTTTGTAACATTCTCATCAATTGTTGGTGTGAATTATTGTTAAAGATAGTGGGGTGATATCTTGTGATTGTTGTAAAGGTTCTTTGATTCAGAGAGATTCAAAGTCCACCAAAAGTGTTTGGTGTTTGTGTTGTAATCAAGAGAGAGGGTTTATTTCTTGTGTTTATATTAGAAAGATTGTTAGGGGGTCTTGGGGTGAGATTGCTTGTAACAAATATTCTAACATAGTGAATTCCTTCGCGGGGTGTGAAGGGAGTGGATGTACCTATAGGGGAACCACTATAATTTCTTTGTGTTATTTCTCTTTTCCTTACTCTTTATTTTTCCGCATTTCCATTCAGACTTTCATAATAACTTTCTGGAAAAATTATCAAGAACACTAAACTCACAAAAATTATCCGAAAAAAGTTAAAAACCTAATTCACCCCCCCCCCCCCTCTCTCTTAGGTTTCAATCTAAAACTTACATTTTTTTTATAGAAAGGAACTTCAAGTAAGATTAAGTTATATTTCTACCAAGTAAGATATATGTTGCAAGTGTGCATTAGAACAGTGGTGGTGCATGTGTGCATCAGTGATATTAGTAATATATTGACTTGATTGAGAATTTTTTTTGGTTTCCTTGGATTTGACAATTCAATGGCTAATGTAAATGTACATTGTGTATGAGACTCCTGACACTAATGAATTGTTTTTCACAAAAGCAGTATTCTGATCCTATGGCTATTATTAATGTACATTGGGTAAGAGATTCTTTACATTAATTTGACAGTTCTCTCAAAACCAATATGTACAGTCCATGATACATATCAGAGTTAAATACGCATTTAAATATGTTATATTTTTTTCTTATTTAAAGGCACTTCAATGAAGAGTAGGATACATTTTCACCAAGCAGGTTATATTCATTAGAGAAATTCATTTGAAATGAATGTTCAAATGAATCCAATATTGTGGACTGCTAAGTTAACCAAGACATGCATCAATGGGAAAGGTGTTTTGGTAAGTATATTTTACATACACACACAAGCAGAAATTCTATAAGTAGTTATGGTAAGGTGATTGGACAATCTACTAATCTTATGGTTAATTTTTTTTGCAGCATTTTCCAAAAGGAATCAGAATATAACTGCATTGTGGTATGACAACCATGAATAATCAAAACAGGTTAACTCATAGACGAAGAAACATAAAATATTAATCACCAAGTACCTTTGAAAATTATGGTTTGACTATATTGCCCCCAAACAATTCTCAATTGGATTTGTTGTGATCTTCAAGTTTGTAATTACAACACCCATGTTGTATGTTTCTCATGTTGAGTCATTATGAAAGATAAGTATGTTAGTCAATTGTAGTAGTGTAATTATGAATACTTGTGTTAAATTTCCATGGAAAGGAGTATTACCTGTTTAAAGTAGATGATCTATTATTGTGTTGATGTAGAAATCTGTTGGATATATAACTTGATGTACATCAACCATCATTTGTCTATAAAGTTAGTATTAAGTTGAGATCCAAAATCAAAACTTTGATTTGTTGTTGTTGAACGTGAAAGGGAGTAGAAGTCACACGGTTTGCTGCACAGATTGTAAATAATAAATGTCCAAAAGGGAGCTTACTTACATGATGAAAGTTATAGATTTGTTGCTAAACTTCATTGTTGACCTTAAAGGCGACCTGAAATAGAGCGTTTTCCAACAGAACTACGATGTCAAATTCACGATTCATGAGAGGAAAAAATTAAAAGGGTTTGTATGGTTATAGAAGGTGAGACAGCGGTGAGGCGTGGCTGCACAAGAGGGAGGAGGCTAGGGTTTTGTTGAGAGAAGAAGAAACCTGTTGGCTTTTTCAATAAGTGAAGAGGGAGAAAAAAATTCCAAATGAATTGTTCGTGTGGGGAATGCAATACATTTTTTTTTTGTTGTTGAGAAATTGAGATAAATAGCGGGACCATGAGAGAGATCAATGATTACAATATATTCCAAATTCAAGTGTGGACCGTAGATCTCATTACCAAGGCATTAAGACCCCAAAGCCAAGGGTGTGAACCCTTAAAATAGGGCTGGACGTCCTCCAAGAGGGCGTAGGGCCCACTTGACATTCACACATAACCCTTTGGGGGCGCCCTCAGCAGCTTACGAGGGCGCCCAAGTCATGGTTTTGGCCCTTTTATGATTTAGGCCCAAAACCATGACCGGGTAGGCCCAAACAAGGCTACAAATAGTAACCTCGGGACCATTCCCGAGGCATGACCTAAACACAGCACAGAAACCCTAGTTTCTAGAAGCATTGTACTCACTGCCAGTACAGTTGGCGCCCACCGTGGGGCTACGGTAAAACTGACCTAGCCACCGTCTCCCAGAGAAAAACGATCGATACACGGCCTCCTGAGAGTCATCAGAGCGCCGTTCACCCACCATATTTCCCGAAGCAACCTCAAAGCTTTTGAATCCGCCGTGATTCAACCTTGGACCTACCCCTAACTCCATCAAACGACTGACCCATATCTGTTCGGAAAACCCTGATCTAAACCTAGGATTCGAGGTTTAGAGTGCGAATCTCTGAACACCAGTCAGAAACTCAACATACAAACCCAAACTACCGTCGTCGCCGGCGCGATGGCAGATCCTGCGGCCTTAGAGGCTCTACAACAACAGATCCAGCAGCTTCGCGACCATAATGAAGCCTTACAAGCAACCATGGAAACCATCCAACAGCAGCAACACGCCGAAGGAAATGGGTCTCAGCAAGATGAATCGACCGACCCCGACCCTCAACCACTTTCCGCCGAAGTTTGGAACGCGCCAGTGCCAGAGAATTTCAAGCCGCCGTCTCTTTCCTCCTTCGATGGAAAAAGCGACCCAGTGGAGCATGTGACCGCCTTCAACACTCAAATGGCCGTCATCGGTGCTGCCGATTCTCTCAAATGCAAGTTGTTAGCAGGGACCCTGAAAGACGCCGCCCTGAGGTGGTATATGAACCTGCCTCGATTTTCCGTAGTCAGCTACCAGGATATGACGCGCAAGTTAACGCACCAGTTCTCAGCAAGCCGCCACCGCAAAGTCTCGTCTACCAGCCTTTTCAATGTCCGTCAAGGACCCAACGAGACCCTCCGCGAGTATCTTGCACGCTACAATGACGCCACCATCAAGGTCATTAACCCTAACCAAGAGTTGTTCGTGGGAGCCTTCCAGAACGGTCTCCGCGCTGGCCAATTCAATGAGTCGTTGGCACAAAAACCAGCAGACTCCATGGAAGAAATCATGTCTAGAGCAGAATGTTACATAAAGGGAGAAGAAAGTAACGCCGAGAAGAAGGCAAGAGATTCCAGGGAGCGCGCTCCCTACGGATATGATCATCGACGCAGTTATTACCCGTCCAGTAGCAGAGACCGAGCGCCATACAAACGCCAGGGTCATGATAGGCGCCCACCCCCTCCAGAATCATTCACGGCCCTCAACACCCGCCGTGAACAAATCTGGAGAGAAGTTTGCCACTCCAGAATCATCCCTGAGCCTCAGCCGCCGAGAGGAACAATCATGGGGAACGATAAGGATGCCTGGTGCAAATATCACCGCATTAAGGGACACACTACAGACGATTGTATACATCTGAAAAGGGAAATAGAGAAGCTGATTCAGAACGGCAGATTGAGGGGCTACGTGAAGGAAGGTAGAGGAGAGGACAGGCGCCCCCACGAAGACCCTCAGAGAGAAAAAGAAGTGGCGAAAGAAGGAGAGCGCCACACTTTGAACACCATATCTGGCGGTTTTGCAGGAGGCGGGGAGTCCAGCACCTCCCGGAAGAAGTACGTCAGACAAATAATGCTGCTTGATGACCACACCAGGAAGGAATCAGAGCGTCAGGTGGATATCACTTTCTCAAATGAAGACCGTAAGGGGGTAATTCCTCACGATGACGATCCCATGGTCGTCACTGTCCAAATCTTCAACTGGGACGTCAAGAGGGTGTTGATTGATCCAGGTAGTTCTGCAGACATCCTCTATTATTCGGCTTTTGAGAAAATGGGACTAGACGAGGAGCAGTTGCAGCCTTTTAAAGGAATACTGGCCGGTTTTACAGGGGAACAGGTGCACGTCCGGGGATACATCACGCTGAAAACAACATTCGGTACGGGTAGTAATGCTAAGACCATCAGGGTTAGATACTTGGTAGTCAACTCGCCCTGTTCCTACAATGTCATCGTCGGCCGCCCAGCCTTTAACGCCCTCGACGCCTACCTTTCCACCAAATTCCTCGTCATGAAATACCCGCTGGATGATGGGCGGGTTGGCACCATTAGAGCAGATCAGCGAGCAGCCCGAGAGTGTTACCACAATAGCCTGAAGATCCAGAAGGAGAAGAAAGGAAGCAGTAACCTAAAAGTGCACCAAGTGAACCTCATTGTGTCCAGCTTAGAAGAAGAAATTCATGTCCAGGAAATCAAGAAGGTCGAAGAAGGAAATAATAATGTGAAAGAAGAAGATACGGAGCCCGAGGAGATCGAGAGGGTTGAGGAAGAAAGTACTCCCTTCTTGGTACCCCTCTTGAGGCCAGTCAATTTGAGAGCCAATGCTGATGAAGGAAATGCAGAACACGGAGAGGCCAGGAAGGTTGAGGAAACGAGTACTCCTTTCCTGATGCTTCGCCCAAAGTCGGCCAATCCAATTTTCAGAACCAGGAAGGAAGAAATAGAATGTGATGAAATCAAGAAGGAGCTGATATTATGGACAGAACCAGCCAACCAGAGGATGATGAAAAAGATTGAGGGCAGTGCAGGATGGAACTCGCCATGACAACTCAAGGGCGAGCTGGAAGGAAGACAAAGCCTTTTTAGTTCTTACCGTTTTTATCTTATTACCGTTTTTATCTTATGAACTCGCTTTCTTTTTGTACAGCTAAGTAGTTAGTAAGACAGTAAGGGGCACTCTTTTCCCCCCGCAGTAATGGGGGTTTTTAATGAGGCCCCGGTTTTTTATTAATGTCATATATATATTGCTTGTCCGTCTTATTCTCATTGCATTTAGCAGATCGCCATTGCCGAATCTCAAATGAGCTCGCTGTAGATATGCTAACCACAAAGAAAGAGCCGCCTAATCCCTTAACCCCCAAGTGGGCTCTAAGACGTCGCGAGCTTAAAATGAAAACGCCGCCTAATTCCTTAACCCCCAAGTGGGCTCTAAGACGTCGCGAGCCGAAAATAAGATCGCCGCCTAATTCCTTAACCCCCAAGTGGGCTCTAAGACGTCGCGAGCCGAAAATAAGATCGCCGCCTAATTCCTTAACCCCCAAGTGGGCTCTAAGACGTCGCGAGCCGAAAATAAGATCGCCGCCTAATTCCTTAACCCCCAAGTGGGCTCTAAGACGTCGCGAGCCGAAAATAAGATCGCCGCCTAATTCCTTAACCCCCAAGTGGGCTCTAAGACGTCGCGAGCCGAAAATAAGATCGCCGCCTAATTCCTTAACCCCCAAGTGGGCTCTAAGACGTCGCGAGACGAAAATAAGATCGCCGCCTAATTCCTTAACCCCCAAGAGGGCTCTAAGACGTCGTGAGTTAAAAGTACCGCCCATAGAAGGCTATGAATCGTCAAACTAAGTACCCACCCGATTAATACTCTTAAGCACGAGGAAACATATATGGATCACATAAACGCCTCAACTAAAGCATGACTCAGAAAATTCGTGGCAGTTGCATAACTAAACATTACCATAGTACGAAGAAGCGCAAAATAAAGCAAACTAAGGAAAGGAAATTAAATAGCATAGAAATAATATCAAGCCATTACAAACCAAATTGTGCCAAATTCAAAAAAAATTACATAAGATCATGGTTCATCCACCAGGACGCCATCTACAATGATTTTAAAGGGATCAAAAGCGGAAGTGTCGACGCCAGGATGGAGGAGGGCAAATTGTGCCTTGGCTCTTTCAAAGCCAGCATCAAAGTTCAGAGCCAGCTCGCCCTTCGCTTCAGAAACTTCGGCCTTGAGTTGAGCCTCCTTTTCCGCTCCAGCCGCGACGTCGTTTTGTAGCTTGGCAATGACACCGTCCTTTCCGGCGAGATCTGCCGCATAACCAATCTTCAGATCGGAGATGCGTTTCTCAAACTCAAGCGTCACTGCCTCCCTAGCCTCCCGCACTTCTTTCTCCTTAGCATTTCCGGCCTCCTCCAACTCTTTCTCCAACGCCCTCACCGTAGCTTGAAGGGCCTCCTCATTCTGCACCACCTCCTCATACTTGCGATCAACCGAATCTATAAGCAGCATGGTCCGCAGACAATGGACCCCCATATCCTTCATCATAAAGGGCACAGCACCCTGACTTCCCGCCTCTGCATCCTCAGGATTGAATACCAGCCTCTCCCTCACGTAAGCACCATAGTCAAAACCTTTGTCCCAGAAAGAAGGCACCGAGCTACTGGTTTTGACGGCGCCAATCAGGGAAGGAGAGGGCGTCTTCTTCCCTTTCTTCTCTGATACTGCCTTACCTTTATTATCTTTTCCGGGCGACCTCCTATCGCGCGGAGCCGCCGGAATACTCTCAACCGGGATTTCGATTGGATGATCAGCCTTCCTCTTTGGTTTGCGGGTAATAAGCCCCGCGGGATCAGTAGTCGCCGTCCCCTCAGCAGCCTTCTTTGCTTTCATCTCTTCAAGATACCTTTTCCTCTCTGCCGCAGTCATGGGCGCCATATCCTCTACAAAAAATAAAGCGAAAGATCAAGAACAAAACAGTATGAATACAAAACATAGTCTTGAGCAAATAAATGTGACTCACGTAAATACTCGTCTAGGCCATCTACGTCACCTTCCCTGTTCAATAATTCCCGGATGTTCATAGGCAACATCTTGTCCAAAAAACAGACGACGCCCTGATCGTACGCGTCCAACTTCTCGTAGTCAAAACCCATGATAGACGCCGGAGCACTCGTCCAACATGTGGGAAACTTCAGCTTACCGCCCACCCACACTGCGGCCGCCTCACAACCTTTTCGCCCCTTAACCCGAAGGAATGTTTGCCTCCAATTTTTGTAATGAGAAGCGTAGGGCGGAAATAGCCTCTTACCAGGGTGCGCACTGACAGACACCCAAGACTGTTTATCCACCCCTTTCGTGCCATAGAAAGTAAAAAAGGACCCAACCGAGGGCTGAAGCCCAATCCCTCACAAAGTATCTCAAAGGCGCGGATAAAGGCCCAGCTATTCGGCTGCAGCTGAGAAGGCGCGACGTTGAGACAGTTGAGCATGTCAACTTCAAAGGGCGTGAAGGGATACTTCACGCCCAGATCCTCAAAAACAGCGGTGTACATATGAAACATCTCACTCTTCAGACTTTTCGGCCTCTGCGCGCATACTCTCTCGCCCGGACGGCAAGGCTCCAAAACCACGTCCTCCTCAAATCCCGTAGAAGACACGTGCAGCTTACTCCGGAAAAATGCCACCCGTTGCGAGTCCAAGTATACAGACTCAGAACGAAGCACCTCGTCGGCAAAACTCTCTTGTTCTGAATCACTAGAAGACGCCATGTAGCAAATTCCCTTCCTACAGAACGGACCTGGGCGAACAGAACGAACAATAACGTCAGATGAATCTCCACTAATACTTCCCGCTTCACCCCTGTCCAAACCAATCGAAGACCCCGTCTCAAGGGAGTGGCCATAGTAGGCCTTATCGAACGCCACCCAATCCATGGTTCCATCAGAGCGTCTCGCATGCCTAACGCTCTCCCCCCACAACCTACACCTTTCCTCCGAACTAGCTGGGGATAACTCCCTACCCGCCGCATCGCACTCTCTAATTCTCACCATACTACGAATGTTAAAGCAAAAAGAACGAGATCAAGTAAGGTACCTGGATCTAGACAAACGGAGGGCTTGAGAAGCGAACGAGTACTCTGGACGATCTGTAAAACAGTAAGCTGCAATTTTCTCCACGAACACCGCAACCGCTCGAACGAGAAAAAGAGAACGATTAGGAAGGAAAGGACGGAGACAAAGGAAGAAAAAGAGATAAGGAAAATCTGAAAGTACAAAGTAAAGTAAATCTGTTTCAGTTAAAAACGAAAAAGCCTGGGGAAACGCGCAGATGACGTCACTTAAGTTGGCACGATTTCCGAGAACCGCTAAGATTACGACACGTCAACGAGAGCGAACGGTCGCCTCACGCCAACCGTTGGATCTCGTTAAGAAGCGTCCTCAACACGCGGTCCAAAGGGCGCGGCGAGCTACACGCAGTTTAATCACTTCGCCTTGTACCAAGACTTGTGCTTGTTGGGCTAGCATAAATATTCCTGTTGGGCTGGCGCCCAACACTCTCGTAGGGCTAGTGCCGCCCACTGAGATACTCAAGTAGAAACATAGAGCTAATACCCACGTTGGGCTAACACCCATGTTGGGCTAGTACCCATGCAGGGTTTAAACACCCATGTTGGGCTGGTATTCGTGAAATTTTTTCACATGGCTTCGTAGCTACTAAGTCCCACTTGCTGGGTAAAAGATCATAGACAGACCCCCCATAAACGGTTTAATCACTTCGCCTTGTACCAAGACTCGTGCTTGTTGGGCTGTGGACCGTAGATCTCATTACCAAGGCATTAAGACCCCAAAGCCAAGGGTGTGAACCCTTAAAATAGGGCTGGACGTCCTCCAAGAGGGCGTAGGGCCCACTTGACATTCACACATAACCCTTTGGGGGCGCCCTCAGCAGCTTACGAGGGCGCCCAAGTCATGGTTTTGGCCCTTTTATGATTTAGGCCCAAAACCATGACCGGGTAGGCCCAAACAAGGCTACAAATAGTAACCTCGGGACCATTCCCGAGGCATGACCTAAACACAGCACAGAAACCCTAGTTTCTAGAAGCATTGTACTCACTGCCAGTACAAAGTGTATTGTGGGCCTATTTTACAATGAAGCTACTAGATCAAAGTTTGAAATAGAATGGGTCAACTTAGAGAAATGATATTTCTACCATTATTTTTGAACGACAGTTTCCTTGCATTGTGTTTTTACTTCTTTTTTTCTCTCTTTTTCTTTCTATTATTTTTTTCCGAAAAAATAAAAAAAATATTATTTCAAAAGTTGTTTAAAAAATAGTTAAACGAATATAATTTTCTCACCCACAAACAAATAAGTGTTTATAATATTTTCACTACAATGTGTTCATAATTTTTATATTTGAAGTTTTGAACTATGTTAATATTATTAAATAGTGTTCACCTTATTATTTTTATGTATTAAAATTATTAGCGGCCAGGTTGGCAAGCTTCACCAATCAATAGAAAATAAATCATGTCTAAACATGTATTAATAATTTTTTTAACAAGTTAATACCCATTTTGATACTTTTACTATGATTGTTTTAATATATTTTAAATGATTCTATCCTGTATACACTATCTTTCATACCCAAAAAAAAAAACTTTTATACAAAAAATGCTCTTTTGAGAAGCAGGGTAACATTCATACTGTTCCTTTATAAAACCTAAGGTTTTGCATCTGTTGCATTGCAAAACAAAGCAAAAGAGTTGAATTTCTCAAAGCAATGGGGTTACCAACTCCTACCCTTCACTTTCTCCTTCAAATTCTTCTTGTCTCTCTACTTCAAACACCGACCTTTGCAGAGATAAAGGTGAGACATTACGTCAATTGCAATTTGCTATTTGCATTATAGTCTTGGAAAATCTCTACTAACAATTCTTAATACTTGAAAAAACAAAGTATATCTAATCTCTATATAGTCCATTTTTGTTGTAGTCATATGTGGTATACTTAGGAGTCCATTCACATGATTCAGAAGAACTGTCTTCAGTTGACTTCAATCGTGTAACGGATTCTCACTATGAGTTTCTAGGATCTTTCTTGGGAAGGTATTCTAATTCAAAACCATATATTATATAATTAAGTAACACATGATCAACTCAAAACCTAAATTATTATTATTTTTTATGATTGAATTTTCTTTCATGCAGTTCTAAAACAGCAAAAGAATCAATATTTTACTCGTACACAAGGCACATAAATGGTTTTGCAGCAACTTTGGAAGAAGAAGTAGCAGCTGAGATAGCAAGTTAGAGCTGAGAACATAACATTCTATTCTATTTTCTCTCTGAGGTTGTTTTTTTTCTCTGATTTACTTTGGTGAAAATTACTTGTTGTAGAACATCCAAAAGTGTTATCAGTGTTTGAGAACAATGGAAGGAAACTACACACGACTCATTCATGGGGGTTCATGGGGTTAGAAGATAGTTATGGAGTGATACCGTCCAGCTCAATATGGAACAAAGCCAGATTTGGTGATGGTGTCATTATAGCAAATCTTGATACAGGTCCCTTGCCTTATTTGTTTCTTTGTTTTGAAATTTTATAAATTTTTATATTAAAAAATAACGGCAATAACATGTTTTTTAAAATAATGTTATTAGTCCCTTCATAGACCTCCGATAAAATTGAAACGATACAGAAAAAATAATGTTATTAGTTTAAAATATTCACTAATTTTGTCTACAATTAACCTCCAGCAAACAATCTTTAATCGAAAATGTTATCAAGTACTTTAAAGACACTTGTTAAAAAATTTAAAAAAGAAATTTTATCTTGAAAATTGTGCATTCAATGCATTAAAATTTTAAAAAGTAACTTTTTCTACTTAAAGTTTACCAATTATTTTTATTTTTATATCCTTAACAAATGCTCATCTTTATTAATTTATAAAGCTCGAATTAGAGACCTTAAAAAAATTTCAAAGTTTAATGTTTTTCCGACTAACTTACTACCACTATTCTGAAAAAGAAAAAAATTACTACCACTATTATTGTTATTTATTTTTTTGGGTCAAGGATTATTATTATTATTTCTAGATCGTTGACTCATACACACATGTGACATGGATTGGTGAGGATAGACAATGTTATCATTTCCATCATTATATATATATCTGGATCCCCCTGCCCCACGCACAAATAACGACTGATCAGAGTTTGAATATTATTTTGTTGGATAGGTTGATTCATAAGATTAGTATATTATATTTATTAAAAAAAAATTAGTATACTCCCTCCGGTCTTTATCATAAGAAGAAAAACCAAAAAAATATAAAATCAATGTAGTCATTAATTAGTGTAACTTTTTAAATATTTTTACAAATATACCCTCATAAAAATTGTGAAACGTTAAATACATTCACTAATATTAAAAAGACAAACATTAAATAAGGGATAGAAAAGTCTTTTAAACAATAATTACACCTAAAAAGTTGTGATATTTTCTTATAAATATGACCAAATTTTTTTTTGAAATTTTTCTTATATATATGACCGGAGGGAGTATTATATTATTATTTGTCTGAATCTGGCCGTCATTGACTTATAAAGGGTCAAGACCAATGTTTTTCTATTCACAACCTATGATTTATGAACGTTCACATCTAACCTTTAGAAAAATTGCAATACCTTTGGTGGTGGGAAGAAAATTCATAGAGTAAGCTTTTGTGACACACGATAGTGTGGCTGAAATTCAGTTGTTTTTACCTCAATAAGTCCACAGCCATATTTGAAAATGCTATAATGAGCGTTTAGACATCTTTTCATTTGCTTGTTATATTTAATTAACACATGATTTTGTTACTACTCTTAATTCATGATCGGTAAACCTTATTATAAACAATTACAACATGCCAACACTTTGTCAAAAAAAATTATAACATGGCGACATGTTAGTACATGATAGTTTATTCAAAACAATTAAAAAGTAAAATTATATACCCGGATTATGAAATTATATAACATTGTCACGTACATGGATCCAATTAGTAATTAATTCCTGATTGGAAACGAAGTAATATATATTATAATAACTTCGAGTTCATTATTATAACATGAATGAATACAAAAAATGGGTGTTTTAATATCCTGGTGAGAGGTGGGATTGTGAATATGCCAAGGTGGGGTTAGTCCTATCCAATCAAGACAAGATAAGCTCACCAACAAGAAAAATGTTATGTTCAATTGTTCATACATCAGCTTAATTGATATTCAAAGGCGATTCTCCCCAAGTGGTGTAACCGTGAAATTAAAGTGAGTGGGCAATGAGAGCTAAAATAGGACCATATAGGCATTGTTCTTCTCCCAAACACTTTTGCCCATTCTCACTTAAACTACTAAAAATAACTCCAACGTAAGTTAACTTAAGTTCGGTATAACCAATATGGGTTAACTCACGTTTGAAACACCAATGTGAATTAACTTAGGTTGGTTGCCTTATCTTTATTTAATGTAACACTTCAAACTTTGTTTGAAATTCATGAGGGTGTTCCAGCAATTGCCACGCCAGTGCAACATGCATTGACAAGTCAAATTCTCCTAAAAGCTAGGCCCCATCTCTTTTGTTTGGATCTGCAAATATTCCCAATTTACTAGCCAAGACATATTGCTTCTGCATCATATTTCTTAATATCAACACAAATATTCTCTTTTGTACAAAAAAAGAAAAAGAAAAAAAAGAGAATGCAATCATCGTGAGTTAACTCACGTTGGTGTTCCGACGTGTTTTAACTCACGTTGGAGCAACGTGAGTAAACTCATGTTTGGGTATACCGAACGTGAGTTAACTCACGTTGGAGTTATTTTTTATAGTTTGAGTGGGAATGAGCAAAAGTGTTGGGGAGAAGAGCAATTTTCTTTAGCCAATGGTAATGTGGATATGAGAATAGGGTGAGTAGAATTTTCCATTCCATATGCTTCTTAGTGGTTATCTTACTTTGTCCACACTGCTACTTACTTTTGTACCACTCCATTTGATCCTCTAGGCGTTTGGCCTGAATCAAAGAGCTTTAGTGACGAAGGGTTTGGACCAATTCCATCAAAGTGGAGAGGAATATGTGATAAGGGGAGTGGTCCTAGTTTTCACTGCAACAGGTACTATGCATATTCTATTAATCCATTTATTTATTCATTTTCCACTTATCAATTCTAAAGAAGGTATAGATATGTTTTTGATACATGTAAATGTACTACTTTATATTTTTAGTTCCTATAGAAATATTTTTGTTTTGTACTAGAAAAGAAATATTTTGTTTTAATTTTTTGAAAATACGCCACATTTTGCTTAAATGAGTCTGCCTTAGATTTTTTTTAGACAAATGGGGGTGCAGTTGAATCAACTGCATGTAAAAGAGTATTGTTATATAGTAGGAGCAATTCACTCATGAAAACTAATGAATGTACACTTGTTCAATTTTTAAGTAATCAAATCATGGTTATTAAGTTGTTTAACACAATTATGGGGCAGTGGCCAATTAGTTCTATTGCTATGCATTTCTCATTATCATTTCATGGGATACATAGGATTTTTTTTAGAGGATGGAACACACGTGATTGTTAGCATTGAAAATATGGAATAAACTGCCTTCATCAATTTATAGAAGAAAAAATACAAGGTGAGTGGGGAGACATTTACCAAAACCTTCTCGGGCTAAGAGAATCTAAATGATGGATGACCTAATATATTACGAGTAAAGTCTTCTTAAATCTCTAAGCGAAACAAATTCTACCAAACATTGGAATCAATATTCAACTCTAAGTTGGCAAGTTTGTCTGCACATTAATTATATTCGCTGGAAATATGAGAAACTAAAAAGTTCATATTCTTAGTTAGGTACAAACAATTAAACCATCTATCTTCAATTGGCAAGGGACAAAGAAAGGTGACTTGAAAGAGGTACTAAAGTCTGATTTAAAAAAAAAAATGTCGATAATATGCTATAAACAAAATTAATAATATATTTTTCTTTAAAAAAAACTTAATTGATCATCTGATCTTTTAACTTAATTGTTTTTTTCAAAATGGTCTCATAACTATAAAAAAAAGTCTCAATTTGGTCCCTTATCTCTACTTCCGTCAATCAAGTTAGTCTTCTCTGTTAGTTTTTTTTACCAAAACCGTTAACCCATGCCACGTGTCATTTATGATTTGTGATTAAGAGTTGGATTTGAAAAGCACACACAAGGATACAATGGAATCAAAACATATGATAAATTGAACAACCTTCTTTCTCTATCTTCATCAACAACAACAATGATTTCTTCACAAACACAACACCAACAACCTTTTTTATCTTTATTTCTGGGTATGTGCTGCTGATTTTTTTTTGTTTTGTCTTGGTATAAGGTAAGGAGATGAAAAGGGAAGAAGATGAAGATTGTTGATGAATTTTAATTTTTAATTTTAAGAAATTCAACACAAATAGGAAAAGATAATAGAAATTATATATGTTGTGAGTCTATTGTATCCTTGTGTGTGCTTTTCAAATCCAACCCTTTATCACCAATCATAAATGACATGTGGCAATGGTTAACGGTTTTTGTAAAAAAAACTGACGAGAGTACTAACTTGATTGACAGAAGTAGAGATAAGGACCAAATTGAGACTTTTTTATAGTTATGAGACCATTTAAAAAAACAATTAAGTTAAGAGATCAGATGATCAATTAAACTTAAAAAAATGATCTAACCAAGTTAGACGAGGGCTACACTGTATCACCTATAGAAGATTTGACCTATGATGGCACACTTTATTTCACTTCTTCATTGTATTCAAGTTACTTTTTTGGGATCAATCCAAATGAAGAATATATTTTCAACCTATCATTGGTGCAAAATATTTATGATTTTGTCAATGATTAATCTTGGTAAAAAAAATCTAGTAAACTATTTTTAGTATGGTCTCTTATCCTAACCAAATTTTCGATCTACAATGTTCGAATTAAATATAGAAATAAAGAATGTGTGAATCTTCAATTATTGCAAAAGGGATGCTTATTAACAAAAAAGGGTGTTTTTTTTATTAAAAAAACATTGTTGACTTATTTTGTTCAAAAAAACACATTGTTGACTTATAATTACAATATGTTTTTTTAGAGTGGCGATATTTTTACAACCATTTTTGGATATCTTTTGAGACAACATTCTCATTCATTTTTTTTGGGACAAAAACAATAGAGAGGGAGAGAGTGTAGAAATTAAAGTATAGAGAGTTGTCTAAAAATGGTTGTACAAATATAACTTTTTTTTCTTATTACGAAAATGATGTTTTTCACCTTTACATTCCTTTCATATTACTTTATAAAGCTTTTTTGAGAGAGGTGTTTATGTTATTTTTCTCATACCAAAAAAAGTTTTTTTTTTCTTTTTATGACATAATCATATCTTAAAGGAAGATCCAAGTCCTTGTCAATTTTATTGCCATTTTTTTATAATTAATTTTATTGCCATATTAGAAACATGACTGCTAAAAGTAAAAAATGTTGCAACGTATATTAATATAAATTTTAAAATTATTCAAAAGAAAAAGGCTTAATTCCACTTTTCCCCCCTATATTTTGCCAATTGTACGATTTTGCACCCCATCTTTTTTTTTGAGCGATTTTGCACCCTATCATTTACCCCCTTTCTGATTTTGTAGCCCCTTTCTGATTTTTTTGCTGATGTGTTAAATTTTGCTGATGTGTGTTGCCATGTGTGTAATTTGTATTTTTAAAAAAAATCAAAATTAAAAAATCAAGATGATTCACGTTGTTTAGCATTACCGGAGGAGGTAATCGGAGGTTCGATCTCTGTTTTTCGCCTCGTTCTCATACTCCACGACTTGAGAGTTTGTCTTTCTTCATCGCTTTCTTCTTCGATTCCTTTTCTCAAAATCGTGTCTTTCAATCTATCCGTATCGATTTTCAGATCATGCAACCGTTTCTTCCTCACAACCGCAATCCCTTCATCATCATCATCATCATCACTGCCAAAGCCGATTACGACTCTTCGTCGTTGTACTGAACCACGGTTGAAGAACGACGATCGGCGTCGCCGCTGGTTGAAGAACCGGTGCCGTCATGAATGGCGGCGTTAGAGCATCTAAGGCTGCGTTGAGTACCCCACTTCAAGATTGGTAAGGTGAAATTGTGAAGGGTTTTACGTGTTTTGGGAATGGGTGAGATAGGTTTGGTTTCTTCAATACCTCCTAAAACCATTTGGAAGAAGAAGAATGAGAAAAGAAAGAAAAAAAGTGGTTTTGAGAAATTGGGTTTTTGTGTTGATGGTGAAGTGTGAAGTGGCCGGAAAATGTAAGTAGTATATACAGTAAGCAAAATTACACACATCAGCAAAATTACACACATGGCAAGGACACGTCAGCAAAATTTAACACATCAGCAAAAAATCAGAAAGGGGCTACAAAATCAGAAAGGGTAAATGATAGGGTGCAAAATCGCTCAAAAAAAGAGATGGGGTGTAAAATCGCACAATTGGCAAAATATAGGGGGAAAAGTGGAATTAAGCCAAAGAAAAATGTTCTCAAGCTAGTTTGATCAACAACCATTTTTAAGCCTTATAACATTTTCTTTGGTATATAATGTATCTACTATGAATTGAATCACAATAATCAGAATGCAATATAGATGGTCAAAATAATTGTAGGTGTTGGTCTACGTACCGATGATTCACTTCTTTAAAGAATGTTCCGAGTAAGAGTATTGTGTTAAATTGAAAGGAAAACAAAAATGGATTTAAGTCATAGAAAAATCAAATAAAAGATGCATATAAAATTATATCACTTACTCTGAGGTTTTGAACAGAAGCTTGTGTAATTCAAACTAATATATGTATGGAAAAAACAGGAAACTGATTGGAGCAAGGTATTTCAACAAAGGCTATGCTTCTAGATTAACTGTCCCACTAAACTCATCCTTTGAGACACCTCGTGACAATGAAGGCCATGGATCTCATACTTTATCAACAGCCGGTGGAAACATGGTACCTGGAGTCAGTGTCTTTGGTCAAGGCAATGGAACAGCAAAGGGTGGTTCACCAAAAGCAAGAGTTGCATCATACAAAGTTTGTTGGCCTCCAGTAAATGGTGATGAGTGCTTTGATGCAGACATACTTGCAGCATTTGATGTGGCTATCCATGATGGTGTTGATGTCTTGTCCGTGTCACTTGGTGGCTCTGCTTCTAACCTTTTCAATGATAGTGTTGCTATTGGATCTTTCCATGCTGCTAAGAAAGGTATTGTTGTTGTTTGCTCTGCTGGCAATAGTGGACCAAATGATGCTACTGCATCAAATCTAGCTCCTTGGTATATCACAGTTGGTGCCAGCACAATGGATAGAGAGTTCCCTAGTTATGTTGTTCTTGGTAACAATTTAACCTTCAAGGTTTGTCTCTTTTTCTACACAAGAAGGCAATAATATTATATGTGCAATTTGGTGACATTTTTGTATTTGACATTAATCTTGGATTTGGATTACCTGCGGTCACTAATCCCACATATTCAGATAGTTAAGACATTAGTGGTCGTTGGATTGAGACTGGATGGTCCATGTTTAATGCTTGGTATTTTAGATTTTTTTTAAAAAAAATTCGGTATCGTAATCTGGACCATGTGATCTCAATCCAACGACCAACAATGTGTTGACTACGTGAATGTGTGAGATTCTTTGTGCATGAGCCAATGATCCACATTACATAATGCAAATATTAGCGTTATAAGCTCTAAATTTGAAGTTAAAGGGAAAATTGTTTTAGTCCTTTTAGCCAAGAACTTGTGGCAACAACAATGCAAATTCATCTTACTTGCAATACAAGTTTTTTTTACCACAAATAACACAAGACCAAAAAAAATGTAAAAGCAGGCCTGGGGACCCTATGATTACATAATTGTGCCTGATCGTGATATTAAACATGACACAAGTTAATGCAATTTTCTAGCTGCAGGGTGACATTAACATATTTTGAACTTTTGCTTATTGAAACTACAAGAATACCCAGACTCACAATTATCTTGTTTGCTTCAACTGAAGGGAGAAAGCTTATCAGCTGCCAGATTAGCAGACAAGTTCTACCCAATTATTAAAGCAACAGATGCTAAATTGGCAAGTGCAACAAATGAAGATGCGTAAGTATCAAACAACTGAATATCATTGCTGAATCAATATTTACATTTGGCATAAACATAGTACTATAATAATAGTGAATACAATTTATGATTTTTTTCTTTGATATGCGTAAATAAAATTTATGTGAAGCCAAGGTAATATGGTCTAATTCAACAATGTACGTAGTGTGCTTTGCCAGAATGGAACTCTGGATCCCAAGAAGGTGAAGGGTAAGATAGTATTATGCCTGAGAGGAATAAATGCAAGAGTGGACAAGGGAGAACAAGCTCTTCTAGCTGGTGCTGTAGGAATGGTCCTCGCCAATAATATGATTACTGGAAACGAAATTATAGCTGATCCTCATGTTCTTCCTGCTTCTCACATCAACTTCTCTGATGGTGTAGAAGTTTTTAATTACATCAACTCTTCCAAGTAAGAAATTTAGCATTCTAGTTTGGTTTAGTCTTTAGTTAAAGCAAAAAAAAATTCGTAAATTTAAACTTGATTGTTTGGTCTAAATATTTAGGTCTCCGGTGGCTTACATTACACATCCAACAACAAAATTGCATACTAAGCCAGCCCCTTTCATGGCAGCATTTTCATCCAAAGGACCAAATACTATTATACCTGAGATTCTAAAGGTGTTAATCATTATCAGACACCAAAAGAATGCTTTTCCTCTTGTAATCTATTGTCATGTGTTTGATATATAACAAATCTTTGTTAATTTTCAGCCTGATATCACTGCACCAGGAGTGTCAGTTATAGCAGCCTACACTGA
Source organism: Medicago ruthenica (assembly GCA_018208015.1). Classification (NCBI taxonomy): domain Eukaryota; kingdom Viridiplantae; phylum Streptophyta; class Magnoliopsida; order Fabales; family Fabaceae; genus Medicago; species Medicago ruthenica. The sequence goes on along the minus strand of CM031373.1, from coordinate 69,290,273 downwards.
AGCTGAAGGGCCAACTAATCAAGAGTTTGACAATCGCCGAATTCAATTTAACTCAGTCTCCGGCACGTCCATGTCATGCCCTCACATTTCGGGAATTGTAGGCCTTTTGAGATCCTTGTATCCTTCTTGGACTCCTGCTGCTATTAAATCAGCTATCATGACAACAGGTAAGAAATTCAAGTTTGTCATACTTCTAACCATTTCTTGCATCCCAAGAAATATTAACTTTAGCATAACATCTAACGAACTTTACTGTGAAATTCGAATTTATACGCGTTAGTGACAAATGTCAAATTTGATATACTTACACCTTGAACTTCGTACAATGTGAATTTGACCAATGTAATTGTCAAATTAAAATTTTTCATTAAGCAGACCAAAGTTACAAAATTTTGTATGATTCAGTGCTAAAAAAATCTTGTCACTGCCATATAACATTCATCTCAACTTTGTCATAATTGTCCTCTATTACTTTCAGCTACATCATTAGACAATAAGGCGGAACCAATTCTGAATGCTACTAAAAGCCAAGCTACGCCGTTTAGCTACGGAGCAGGACATGTTCAACCAAACAGTGCAATGGATCCTGGTCTTGTTTATGACATAACAACGAACGATTACTTCAACTTCTTATGTGCATTAGGCTATAATGAAACACAAATGTCAATGTTTTCAAAAGGTCCTTACAAATGCCATAAGAATTTTAGTATCCTCAACCTAAACTATCCTTCAATCACAGTTCCAAATCTCTCTGGGTCAGTGACAGTTACAAGGACATTAAAAAATGTTGGCTCTCCAGGAACATACATTGTTCATGTTGAGAACCCAAGTGGGATCACTATTTCTGTGAAGCCAAATATATTGAAGTTCAAAAATGTTGGTGAAGAGAAGAGGTTTGAAGTAAAATTGAAGGTTAAGAAAGGAAAAACAACAAAAACTTATGTGTTTGGAAAGATGACTTGGTCAGATGGGAAACATTATGTTAAGAGTCCATTAGTCGTGAAGGCTATTTAGGTAGCTAGAAATTGAAGTGATTTATTAGCTATTTTGCATTTCTGGTTGATTGATGGCTTTATTCTAAATTGTATCATATAGCCACTAATTAAATTTTCGCTTCTGGGAATTTTCTCTTGCATTGATTGATAATAATGATTGTTTAAGAGAAAATAGAATAATTAAATAATAATATTACCGTAGTTGGTTTTCTTTTATACATATATCTGTTTATTCTAGCAATTTCTTTCCCTTCATACATTTTTTTTTTGTTTTTGAAGAATTCTTTCCCTTCATACATGTTATAGAATTTTTTTTTCTTTGTTTCTGACTTGTTTTTAGATCTTAAACAAAATCACAATATTACCGTGTGATTTTGTGAAACTCACTCCCATCAAAACAAACATTAAATTTGTGCAATCGCACGTTGTTGATGCTCTGGTTTTGTCCCGATTTAAATCCTTATTTTCAAGAAGGATGAAAAAATAAGGTCATGTAAACATACTAGAGTCTATCACGGATTTGATTTGGTCATTTGGATTGTATGCAATCATAAATCTTTACAATGTACGTAGACGATCGTTCGATCAAAATCACACTATTCAATTAGGCTAATGAAGATCAATTTGTTTGGACAAGAAGATACAAATGATAATGAATTAGGGATTTGAGTTTGGACTTAAATCTAGAAGTGTATTCTTGAAATTTTTGCGGCCAAGAGAGGTTAAGGGGACAAAATTCGTCCCTAACCTCTCATTCAATGTTTTCATAATCAAATTGGACCAAACAGTTTAATCAGTTGAACGGGAACCGCCACCGAGGTGGTTATGGTGAGCCCAGTCCAAAAAAAATGTGGATTTGTTTGATAAAAAATAACGGATAACATATAAGATAATTAATAGTTGATAAATTGATTGATTAAATTTATAGTGTTTGTTAAAATTAAGAATTAAACCATTATATAAAATAGGAAATGTCAAAAAATACGTTCAATGAATATTTTTATTCAAAAAAAATGAATATTTAACCCAGTAAAAACATTACAAGCTAATAAACATAAACTCCTTCCTTTTGACCAAAAAAAAAATAAATAAACTCCTTCCTTCAAAAAAAGCTAATAAACATATATGATAAACTTGTACAAAAAAACACAAATTATAAATTAGTGAGAAAATTACGGTTACCAACCAAAATTATTTTAGTTTATAACAGTTACATGTGTTTGTCAAAGAAATAAACCTTTTTCTTTTAGTTAGTCAATGAGAACAAACCGCTTCAGACCGGACCAAACAAGATAAACCATAGAACCGGTCTGGGTTTCTGTAAACCGTCCGATCCAGAAATGAACAAAATCTGAAAATTTATTCTTTTTCCCAGAAAAACGTGAGAAATTAGAAGAACACCTAAATTCCTTTCTGCAAAACCTAATCGGCCACCGTTTTGCACGAACAGGTTTGTGAATTGAATCTCCTGCTTTGCGATTCTGTTAAAGGTTAAGAAGATGGAGGCTGAGGTAGTGGATGCAGAGTTAGTGTTACCAAACTATCTCAGTTTTAAGAGAATTCAAATGTATGACAAATACCCTAAAGGCCAATCCAGAGGCAGACACTGGAAACATCTTAAGCAGATTATTCAAGCTGAAAATTACCAGAATTACCCTCCTCATGAACCCAATTGTGAGTAAAATCATTTATTATTACAATTTATGAAATTTGTGTTTCTCGGCTTAGGTGGTTTCGACAAAAAATTTGTAGATTGTGTTGTAAAAAAGAGTAGATAAGATGGAGCGTAGTCAAATTAGTAGAAGCATAGGAAGACCACTTAGAAACACTGTAACAGAAACTATTGAGAAAGATCTAGAGATTAATGAGTTGAATAGATATATGATAGAACATTATAGCGTCGTTACTTGTTTGATCAATGTAGCCGACCCCACTTAGTAGGATAAGACTTGGTTGTTATTGTTGTTGTTACTTTGCTCTTGGACTTTTTTACATTATTAGTTTTGTTATTTGTATTATCATTTTGGTGGTTATATGTCCTCTCCCTCTAATTGTACTTTTTCTCTCTCTAACATTTATACTTTCATTTGGAATATAAAAGCAGCAATTGAAAGAATTTTAATTGTTTAACCTCAATGTTGGAGACTTCAATGTGCCAATTTACGTTGTTGTTATATGTGTGCTTTCCATGGAAAAGAATCTTAATTGTTGTTTTTTATTGGATTGTCTTGCAGACGTCAATATTGAGTCACCCCCTTCTATGCATCCATGCAAGAGAATTTGCGATATTACAGGCTATGAGGTATGTAGTGATCTTTATTTCTCTTGTTTGTGGTGTTTCCCTGCAAGAGGAAGTGCCTTTCATTTTGTGGAAGAAGTTTGCAAAATATCTATTTGAAAGGCTATTTTCACATATTTTTATTTTACAAAAATTATGAAACTAATTATGTTCTACTTATCTATTCTATCATTTTTCTTGTCACTAGTAATACTTTAACATCTTATTGAATCTGTTGATAGCATTTGAAATTGAAACTTATGAATCACATACACATTGCTTTTGTGCTAGCATTCAAATTTTGTGATTTTATCTTCTAATTACTTGTGGTGATAGAAAAATATTCTACTTACCTGGGTTGAAATTTTTGCATGCTATGTCTTCTCAAAGAACTATATTTTACTTTCATCTTAGGATGCGCAGTAGAGTGCTCAATCTACCGTTCCTTTGGTGTTCAACAGTTACTGCTTTTTGCCAGCAAAATCCTTGTTTATTTTTCTCATCTTCATACCCAGAACTTTTAGTACAGCACCCACCTTGTACACTTTCATCTCACCCAGCTCAAGATATCAAATGAACAACAGGAGATAATGTGCTTGAATGTCTATGACATTTACTTTAATGTCCATGGCACTTTTATCTTTCACTTACATATCACTAACCCTGCTAAATTGTTTGAGTGGATATTAGTTTGTTTTCATGTAACCTGATGTTTATCTTTCTTGCATAAGTGCCTGTTTTATTTGGGTATTCTTAGACATGGGAAAGTACAGGGTAAGTTAAGACATGGCTCATTGTATCTTTCCTGTCAATATTTGGAGCTGAAATGTTTTCAGCTTGACCTAATTTAAAAGTACAAGTTTGGTTGAGGTTTAGATCTAGCATCTTAGTTGATAAATGTCTGAAATTAAGAATCATTATAGTTGGAAATGGATGGGATAGTGTGAAGTATTTGTATACTGCATTATTTATCTCCTCTTTATACTTCCCTTTTTCCTTACTTGAAAGACAGTGCTGCAAATGAATTGTGCAACAAATACTAGATTGATTTAGGATAATGTGAACAACCTGATTAATATCTTATTTAGTCACACTGGTTGAACTTGATTTCTTTGTAATTGTTGAACTTCACACTGGTTTTTTTGGATGCCATAGTGATGCTGACCTTTTAAGCACCTTGTTATGCAGGCTTGACTTAAATATACCTTAACATTTTCCATTGAATTAACTTTTTTTTTTTTAATAGAAAATGTTAGTAGTTAGATTAATATTCACTCTTTCGTCCGGATTTGAACTCAAGTCCTCCAACTCCTTATCTCTTGGCTCAAATCAACATACAACTAAAGTTTGTGTATGGGTATTATATTACTGGGTGTGAAGTATGTCTGTGTAATTAATTATTTAACTAATTGAGAAAATGTTAACGGTGATGATGATAATTATACCATGGCATACTAAGCATTTGCACTAGAAAATTAACTAATCGGTTCACTTTGCAGGCACCTTACTATGATCCCAAGACTAATCTCCGGTATGCAAATACTGATGTTTTCAAGATGATCAGATCGCTTCCAAACGAGTCTGTGCAAAGATACCTAGGTCTGAGGAATGCAGCAGTCGTTCTTAAGTAGTTGTGTCACTTACTCAGACATCTAAGACAATGTTTTCTTTTATCAATTGTTGTATTAACTCTTTTACGATGTTAAATAGATTAAGGGGGTGTTTGCAAGAGCTTATGGATGATTAGCATAATTTTTTGTAAATTTCGTATATGATTTAATACAATGATTATCAGTTGCCTAATCATCTTATTCCATATATGCATGAATAGTTACCACTTTGTTGTGGTGCAGACGTTTATAACTTGACTAAGGGTGCATTGCATAAACTATCAATGTGAGGGAAATTAAATTAAACCTTAACTATAACACTAAACATATGCATTATTTTATCCAACCATAAGAACAGTTTAGTCAGGTTGCAAAGTAATGACTAACAGATGTGAATATTGATTTCCGGTATTTGAAGTGTTACATAGAATGAACCGGAGAATTGAAAGGTACATAATCCTATGCGGGACCAAGTCAACGAGTCTACCAATATTTTAAAATGTAAGATGTAACAGTATACATGAGCTTCTTAATTTGTAATGTTAAATCCTCTGTTAGATATACATATCCTATTCTATTCCTCATTTTAGCCTGGTGCATGTTTGGATTTACACTGTGATTTTGTGAAATTCACTATGATTTCAGACATGCTTTCGGTCTTTTACCACTAAGTCAGAAGTGCAATCCTTGGCTTCAGGAAGGGGGTGTCAGCTAACTCTTACGGATCAACAGTTGAGGAACTATATTCTTTAAAAAAAAATAAGGAGTGAATAATGGAACACTTAATTTAACATGTCTATTTAAGATGAAAGGCTTCATAAACTCACCAATTGACTTAGGATCAGTATGTTCAAAGTCGCTTGTAGACACTATCAGTAGTAAAGAATGAGCATATATCCGGGTAGTTCCATTCTATTCCTTCCATCCTAAATTTTTATGATGTTTTGACAATTTCATATAAATTAAGAAGTGTAATTCATGTCGTATGAGAAAGAGAAATTATAAGTCATTCTACACAATTATCCTTCATTAATGGTATAGAAAAGATAAATTAAAGAATTGAAATAAGATAGGGTAATAAATAGTTAGGGTATAGTAGAAAAAAATAACATGTAATGCTTAATTGGTAAAACGATTTATAATTTGAGACAAATTTTTTCTTCAAAACGACTTATAATTTAGGACGGAGGAAGTATATAATTTGAAATGAAGTTCAAGTAAAGATAAGACATTACTTTAAGACCAAAAAAGTAAATAAATACTAATAGTATTTTATACACCATGGAGAAGCAATTTTATACAAACTTAATATTTTTATATTGACAAACTTAATATTTTATACAAAATCAATTCAAATAAAAAAATTATAATTAGTATCATAGAATGAGAATGAGACCAATTAATTTGCATAATGAGATTTCTTTTGAATCGATGATCCAACACACTTAACACAGAGATTAGAGAGGTATTAAAGAGGCCAAAATATTATAAAATTGAAATTTTGTTCGAATAATTTTACTTTCAATTCATTCATATATGACCAATATTAATTTTTGCTATTTCGTTTGAATAATTTAATTATTTGTTTATATTTTTATTTATTTTCCAAAACACTTTATATTTAATTTAGTTAATTCTTTTGTGTATTATATTATGATGTTGATATTTTAAAATTTGAAAGTTGGATAGAAATTTAACGTATGGTCTTATTCCTCAGATTTCCAAGAAAAAAAGGTTATGGTAATATGAAATTCAATTAGCTAAGTAAAACACATCTTGTTCAAATTAAAAATAAAAATTGGATACTCCTGATCGAGAATTTTAATTTTAATTTAAAAATTTAAGTGTTACAAATTTTAAATAGATAAATTATAAAAATAAATATAATATATCATGAAATTTAAATAAATAAATCTAAATTTTGAATATTAGATAAATCATACATTATTAATTTTCTCTTGTTCTTTTGTATTTTTTTATATATAATTTTGTTAAATCTTTTGTGTATTATATTATGATGTTGATATTTTAAAATTTGAATGCTGGGTAGAAAATTAAGGTATGATCTATTCCTCAAATTTTCAAAGAAAAAAGGTTCTGTAATATGAAATTCAATTAGGTAAGTAAAACACATCATGTTCAAATTAGAAATAAAAATTGGGTACTACTGATCGAGAATTTTAATTTTAATTTTAATTTTCAAATTTAAGTGTTATAAATTTTAATTAGATAAATGATAAAAATAAATATAATATATCATGAAATTGAAATAAATAAATCTAAATTTTGAATATTAGATAAATCATACATTATTGTTTTTCTTCACTTCTCATGTATTAATCATGACTATGGAGGTCATACATATGAGTTACCAACAACAACACCAACCACCTACATGGACGACACCGTCAATATATATTTTATAAAGAATGTATTTTCTCTAATTATTCATGTATTAAATATGACAATTGGAGTCATATATGTCATGTAATAATATATATATATATATATATGTGTGTGTGTGTGTGTGAAATATAAAATGATAGACAATGGAGATTGGTTCAATTGTTAAGCATTGGTTCATTTTTCCCAACAATTCTTGAGGGTTTCCCAAGCCTCAGTGAGCTTCCTTAACCATCTAATACATTTAAGTATTATGTATCCATTACCTATCAAATAATTTTACTTTAATGTTCTATTGCTATTATTTAGACAAATATAAAATTTTGCAACTACTACTTTTTGTTATGCAAGGCAGCTACCACATTGAGTTTAGGTGAATTACATTACAACTATTAATTATTTCTTTGATCTATTTTTTTTGACAAAAAAATTCCTTTCATCTCTTATTGCTATCAATATATTATTTGTATCTTTATATTTTCCTTGAGATGTCAAAACAGGTTGGAATGCAGTGACCATCAAACTAGATAAAATGTAGAGTCCAACGTGAAAAACAAATAAAATATTACTATTAGACCGTATAGGCAATTGGTAGTCTCTTTGTAAAAAAATATTATTACTATATGAGTTCGACTGTATTCTTATATATTTATTTTTTTAATTGGTTAATAGTATAAGAAAATCTTGAATAAAAATTTAAAAATGTAAATACCTTTGTGAAAAGAGGAAAATCCATTCGAAAAATAGTAAACCGATTGAGAGAGAAGAGCGAATAAAATTGATTATGAAATGATCAATATATGAATTGAGTGCGACGAACCGATTGAGTAAGAAGCACAGATTGAGCGTGGAATGAATGGATTGAGTGAGAATAACCAATTAAATATGAAAACAACCATCAAGAAGATGAAAGAAATAAAGAAAATATATGTGGGTTAGGGTTTGTCAGACGAAACCTAATAAATTAATAAGTTAAAGTGTATTCAGGTGCCATTGTCGACAACTTTGGCCACGCCGTTGGCCAAAGAATCCATAATTTTTTTTCCCTTATGGATTTAGTGCTATATTATGTAATTTGTGTATTATTTTAGACAATTTGAATAAAATTGGCGTGTTTTGTGATAATGTATTCTTTTAGACAATTTAGATTTAGTTTGTCGTATCTTAGATATTTGTGTATTATTTTGGAAAATTTGAATTTCAAATACATGTCGTCCAAGCATTCTTGGAACTGAATATAATACTTTAAATGAGATTTTTTTTATACAAGTGAGATATTTTATAGACAACTTAAATAACCCTTTTAAATAAAAAACCTAAAGTAACCTAAAAATATCACCTTGACGGATTAAAAAATTTAAAATAAAAACATCACCTTGACTAGTACAAACCTTGACTACAACAACCTACACTCTGAAGGTGAGAAAAACACACAAGAAGGGGGGTTGAATTGTGTGGGCTATTTCTTTTCTTTCTCAAAATCTTTGGTTAAGTTCAGAATCAGATTCAGAACCTTTTTCAGGGTTATTTAGCAGCGGGTAAAGTAAATGAGAGAGGGAAAGAGAGATAGACACAACAGATTATCCTGGTTCCTTCCACAACCCGGAAGTAGTCAAGTCCCCTTGTTACTTACAAGAGATTTTCCACTATAATCAAACGATTGCTCAAGCACAAAGCAAGAGACTTCCTATTGCTCAAACACAAAGTAAGAGACTTCTTTTGCTCAAACACTAAGTAAGAGACTTCTCTGCTCAAAGCACACAGCTAAGAGAATTCTAATTGCTCAATACACAAAGTTATGAGACTTCTTTGTTTAGACACACAGTCTAAGACTTTGAATCAAACAGATTTTACAAAGAAATGAGTTTGAGTTTGAACACTTGATATACAATCAATGGTGTTCACAAAATACAACACAAGTTTAAGACTCTAAACTTAAGAAATTATAAGATAAGAAGTTTGTAAGAATTTCTAAGTTGTTTTGCTGACTTTCAGTTTTGACAGTTTTTGTGTTCATAAAAACAAAGCACAAAGTTTCAGTCTTTGAGTTTCTTGAGTCTTTTTTTTTTCTTCTTCAAATCTTCAATCCTTTATAGAGGATAAAAGAGCTGTTGAGATTAACCAGATTTCAGCAAAGAGCCGTTGCAAAAATAGAAGTTATGTCTGTGCGCACCTCGTTTTTTTCCTCGGGAAAAAGACGCGCAAATCCTCCGAGGTCGTTCGCAAACGCTCGGAGGGCCTTTGTGAAGCCGCCACCAAAGTTTTTGTGTAAAGGGAACGTTGATAAACCCTTAAGTTTTTTTTTGTTTAAAGGGAAACGATAATAAAACCCTTTGACGATGAGGATAAGGATTTGGTCATCGCAACCATTGTCGGGTTCGGGAGTCGATTACGCAAGGGGAAGGTATTAGCATCCCTCACGTCCGTTGTACTCAACGGGAACCTTCTATTTGGTTAAAGCTTGAATTGTTTTTTTAAATACTTTGCGCGCATGTTCATTTATGTTAAAAATATAATGAAGGGGGGGAGAAAGAGATAAAAACAAACGAAAGAAAAGAAGGGAAAAAAAGTTTTTTATTATTGCGCTTGACAAGATGTCGATCTTGCTCCTACGTATCTCCCGATAGTCGGAGAATTCAAAGCGTACGTAGTTCTTTGGTAGAAAAACGTACATGTGTTGGTTGATTTTAATTGGACGATGTTTTAACCGAATTCTTGCGATTAAAACGTAGCTTGTATGCTCGCGCTTGGAGACTTATTAAGCGTTTGTTCGTGAATCGCATTAGAATTGTTAAAAGGTACGTCCGTTAGGGTAAAGGGTTGGAATTGGCCGCTATGGGACCAAGAGAGGTACAATGGACTCATACAAGTCAATCATTGACCGAGTGGACTCAAACGAGTCGGGGGGTGAGTCTAATGGCCTCGGGGGACCAAAAGGTTTGGATTGACCACAAGAGGCCAAGCTTTGGTTTGGTTAGGGTTGTACATATTGAAAAAAGGAATGACGATTGTCCGAGCGACGAGACATACGTCACGCATTCGTACAATCGGGGCGATGGAGAGACATACGTCACACCATCCCTTTTTCATTCATGTTTTTGGGTTGAATCCTTTAGAAATCCCAAGGTATGTCAAAACATTTGGTTTGAAAACCCAAAATGGGAAGGTTTAACAAATTTGCTAGAAAACGCACAAGTTCGTCTCATTTTGCGAAAATACGAACGTATTCGGCGTATGTTCATGTTTGAGTTTTGAAAATCATGAACAATATCTATTGTTCAAGTTTTTATTGAAATGATGAACATAGCTTGTTTGTTCATGTGGTTTTGAAAATTTGAGAACATAACTTGTTTTGCAAGTTATCCACAAAATGGTCATACGAACTTGTGATTTTGTCAAAATTATGCAAAATCCTTGTTATGGTTTGAAGGACATGGGTTTAAAAACTCTTAGGTTCTGAGCTCTGGGGCTAGAACCTCAAAAATTGGTCATTTTGACACAAAAACTCAGATTCTGAGTTCTGTCATGGTCGCACTGCGACCATGACTTCGCACTGCGAAGCATGCGAAATTTTGGGTTCAGAAGCTGTTTCTGAACTTTTGTTCAGAAACAACTTCTGAACACACTCAGGACCTTATAGGTGGGTGAAAAACTTTGAGTTTTTGGGGTGAAAAAGGCTGGACAAACCAGTTTTGATGTTTTGAAAACCTTGGGATTTCTTTGAAATTCAAAAGGGGTTTTTTAGAATCAAATGGTTTTGAACCAAAATAGCTATGCAAACACAATTGTAAATGCAAGATAAAGCCTTAGAAACTTACAGAACTCCTTAGCAAAGCTCCAGCTGCAATTGATTTGATTTGGTTGAAGGCTTTCACAATGGTTTTTGATATGGGTGGTGGTTTTGGAACTTTGGAAAGCTTGGTGTGGATTGATTTTTTCTGGTTATTTGTGGAGGTTTGTAGGCTAAAATGAGTAGAGTTTCTGCTCTTGAAATGCTGTTCTTAATTCTGTTTGAATCCTTGGGCATTGCCTTCTATTTATAGGCCAAAACCAAATCTTTTTCATCATTGCAAAATCCTAAAATTCAGCTGATTTGTGGCTAAGATCAAGCTGGATCCTTTTGCATTAAATGCTAATGGATAGAGGCAACCTTGCCTTGCACCAAGGGGCAAGACTCAGCCTGATTTCAGCCACAAATTCAACTAATTCTAGAAGGTAATGATGAAGAACAAAGCTGAATTGCAATTGGCTAATGCTTGGGGATCAATCCTTGCAATCTCAATGGTTGATCAATGAAAACGTGCACTGTAATGTGCAGAGATTGAGGGATGAAAAAGGCTACTTATGGCTGGTGTGAGGGGTGAAAAGCTGCTGCAAAAACAGAGTAGGCACTCATGGCTTTTCAAGTGAAAAATCCAGCTGGTTTGACTGGTTTTGGGGGGAGCAAGCAGGAGGAAAGTCCTCAAGCAGGTGGCTGGCAACCTTGTGGTGGTTAGCAGGTCACATGGGAGGGACTAGAGCTGCCCAAGGGCAAGCCCACTTGCTTGTCACATGCTAGGTTGGAAGAAAAAGCTTCCAACCTTGGCATTAATGGCAAGTCCTTCAATTCTGGTTTTGCTTGGCCCAATTAGCCATGAATGCTACTTAAAATAAATATGGAAATGATATGCAACAAATTCTGGAATTAAATCAAAGAAACCAAAAATCTGCAGAAAAATCGCAGACTTCGCAGTGCGAAGTCATCATTTTTGACATGTTGACTTTTCTGTTGACTTTTGTTGACTTTTGACTTTTTCCCCTCTTTGATTTTTTTGATTTTTTGTTTTAAAATGCTTAGGACAAAATTAGGGTGCTACAGCTGCCCCTACTTAATTGTGTCTTCGCATAGAGTGCGTGAGTGCCGAGGGCATCTCATGAACTCTTTGCGAAGATCAATTAAGTAAAAAGAAGGACCCGAATTTTGTCCTTCGCGAAATGCAAATGCAATGGTTGGAAAAGGTTGATCGTATCCAGCCGCTAACACTGGAGGTAGATCCACTGGGGGATGAAGGTAATCTTATCTAGGTACTGTCACTAGAAGTCGATTCCTGAGGATGGTGATTTACTCTAGGCACTGTCACTAGAGGTTGGAACATTGATAGAGGTGATCTACTCTAGGATATCACTAGAGGTCGAACATTGATGGAGGTGATCTACTCTAGGATGTCACTAGAGGTCGATACCTAAGATGGAGGTGATCTACTCTAGGATGTCACTAGAGGTCGATACCTAAGATGGAGGTGATCTACTCTAGGATGTCACTAGAGGTCGATACCTAAGATGGAGGTGATCTACTCTAGGATGTCACTAGAGGTTGATACCTAAGATGGAGGTGATCTACTCTAGGATGTCACTAGAGGTCGATACCTAAGATGGAGGTGATCTACTCTAGGATGTCACTAGAGGTAGATACCTAAGGATAGTGGTTTACTCTAGGATGTCACTAGAGGTAGAACGTTGAGGTAGGTGATCTTATCTAGGTACTGCTTCTAGATGTCGATTCCTAACGAGCTGCGGTCTTACCCTAAATAGGTGCCCCTGGTTGAATGTTTGATGGATGTTGGTGAATATGGGATACTCACTGAAGAATCCTTGTTGAGGATGCATGTTTTATGAAATGAAGTGCATGTGTATGAATGATTTGAATATGCATGCATGAATGAAAAATGAAATGATGCTGGTTGGGTGCCGAGCAAAGTCGGTCTTGTTTGTGGTTGTGCCAATGATAGTTGGGCTCTCTTTTTGTGTTTTGTTTGTTTTTGGTTGGTCGGTCGGTTTGGAAGGACGAGGTCCTTTGCCTACATACCCAAATGGGATCAAAACCGGTGTAGTTCGAGCCTATGCCCGAAGATTTGTGTGGGTTTGCCAATAACGATTGGACTTTTGTTTGGGGTTGAGACTCCCTGGGGAATATCAATAAAATTTGGGCTTTATTGTGGGCCAATGAAAATTGGGCTTTGGTTTGTTGTGCTTGACAAGATGATGATCTTGCTCCTACGTATCTCCTGGTGGGATGGAGAATTCAAAGCTTACGTAGTTCTTTGGTTTGCCAATGAATATTGGACTTTTGGTTTGTTGTGCTTGACAAGATGATGATCTTGCTCCTACGTATCTCCTGGTGGGATGGAGAATTCAAAGCTTACGTAGTTCTTTGCTTTGCCAATGAATATTGGACTTTGGTTCGCCAATAATTATTGGGCTTTGGTTTGCCAATGAACATTGGACTTTGGTTTGCCAATGAATATTGGACTTTTTGTTTGGTTGCCGAGCGAGGTCGGGCTTTCTGTTTGGTTGCCGAGCGAGGTCGGGCTTTTTGTTTGGTTGCCGAGCGAGGTCGGGCTTTTGGATTTTGGTTGCCGAGCGAGGTCGGGCTTTTTTGATTTTGGTGTGATCTCATTGGGGATATAAGGATCATTTTGGAAGCATGATCGATATCCGGCCTTAGTGGATGAAAAAGATGTATGAGGGTGAGCTTTATTTGGGGAATTTTGTTCCTCTGACACCCGGGATCTTTGCGTTTTACGCGCCGTGAGCTACGCACTTATTTCTGCTGAAGAGCATGAGTCTTAAAATGACTGATGCAGAGCTTCAAGTTTTGAGTCCTCTGATGCAATAACGGGGACCAACGAAATTCTTTTGACATTTAAAACGTCCAAGTAAAAAACACACACATTTTTTTTGCAAGTTTTTTTTTATTATTTCCCATATTTCAATGCATTATCTATCGTGAATAAAAACACATTTTATGAGCAAGTAAGGACGCATAACAATGAAAAGGTTTAAAAATGATTTTGATTCAACGAAACTTAGTCCCTTGTATGGGTAACTATTCGTGAAAATGTAATCCCTATAAGAGGTGATTACTGAGATAGAGAAAAAGGAAGAAACAAAAAGGCAAATGAAGATTTGCTTGGGTTTCACGTGCTACTTTCCCTATGACTTCGAAATAACTCGTTTTTGAAAGATGATAATGAGGTTGACTCTTTCCCTCTTGAATTCTGTCCGGACCTCACGTGCCGCAGTCTTTTGCCTTCTTCTTTTTTTTGAAACCCCTAACTTTTGCCTGGACCGCTCTTTCGAGTTTTCAGTCCACCGGGGTGTATTTCCTTTTTTGATGTCCTTAATTTTTGCCTAGACCGCCTTTTCAGGTTTTCGATCTACCAGGACGCTCTCTATTGCCTAAACCGCCCTTTTCGGGTTTTTGATTTAGCGAGCTCTTTTTCTTTTTGGCATAATATATTTTTTGACTGCGCCGGAGTTTATTGATAGGGGGATCCTTGTGGATGGGTAATACCTTTTTCAAGCATTAAGTCTTCTTCTCTAAATTCTCGAGAATGAACTTTCTTGTCGAGCTGTCCATGCCCCAATGCTGTGAGGTGTTTCTCTTTTATGGGGTTTAGTTGGTCAAACCTTGTTTGTGTTTGAATGCCAATGGAAATTGGGCTTTGGGTGTTTGGATGACAAGCATGGTGGGTTTTTTTCGAGTGCCAATGAAAATTGGGCTTTGGGTATTTGGATGCCGAGCAAGGTCGGACTTTTTATGATGGGATGCCGAGCAAGGTCGAGCTTTTGTTTTTTTTTTTATGGGAATGGCTTCCGAGCAAGGTCGGGCTTTTGTGATTGGCTTCCGAGCAAGGTCGGGCTTTTGATTGTCTTCCGAGCAAGGTCGGGCTTTTGTTTGGCTTCCGAGCAAGGTCGGGCTTTTGTTATATTTTTTTTTGGATGGGGATGCCAATGAAAATTGGGCTTTTATTGGAAATGGGGTTTGTGAGCGCCAATGGAAATTGAGCTTTTTGTTTGGAAATTGTGTGTGCCAATGAAAATTGGTCTTTTGTTGGAGATGTGAGGAATGTCAATGATGACTTGGCTTTTTGTGGGAATTTGTGGGGAGTGCCGTAACGGCAAATGATTTCTTTTTTTTTTGATGAACTGGGCGACCACTTGTTTGGTCGTGTTTGCATAGGAAGCTGCTTCGACCCCTTTGGTGAAACAGTTGATGGCAACTAGTATGAACTAGTGCCCTTTTGAAGCCTTTGGCTCAATCATTTCAAACATGTCTATGCCCCACATAGAGAAAGGTTAGGGTGATGTCATGACATTCAGAGGTGTTTGTGGTATGTGCCCCTTGTTGGCATAATTTTGTCACTTGTGACATGTCTTGGCATGGGTTTGGAAGGACTCCTCATGGATTTCTTTGGTGAGCATGACTGCTTCACATTTATCCACACGTCTGAGTGAGACCATGATTTCTCTTATAGAGTGTGTCCCGGCAGAGGGAAAACTGTGGTGCTATTTTTTGAGGGTTCTCTTGGTGAGGTTGTATTACCCTATCCTCTTGATCCCCAAGTCTGGACAATCCTTCAGGAGGTTCAAAATCGTCCTTATTATCATCTTCCGTTTGGTTAATTTGAAGATTGAAGTCAAAAGGGATTGTAGCAGTGTTATTTTTTTGGTGGTGTATTTATGATGATTTTTTTTTGTAGGGTTTATGAAAATTTATTTGAGAACGAAAGAAAAACGAACTCTTTGAACATAAACTGCAAATTTATAAATGACGGAAATGATTTGAAATATGGGGGTCCCATAAAATTAATCGTTTGCCTTGGGAAGAGCAAAATGATTTTTTTTTTTTTTTGAAAAACAAGATAAATTACTTGGACAAAGAAATGATTTCCAGAATTTCGATGGCCTTCCGGTTGCTCGGATCTCATCCGAAACGCTACTGTACACCGGGTCGGGTACTTCTCTTTTTTTTTTTGCGAGGGAATGATGTGAAGGTTCCTCTTTGAAATACATGAAAATGCATGTGAATGTATGAATGCAATGAGTATGCAAAAATATGCCCCTCTTTTTTGTTTATGCAAAAAGTTTTATGAATGCAAATGTTATGACATGCAGGGGTTTGGTATGTGAAGGTTCAGAACTTCCCCCCATCCTCACGTGTAGGCTCTAAAGGTGAAATTTCCTAAGAAGAGGTCCCTAGAGTCATAGATCTCACATGGAATTAGGGTTGTCTATGGACATACGTCGACATGACTTCAATTAATTCCACGTGAAAATCTCCTCTAAGCGGGGTTGGGCATCCTACCTCACGGACATACGTCAACGCGGGCTTCCGCACACAACCTCCTTCTAACTTAGTTTTTTTCTCAAGCTCGGGTAGAGAGTCTCACACGTCCGGCATTAACCCGAACAATATGGAGTAACATCACTCAAGTAACCCCCGCATTTGATATATATGATATGAATATAGAGCAGATAAAGCAAATATAAACATAAAGCATAAATATAACATGTATGAATAAAATAAAATAACATGGCGTGCAAAGAAAATAAAGCAATTGGCTTTAAACCAAATAGGTTAGGCTTGACTCGCTAGTGGGAACAGGGTCCCCAGTGAAGTCGCCAGCTGTGCGCACCTCGTTTTTTTCCTCGGGAAAAAGACGCGCAAATCCTCCGAGGTCGTTCGCAAACGCTCGGAGGGCCTTTGTGAAGCCGCCACCAAAGTTTTTGTGTAAAGGGAACGTTGATAAACCCTTAAGTTTTTTTTTGTTTAAAGGGAAACGATAATAAAACCCTTTGACGATGAGGATAAGGATTTGGTCATCGCAACCATTGTCGGGTTCGGGAGTCGATTACGCAAGGGGAAGGTATTAGCACCCCTCACGTCCGTTGTACTCAACGGGAACCTTCTATTTGGTTAAAGCTTGAATTGTTTTTTTAAATACTTTGCGCGCATGTTCATTTATGTTAAAAATATAATGAAGGGGGGGAGAAAGAGATAAAAACAAACGAAAGAAAAGAAGGGAAAAAAAGTTTTTTATTATTGCGCTTGACAAGATGTCGATCTTGCTCCTACGTATCTCCCGGTAGTCGGAGAATTCAAAGCGTACGTAGTTCTTTGGTAGAAAAACGTACATGTGTTGGTTGATTTTAATTGGACGATGTTTTAACCGAATTCTTGCGATTAAAACGTAGCTTGTATGCTCGCGCTTGGAGACTTATTAAGCGTTTGTTCGTGAATCGCATTAGAATTGTTAAAAGGTACGTCCGTTAGGGTAAAGGGTTGGAATTGGCCGCTATGGGACCAAGAGAGGTACAATGGACTCATACAAGTCAATCATTGACCGAGTGGACTCAAACGAGTCGGGGGGTGAGTCTAATGGCCTCGGGGGACCAAAAGGTTTGGATTGACCACAAGAGGCCAAGCTTTGGTTTGGTTAGGGTTGTACATATTGAAAAAAGGAATGACGATTGTCCGAGCGACGAGACATACGTCACGCATTCGTACAATCGGGGCGATGGAGAGACATACGTCACACCATCCCTTTTTCATTCATGTTTTTGGGTTGAATCCTTTAGAAATCCCAAGGTATGTCAAAACATTTGGTTTGAAAACCCAAAATGGGAAGGTTTAACAAATTTGCTAGAAAACGCACAAGTTCGTCTCATTTTGCGAAAATGCGAACGTATTCGGCGTATGTTCATGTTTGAGTTTTGAAAATCATGAACAATATCTATTGTTCAAGTTTTTATTGAAATGATGAACATAGCTTGTTTGTTCATGTGGTTTTGAAAATTTGAGAACATAACTTGTTTTGCAAGTTATCCACAAAATGGTCATACGAACTTGTGATTTTGTCAAAATTATGCAAAATCCTTGTTATGGTTTGAAGGACATGGGTTTAAAAACTCTTAGGTTCTGAGCTCTGGGGCTAGAACCTCAAAAATTGGTCATTTTGACACAAAAACTCAGATTCTGAGTTCTGTCATGGTCGCACTGCGACCATGACTTCGCACTGCGAAGCATGCGAAATTTTGGGTTCAGAAGCTGTTTCTGAACTTTTGTTCAGAAACAACTTCTGAACACACTCAGGACCTTATAGGTGGGTGAAAAACTTTGAGTTTTTGGGGTGAAAAAGGCTGGACAAACCAGTTTTGATGTTTTGAAAACCTTGGGATTTCTTTGAAATTCAAAAGGGGTTTTTTAGAATCAAATGGTTTTGAACCAAAATAGCTATGCAAACACAATTGTAAATGCAAGATAAAGCCTTAGAAACTTACAGAACTCCTTAGCAAAGCTCCAACTGCAATTGATTTGATTTGGTTGAAGGCTTTCACAATGGTTTTTGATATGGGTGATGGTTTTGGAACTTTGGAAAGCTTGGTGTGGATTGATTTTTTCTGGTTATTTGTGGAGGTTTGTAGGCTAAAATGAGTAGAGTTTCTGCTCTTGAAATGCTGTTCTTAATTCTGTTTGAATCCTTGGGCATTGCCTTCTATTTATAGGCCAAAACCAAATCTTTTTCATCATTGCAAAATCCTAAAATTCAGCTGATTTGTGGCTAAGATCAAGCTGGATCCTTTTGCATTAAATGCTAATGGATAGAGGCAACCTTGCCTTGCACCAAGGGGCAAGACTCAGCCTGATTTCAGCCACAAATTCAACCAATTCTAGAAGGTAATGATGAAGAACAAAGCTGAATTGCAATTGGCTAATGCTTGGGGATCAATCCTTGCAATCTCAATGGTTGATCAATGAAAACGTGCACTGTAATGTGCAGAGATTGAGGGATGAAAAAGGCTACTTATGGCTGGTGTGAGGGGTGAAAAGCTGCTGCAAAAACAGAGTAGGCACTCATGGCTTTTCAAGTGAAAAATCCAGCTGGTTTGACTGGTTTTGGGGGGAGCAAGCAGGAGGAAAGTCCTCAAGCAGGTGGCTGGCAACCTTGTGGTGGTTAGCAGGTCACATGGGAGGGACTAGAGCTGCCCAAGGGCAAGCCCACTTGCTTGTCACATGCTAGGTTGGAAGAAAAAGCTTCCAACCTTGGCATTAATGGCAAGTCCTTCAATTCTGGTTTTGCTTGGCCCAATTAGCCATGAATGCTACTTAAAATAAATATGGAAATGATATGCAACAAATTCTGGAATTAAATCAAAGAAACCAAAAATCTGCAGAAAAATCGCAGACTTCGCAGTGCGAAGTGAACTTCGCAGTGCGAAGTCATCATTTTTGACATGTTGACTTTTCTGTTGACTTTTGTTGACTTTTGACTTTTTCCCCTCTTTGATTTTTTTGATTTTTTGTTTTAAAATGCTTAGGACAAAATTAGGGTGCTACAATGTCCAGCTGACATTGTGCGAAAGAGCAGAAAACAGAGCACACAATTTTCGAATTGTTTCCTTAAAAGCTGGAGAATGTTTTGGCCAAGGAGACAATTGTTCCATTGAGTTGTTCTGACTGTACAGTGCTTTACTGTTGACAGTGACAGTTGCTTTTCCTTAAAACTCAGACTTCAGAAGCTTCTTCAGGAACTGTTCATCAGAAGCTCTCTTCAGACGCAGGTCTTCAGACGCACCCTTCAGAAGCACTGTTCATCATACGCTCCCTTCAGACGCTGACTTTCGTTGACCTTCAGACGCACTGTTCAGACGCTGACTTTTGTTGACCTTCAGACGCACTGTTCAGACGCACCCTTCAGACGCAGTCTTCAGACGCTGCCTTCAGAAGCTGCTTCAGACACTAATTTGCTTCATACTTGCAACACAAGCTTCTATGCTTTCCTTCTTGCTCTTAGCTTGTTCTTTCATAACCAATGTTAGATACCAAACTTTAAGTACATGGTTCTGCACACTTAGAATCAAGCATTAGCAATTCCAATTTTCTTTTTAACACTTTGTTATCATCAAAACCCAAAAGGGAGTTGTTCATACATTTTGTTCCAACAATCTCCCCCTTTTTGATGATGACAAACACAAGTATTAATAGAAAATTGTTGTTAATTTAATTAACAAGTTGGCTGCAGGGTATGAGGTTTGCAAGCTCCCCCTGAGTCTGATCCAAGTTAATTAAATTCAGTTTAAATCAAAAAGGTGATTATTTCAGAATTGTTGTTAACTTTAATTAACAAGTTGACTTCAAGATGAGGTTTGCAAGCTCCCTCTAAGTCTGATAATCCATAAGGTGAGGTTTGTAAGCTCCCCTTGATTCTTATCCAAGTTAATTAAATTCAACTTAAAACAATAAAGTGAAATTATCACTCAGAATTATAAATAACAAGTTGACTTCAAGGTGTGAGGTTTGTAAGCTCCCCCTAAGTCTGATAATCCACAGGATGAGGTTTGTAAGCTCCCTGAGTCTTATCCAAGTTATTTAAATTCATTTCAACTCAATAAAGAGTAATGTATCTCACAGAAATTAAATCAGAGGCTAAGAGATAATAAACTGTTCTCATAAGTTAATTTTAATCAGAAATTAACTTATGTTCTGAGCTCAGAGCCTTAATACTTGTTACTTTTACTCCCCCTTTTGTCATCAACAAAAAGAAAATTTCCAGAATTTTAAGAAACAAGAGAGTTTAAAACGTGAGATAAAAATGTTCAGAGCATTTTTGTTCAGTATCACTGAACCATTTTAGACAAAATTGTTCAGACCATATGGTTTTAGTACAACTGAACTCTTTTCAGAAAACTAAAAAACAGGGCATTTAGTTCAGTGCTTCTGAACCCTTTCAGACAGAACTGTTCAGAGTTTTTAAATAGGTTTGAAAAACTGAACATGTCTGATACCAAATTGAACATGTATGACGAAAAGATGAAAGTGTGTCTGTGTTTTTGTTAATACATTTCAGAACTGAAAACAGAAAAACACATTTGCACATTGATGACTTTAGGAGGGACAAAGTGTAACTTTCAAAGCTTAATTCATCATTGCCCAGAGTTATAGCTTATCAGATTCTGACCAAAAGTTAGATAACTATGCAGATTCAGAAGTCAAAAATTCAGATTCTGAAATTCAGACTATGAAGTTTTTCAGAGGCTTAACTTTCTTCAGACTCGCAAAGTGAGTGTCTGATAAGTCTTAGCTTCTGATGAACTTTAGAATCTCAGTTTCTATTCAGAGTCAAGCAATTTTTCAAGAGATGAAATGCATGTTCAGATTCTTTTTAATAAAATTAAATATGTCTTATGTGAGGGGTTTTGTAAATATGTCAGCCCATTGATGATCAGTATCAATGAATTGAATATCCAAAACACCCTTCTGAACATAATCTCTTATAAAATGATGTTTAATTTCTATATACTTGGCTCTAGAATGTAGACTTGGATTTTTAGACAAACAGATTGCAGCAGTATTATCACAGAAGATAGGAATGATGTTTTCATGAATCTGATAGTCTTCAAACTGATGTTTCATCCAGAGCAGTTGTGTGCAACAACTTGCAGCTGAGATGTATTCTGCTTCTGCTGTTGACAAAGCAATAGTTGCTTGTCTTTTGCTGGCCCAGGATATCAGATTCTCACCAAGAAATTGACAATTTCCACTGGTGGATTTTCTTTCAATCCTGTCCCCAGCATAATCAGCATCACAGAATCCAACTAGCTTATAATCTAAGGATTTCTTATACAGAAGTCCCATATTAGTTGTTCCCTTCAGATACCTGAAGATTCTCTTGACAGCAGTCATATGAGATTCTCTAGGATCTGATTGGAATCTTGCACACAAGCATACACTAAATAAAATATCTGGCCTAGAAGTTGTTAAGTATAACAGAGAACCAATCATACATATGTAGAGCTTCTGATCTACCTTTGAGCCAGTATCCTCTATGCTTAAAGTGCAGGTTGGATGCATTGGTGTTGTCATCAGTTTACAATCTTCAAGCTGGAACTTCTTCAGAAGCTCCTTTGTATATTTAGATTGATGAACATACACTCCATCTTTGCATTGGTTGATTTGAATTCCAAGAAAGAACTTCAATTCTCCCATCATGCTCATTTCAAATTCATCCTGCATTAACTTAGAAAATTCTTTGCAAAGAGTGGCATTAGTAGAACCAAATATGATATCATCAACATAAATTTGAACAATTAAGATGTCTTTCTTAAGAGTTTTTCTAAAGAGTGTATTGTCAACTTGTCCTCTTACAAAATCATTTTTAAGTAAGAAATTACTTAGTCTTTCATACCAAGCTCTGGGAGCTTGTTTCAGACCATATAAAGATTTCTTAAGTTTAAAAACAAAATCTGGATGTTTTACATCTTCAAAATCAGGAGGTTGTTTGACATAAACTTCTTCAGAAATAACTCCATTTAAAAAAGCACTCTTAACATCCATTTGATATAATATGATATCATGATTAACTGCATAGGAAAGAAGTAACCTGATTGCTTCCAGTCTTGCAACTGGAGCAAATGTTCCAGTGTAGTCTATTCCTTCCTGCTGACTGTAGCCTTGAGCAACCAGTCTTGCTTTGTTTCTGATCACTTCTCCTTGTTCATTAAGCTTGTTTCTGAACACCCATTTTGTTCCAATAATGTTCTTGTGATTTGGTTTTGCAACTAAATCCCAGACATCATTTCTTTAAAACTGGTTGAGTTCTTCTTGCATAGCTACAATCCATCCATCATCTGCAAGTGCTTCATCAGCTGTTGTGGGTTCAATCATTGACAGTAGTCCAACCAAAGATTCGTTCTGACAGAATGCTGATCTGGTCTTTCTTGGACTGTCCTTATTTCCAATGATCAGCTCCTCAGGATGTGAAGACTTGTATTTAAATGAGGTTCTGGGTGGATTTGCTTCTGAAGAATCATCAAGGGCTTGTTCAGAACCATTTTGATCTTGATTGGCTTCAGAAGGAGTGTCAGCATCTGAGTGTTTTTCAGCTTCTTCAGTATTTTCAGCTTCTGAACTTTCTTCAGACTTAGAACTCTGTTCAGGTTCTGAAGGGTCCACCGATAGCCTTAAATCTGCAAAACTCTCAACCAGCTCTGGTATTTTATTACCAGGCTTCTTATCATCAAATCTAATGTGTATTGATTCTTCAACAACATGTGTTTCAGAATTATACACTATGTATGCTTTAGATCTCTCTGAGTATCCTAAAAAGATACCCTTTTGAGCCTTAGCATCAAATTTCTTTAGGTAGATCTTATTGTTCAGAATGTAACAAGTACAACCAAACTGATGAAAATAAGAAATACTTGGTTTTCTTCCTTTAAATAATTCATATGCTGTTTTATTCAGAATTGGTCTGATATAGATTCTGTTCTGAATATAACATGCTGTGTTAACAGCTTATGCCCAAAAGTACTTAGCAATTTTAGATTCATGAATCATGCTTCTGGCCATTTCTTGTAAAGATCTGTTCTTTCTCTCTACAACTCCATTTTGTTGTGGAGTTCTAGGAGAAGAGAACTCATGGAGAATTCCATGTTCTTCACAGAAAATTTCAAAAGGTTCATTTTCAAATTCACCACCATGATCACTTCTGACTTTTAAAATTTTCAAATCATTTTCATTTTGTACTTGTTTGTAGAATTTGTTAAACACATCATATGTTTCATTTTTGGTTCTAAGGAATTTAACTCAAGTCCACCTACTGTAATCATCAACAATTACTAGCCCATACTTCTTCCCATTGATTGAAGCTGTTCCAATAGGACCAAACAGATCAATGTGAAGCAGTTCTAAGGGTCTTGAGATAGAAACAATGTTTTTAGATTTAAAAGAGGTTTTTGCAATTTTTCCTATCTGGCATGCTCCACAGAGAGCATCTGAGTGATAGTCAATGTTTGGCAGGCCTCTGACCAGTTGCAACTTGCTAAGCTTAGAGATGAGTCTCCAGTTAGCATGTCCCAACCTTTTGTGCCATACCCATTTCTCATCACTCACAGACAGAAGGCAAACTACCTTCTGTTCAACCAGTTCTGAAAAATTAATTTTATAAACATTGTTTTTCCTATTTCCTTTGAACACAACAGATTTATCTTTGTTGTTGATTACAGTGCAAGTGTTCTTATTAAACAGGACATCATAACCACTGTCACATAATTGACTTATGCTAAGTAGGTTATGTCTAAGTCCATCTACCAACTAGACATCATCAATGGACAGGGAAGAATTACCTATCTTACCAGTACCAATGATCCTTCCTTTCTGATTTCCTCCAAACCCCACAGTTCCTCCCTCTTTCATGATCAGGGTTTGGAACATAGACCTTTCTCCTGTCATATAACGCGAGCAGCCACTGTCCAGGTACCAAGACCTTTCCTTTTCTTTGGATGATAAGCATATCTGCAACAGAAATTATTCCAGACTTAGGTACCCATATTTTTATGGGTCCTCTATGGTTAGTCTTGAAAGGATAAGGTTTCTTTTGCAGCTTTGGTCTGACATTTTGAGGTTTGAAAGGTTTTGAATAGACTGGTTTAGTATTTTTTGAAGATTTCATAAACACAGTCTTATTAAAATTTGAGATTGAATTTTTCAGATTCTGAGACTTGCTTGTCTTAGGTTCTGAACTCTTCAGACTCTGAACATTTTCAGGTTTAGAATCTGATTTTCTCATAATCTTAGGCTTAGGACCTTTGGTTTAGACTTTGGCAAAGTTTTAAATTCTGCCTTCATCTTTCCCTTAGGTTCAGAAGCTTTAGATTCTGAGCAGTTCAGAACTTCAGACTTAGCAGTCTCAGTTTCTGTTAAATTCTGTTTCTCAGAACTGTCAGAAGCAGGCACAAAGCACACCTCAGTGCCTTTCATAATACTTCCAGAACAGGATGGTATTTTTGATTCATTTGAATGATAGAATGAATCATTATTGAAACCAATACCTTCACCTTTGTTTCTGTTAATGTTATAAATCATAGAAGCAACCTTACTTCTATTGATTCCAGTTAAAATAAAATCCTGAAGAGCAATTTCTTGTTCATTTGGAATTTCTTCAGGTTTCTTATGAGCCACTTCTCTGAGTTCTCTAACTTCTTCATCAATCTCATTGATGTGATTCTGAAGTTTGAGATTCTCCTTAGTCAGCAAGTTATGTTTATTTTTCAAAGATTTTAGTTGACTTAACTTGCTTTTGAGGTGGTTCATAAGATCTTTAACTGTTTCAATCAGTTCAGAACATGTAAGTTCAGAATATACCTCATCTTCATTATCAGAGTCTGAACATGATTCTGCATCAGAGAATGTTGTTGCCATTAAAGCCAGGTTGGCTTCCTCTTCATCATCAGACTCAGAATCATTGTCAAGATCATCCCATGTTGCCATAAGACTCTTCTTGAGTTTGTTTCTGAAGTTGCTTGATTTAGAGTTGGTCTTCTTTGATTTCTCTTTTGACTTGTCCTTCTGAAGTTCAGGACAATCAGCAATGAAATGACCAGGCTTCTTGCAATTGTAGCAACCCTTCTGATCTTCCCTCTTGGAACCAGATCCTTTGAAGTTGCTGCTTCTGTTAGAAAATTTCTTTTGTCTTTTCATTAAGTACTGAAATCTTTTGGAAAGCATTGCAAGCTCCTCAGCATCTGAATCTTCTTCAGAATTTCCCTCAGGAAATTCTTCATCAGATTCAATAGCTTTTAGAGCTTTTACAGACTTTCTTTTGGATTTCAGTGCTATAGACTTAGACTCTCTAACAGATTCATCTTCATTGAGTCCCAGTTCAAGCACTTTGAGTGAGCTTATAAGATCTTCAATACTTAGAGTATTTAGATCTTTAGCTTCCTCAATAGCAGTCACTTTGGGTCTCCATTTAGATGACAGACTTCTGAGGATTTTATTCACATGATCAACAGTAGTATAACTTTTCTTCAGAATCTGAAGTCCAGAAACCAGAGTCTGAAATCTTGAGAACATAGTCTCAATATTTTCATCCTCCTTCATTCTGAACAGCTCATACTGTTGAACCAGAATATTTGCTTTTGCTTCTCTAACCTTCTTGTTACCTTCATAGTTAGAGCAGAGGGAGATGAAGATGGCTTTGGCTGTTGATTTATCACTCAGCTTCTGATACTCACTGTGAGGTAGAGAATCCATAATGATACCTCTAACATTGTGATGCTTTCTGTAGATCTTCCTCTCAGCATCACTCAGGCCTCTTCTGTTAACAGCTACTCCTTCTTCATCAACTGGAATAGAAATTCCATCTTCTATGATATCCCATAAGGAATCATCAATTCCAATGATGTGGCTGTACATTTTGCTTTTCCACCATGAAAATTTCTCTGGATCACCAGTAAACATTGGAGGTTTATTGTGTGAACGAGATTTCCTTTCATTTGTACCATAGTCATATGATACAGAGGCACCACCACTTCTTTGATTTCTAGGAGAGGGTGGAGGGGAACTATTGGATGACATGTTTTTCTCAGGATCTTACTGACTAACTGTTAGGTGATTGAATATAAAAATCGGAGCTCTGATACCAACTGAAGGTGAGAAAAACACACAAGAAGGGGGGGTTGAATTGTGTGGGCTATTTCTTTTCTTTCTCAAAAACTTTGGTTAAGTTCAGAATCAGATTCAAAACCTTTTTCAGAGTTATTTAGCAGCGGGTAAAGTAAATGAGAGAGGGAAAGAGAGATAGACACAACAGATTATCCTGGTTCTTTCCACAACCCGGAAGTAGTCCAGTCCCCTTGTTACTTACAAGAGATTTTCCACTATAATCAAACGATTACAATTGCTCAAGCACAAAGCAAGAGACTTCATATTGCTCAAACACAAAGTAAGAGACTTCTTTTGCTCAAACACTAAGTAAGAGACTTCTCTGCTCAAAGCACACAGCTAAGAGACTTCTAATTGCTCAATACACAAAGTTATGAGACTTCTTTGTTTAGACACACAGTCTAAGACTTTGAATCAAACTGATTTTACAAAGAAATGAGTTTGAGTTTGAACACTTGATATACAATCAGTGGTGTTCACAAAATACAACACAAGTTTAAGACTCTAAACTTAAGAAATTCTAAGATAAGAAGTTTGTAAGAATTTCTAAGTTGTTTTGCTGACTTTCAGTTTTGACAGTTTTTGTGTTCGTAAAAACACAGCACAGAGTTTCAGTCTTTGAGTTTCTTGAGTCTTTTTTTTTCTTCTTCAAATCTTCAATCCTTTATAGAGGATAAAAGAGCTGTTGAGATTAACCAGATTTCAACAAAGAGTCGTTGCAAAAATAGAAGCTATGTCCAGCTGACATTGTGTGCGAAAGAGCAGAAAACAGAGCACACAATTTTCGAATTGTTTCCTTAAAAGCTGGAGAATGTTTTGGCCAAGGAGACAACTGTTCCATTGATCTGTTCTGACTGTACAGTGTTTTACTGTTAACAGTGACAGTTAATTTTCCTTAAAACTCAGACTTCAGAAGCTTCTTCAGGAACTGTTCATCAGAAGCTCTCTTCAGACGCACCCTTCAGAAGCATTGTTCATCAGACGCTCCCTTCAGACGCACTGTTCAGACGCTGACTTTCGTTGACCTTCAGACGCACTGTTCAGACGCTGACTTTTGTTGACCTTCAAACGCACTGTTCAGACGCACCCTTCAGACGCAGTCTTCAGACGCTACCTTCAGAAGCTGCCTTCAGAAGCTGCTTCAGACACTGATTTGCTTCATACTTGCAACACAAGCTTCTATGCTTTCCTTCTTGCTCTTAGCTTGTTCTTTCATAACCAATGTTAGATACCAAACTTTAAGTACATGGTTCAGCACACTTAGAATCAAGCATTAGCAATTCCAATTTTCTTTTTAACACTTTGTTATCATTAAAACCCAAAAGAGAGTTGTTCATACATTTTGTTCCAACACACTCATCTTATCAACAACAAGACATCTTTTCAATATTCCAACAAATAAAAATTCAAGAATCTTGATATTTAATAATTCATCAACCACATTCTGATATTGTTCAATGTTTTTTTTTACAAAAAAAAAATAGTGCATTTCATTTATAATATTAGGTCCAATACAAGATGGAATTTTGATGAAAATGTGAAGACTAGCATAACAAGGAGCCACTCTAGCTAAGCTTTGAGCAACTGCACCAAATTAAACTTCGACAATCAGAGATTTCTAAATCAGTACTAAGTAAACATCGACAATCATTGATAATTGCACCAAAGTTTGAGACGCTAGTAAAGCTTCCATACACACCATCTGCTACTAGCTTGGAATCCATTTCAAAGTCAACATTACCTAGATGCAAATCATGCAACCATTGTAAGGCATACAATAAACCTAGTGTCTCCGCCAACTAAACCGCAACTAGTGGAGACATCCATTCTGTTTTTGATAACACAAAACGGCCTTCGTCGACCCGGATGCAAATACAAATACCTATTGTTTTCGAAGCATGAGAAAATGAAGCAACTACGTTGCGTTCAACACTTGGCCTAATCCATTGTTCTGCAATATGTGGACTCGTTGAACATGTGCCTGTATTTTGAATGACTTGTGCATTGATCCAGTTAGTTAGCAACTTTCATGCACGCTCACAGATGGTCTGTGTAGATTCCGTGATATCATTTCACACCTTATTATTTATGTTTTCCCAGATGCTCCATAATGCAGTCCCAAAAACCTGTCTTTGGTGTTCATCAAAATGTTTCAAGACAATAAAGAAATTCGAGGTAAAAATGAGAGAATTATCTAGAACAGTCAGGATAGACTTCCACAACCCAGTCCTATGGCAACAAGCAACGCTTTTGACACAATCAAAGAATAAATGTATAGAATCCTCCTCATATTGCACATGAAACCGGACATTGCACTCCCTTACTCTATAAACGGAGGCGTGTAGGAATACAACTACGACACGCTCTCCATAAGAAGTTCTTTACTTTTGGGGATACTTAAGATTCCAAATAATGTTCCAGTGTCTAGCCCCTCGATGTTGAATTGCATCATTATTATGTTACATTATATCTCGATACGCACACCTAACCGAATACCTGCCATTTCTCTCAAACTTCCAGGTGGGTGTATTGTGCTGAACAGATGCTACAAGTGGTGTATTATGGATGTGAAGTGATGTAGTGGTGACAAAGAAAGCATTAATCAAACATGTATTCCATTGCTTACTATTTTGGAGCAATAAATCTGCTACGGTGATATGCAACCAAGCTAGATGTTCCTGTGAAACCGGAAGAATACACTCTGCATTACTCAACTAAGGTTGACACCACACTAGAATATGAGCACCAATCACAATGCTCCATCTGAAACCTCTACCAATGACTTCCTTAACACTCAATATACCTCTCCAAACATAGATGGGGTTATGACCAATATCGGCATCAAATTAATCACATTGAGGAAAGTATTTAGCTTTGAGTAGACGTGTGATTAAGGACTCTGGATTTGAAATCACCTTCCAAGACTGTTTTCCAACCATAGCCATGTTAAAATATTGTAGGGTTTTAAACCCCATACGCCCATGAACCTTCGGAACGAAGAGTTTTTTTCCATGATAGCTGGTGTATCCCTCTTGAACTTGTCTGATTATGTCCCCACGAAAAAGAATTAAGCATTTTTTTTCTATCTCATTTATGAGTGTTCCTAGGAGAAGAAAGATATTCATGACATAGGAAGGGATAGATTGTAATACCGATTTAATGAGAACCTCTCGTCCTGCTTGAGACAAACACTTGCTTCTCTGTTAATTTTGTTTCATACCCTATCCTTCACAAACTTAAAAGTCGTGTTCTTATTTCTTCATGTCATTGAAGGTAAGCCTAAGTATTTACCGGTATCAAGAACTTGTCTCACGCCAAGTGTAGCAACAACAACCTCTCTAAGACCATCCTGTGTGTTGCGACTATAGAAAAGCTCGGACTTTTGAAGGTTGATCGCTTGACCTGAGGCCTCTTCATATGTAGACAATATATGTTTCATAGATGTCGCCTCCCTTTCACAGGCCCGAAAAAATAAAAAGCAATCATTTGCAAAAAGTAAACGGGAGATAACATGAACATATGTACAAATCTTAATACCTTGAATATCATGACGCCTTTCTGCTTCACGAATTAGACAAGATAAACCTTGCGCACACATGATAAATAAATAAGGTGAAATAGGGTCACCCTATCGAAGACCACACAATAGAATAATAGGCCCCACCGAAGCCCCATTCACTAACACTGAATAGTCAACTGTCTCAACATAAAGCATGATCCAATTGACCCATCGACTGGAGAAACCCATTTTTACCATAATATCATGCAGATAATCCCAATCGAGATGGTTATATGCTTTGCTTATTTGTAGTAGTAATTACAAATAAAGTTAATACTACAATCAAATTTCTTAATTTTCGGAATTTTGTAAAAGGGTCATATATTAGAGACTAATGTAGTATAATTTATGTCCACGCCCATATTTCTTACGAGGGCGCTGTCGGCAGCCACACCTGACGTGATCAATTATCATACATTGGATTCGGGCATGGCACCGGATACGAGTACGGGTAGGTGTACGTTATACACGATTTTAAGAAAAAAAACTATGGTACATGTATATATTTCTAAGTATAACATTTAACAATATATGTATATGTAAATGAATATGAGGAACTATACGAACACGAGTACAACATGAATTTTGGTTACTACAGTTGCCTTATCATCTTGTTCCAGTATTGGAAGTAGTACAAAAAAGAATAAAGTAGAGAATTAAATGACATGGCCAAAAACTCAATAGTGCAAAATAAACAGTAAGCTGGAACAATATTCACGAGCTTCCTAATTTGTGATATCATTTCCTCCGTTGGGTGTATACAGATCTTATTCCCCACTTTAGCCTATGGACTTGAAGATTCTTTAACTTGATATTTTACCACGAAGTCGCAAAACCAATCCTTGGTTTTAGAATGGGGAGAAAAGGCCTAGCGGCGCAGCTTGTTGTCCGTTTGTCTTCTATTCATGTGTAATTAATCTTTGATATATAAAATGATTAGCTATTTGTCAGAGAGACCTTAAAGGAAACTCATTCTTACGGACCGGCAGTTGAGGGATTATTTTCTAAAGAAAAAAAGAAATTTGGAGGTAGTAATGAAACACTTGGAGCTTAGACTTTATAAAGACCATATATAATTGAATTCAAATATTCTATTTAAGATGGAGGAAGGGTTTCATTACTCACCAACTAACATAGGATCAATATGTTCAAAAAAACTTGCAGAAACTATCAAATAGCAGAGAATGAGCACCATCCCTTTGAAGTAGTTTGAAGTTCCATTCTACATTTTGAAACAAAGTTCAAGTTGTAAGGTTTAAATTAATGTGTCCACTTGTTATTGATACTATCATGGCGCATATATAGCCAATTACACAAGGGATTAATCGTCTCTGTTCTTACTTGCATTACAAGTAACGTGCCAAGTAAGGACTAACTACACAATTAACACTAATAGTCCTAACACAAGTAAAGATCAATTCCATGAAGATATAGGTAGTTCATATAAGACATTACTAAAGACACAAATTTAATACAATATCAGTTGTAGTGTACTCAACAAATTACGCAGAAGGAATTTAGCTCAGTGATTGACTTACTTGCAACATGAAGGCAACTATGATAACTGACATGAAAAGTGAAGTTGTCTCGAAAGGCTGAAAATTCAAGTCCATAGGACATTCAATTATCCATCCAACGACCACACAAAATGGAATCTGCAGGGAATTCAGTAATAACCATTCATATGGAGTAAGTTGATTAGTAGAGTGTAACCTAATCACTTTATAACCGTTTTCTCAATATTACTCTAAATAAAATCTGCATCTCAAAATATTCAGTTCTATTCAATTTCATTTTGTAAGAGTTCTATAAGTTGAATCGCATTTGTGTTTGTTTTGCTTCATTAAACTTTATTTATAACAAAATAGAGTAAACACTCCAGTTATGGAACTATAAAAAACTATAACAAGCCATAGAAAAACCAAAAAAACATTTAAGAAATTTCATTGACAAAATCTTACCACAAACATTGATATTTGTATTGAAGATCCTACAGCCACGCCCAACGATATGTCCTACAGAGCCAGTAAATTATAGAGTAAAATCACACTCTTGCTTATTTTCATTTATCATTCAGATTATTTTTTTCATCATATAAATTAAATGTGTCACATTTTATTTAATGTATCCATTTTTAAGGAAAATAACAGAAAACTTACTAAGTTTATAACAAAACCTTTCATATATATGTTAAAATCACAAAACTTGTAAGTAGTTATAATACTTACAAGTTTGTCTTTGACAGCAAACATAACAGATCCAACATGCTCAGCAGCATTCCCTACGACTGGAAGAAGAATAACACTAAGAAATGACACAGGTATTTGAAACTCTTTTGATGCCCCCTGAAAATATTTTATTATATGTTATATCAATAACTTATCCTATAAAAACACAAATATTAGGAAGGAAAAAGTAAACAAAGATTATGATTTATTTATTTTTTGACGACAAAGAATATGCTATTATTATTAAGTCGAAAATGGGGAAAAAGTTAAATCAAACAAAAGATATGCTCTGCTCTATAGAGGAAAGGAAATAATTAAGGTGAGCATGAAAGAGATGACATATTATTTGTAAGATTTTAATTTACCTCTATGGTGTTAACCAAGTATTCTGACAGGATAGATATACCTCCTGTTAAGATTGAAATCCATATCATTGATTCCCACATTGAAATCTCAGGAGTTTCTGCATCATTTGAAGTATCTTCATTGAAACTCTTGTCCTAAAAATCATTAATTACAATTATAGATCAAAAATAATATTAGTACAATTCTCGCAGTAACCTGGATCATTATTTGCATTAATAACTAACAATTAAGAAAAAACAACTATTAAGGCTTAACCTCATGAACTGGAAGTTCTAAATTCTTCTGAATCTTCAATTGAAACATTATATAGGAAGCATATGCCACAAGCATAATGCAACTAGTAAATCTTGAAAGAGATAACTGAGATGTCCCATATTCTAATTCTGTTTGTGTAGCATGGAGAACTGCTGGAAATAACAGTCCCATTACCGCCATCAATAATAATCCGAAATCCACAGTTGCATCTGCCTGATGATCAGTTAAGGTCAATTTCTTCTATATACAAGAAAATAAACTCAGAGAAAGGGAAATTGTTTTAATTGAACAAAACCATACATGGTTAAATACTTGTTCTTTCTTATGAAATACTAATCCACCAGCAAATAATGCAGATCCAAGCACTAACAATAGGTTAGATAAAATTGAACCGAGTAGCGATTGTTGAACAAGACGAACTAATCCACTTTTGAGGGCGTGAATTGATATAATTAACTCTGTTGCATTTCCAAATGTGGCATATAAAAGACCACCAACTGCAAACAAAGTCATATTGGAAAGGAAGTAATTAAAATAGGCTCTAAAGATTATTTTTATTTTTTTTAAGGGAGGCTCTAACCATTATGTTACCGAGTATTGGCAAAAACTTAAATTCCTCACAAAGATTCTCGTTTATGGGTGCAAATTGACGTCCCTAAATTTAGATACCAGTGAAGAACGGAAAAAAAAAAACCTATGTGCTACTTTAGAAGAATTTCAATTTCAATGAACAGAATTGCACAAAGTTAAACAAATTACGATGTAATTAATTGAAGGGAAAGCTAAAATTACCTGCAGGTCCAGTAAAGAAAGCTAGCTGCCTGCATCAAAGGCAGACCAAAATTTCCATTATAATCAAATTCTTAAACTAAGTTTCTATCAAATTCCATTTGAGCATGTTGTATTAAACATCACATATGATTGATCTTATTGGAACATGCACACCAAAACAACAGTGACAAAACAGAATAAATATAACATTGTTTTCATCTTCCTCACTAAAAGAGGGGTAAGAATTAAGGTTTTATGCATAATGATTAATAATTATAATACGGTTTATTTTTCAGTTGCAATACTTACACCACAAACTTGTTCCCACACTTAATATTTTAGTAAAAATAAAGTTAGCAATAGTTTTATGTGCAACTGAATGCTTAGTATCCATCACCAAAAAAAAATTTAAAATAAATGTTTAGGATCATGGGTCGAATCCAACCCTAGGAATGCAGCAACGTTAAAACTCTTGAGTGTGAGTTCTGCAGTCCATTGTGGTTCTAACTAGCAAGCAAAACTTTGATTTTCAAAGTTCGTTTTAATGGATAAAATTTTGAATTACTTACTCAGTTGTATATCCCAAACGCTCTGCCAAGGGTATAATGCCTAATAAGCTAAAAAGAAAGACCCAACCCTGAAACACATTTGAAGAAATCAAATGTAGAATGATTTACAATTGAATTTGAATATTTAGCAAACAAATGAACAAAGAAACTTACATGACTATGAAACAATTTATCTACCAAAATTGCCATGGGGCCAAAAGGCAGGAGTAAGTTTATCTTGGTTGAAAGGATTACAAGTTTTATGCTACTAAGCATCTTAATTTTTATTACATCCTGTGAGAAATTCCTACACTCATGATCAATTGGTGAATCTTCTCCAAATGATGCATCTTTTTTAGGAAATGAAGAAGGGTTAAGTAAGCTCGCATTTTCGAGTTCTATCACACCTCTTCCTTCTAAAGATCCCACCTGCAGAACCATATCTTTCTTAACACAATGATATTACTAACTATATATAGAATGTAGTAAGTGCATTGATATAATTTTGTGTGTATAAAAACACATTTCTTGAATTAGTGACATACATTGAGTTTTTATATACACAATTATAGTCTTCGATTTCTTTGAGAAATAAAGAGAATGTGCATCTACACCGTACTTTCAATTAGACATCAACATAGAATGCATGTAAGTTAGCAATCAAGGAAATTGTACGACGTACCGAGATAGCCCTCTTCATATTGTTTTCAAAATTTCACGTCTTCCTTATAGTAATGCTTACCAAATGAATAAAAACTAACACCTGCATGAAAACAAGGAACATTGCGGCTTAGATAAACTATGGAGATGCAAATACTCCAATTCAATTACTTACCAAAATTAAATTAATTGTAACTTTTATTATAACAAGTTTTTACATTTAATAGTTGTGGAAAGTTGGAAGATAATTTAAATTAAAACAAAAGTATAAACTAACCTTTCACAATTTCATTGTCCAAATCAACTTATATGTGGATGAATATTCAGAAGGGGAGTTAACTCAAACGGATGCAGATAATAAACAAGTTTTATTAAGAGAAGTTTAACTAACAAATTATAGTTTCTTGTTCTTTGGTCATAGAATCTGCCTTTTGTTTTAGATCTAAATTTGGAGAAGAGATTAAGAATTGAATTGAATTCATCAAAACTCATTATCTACGTGGCTCTGATGGCGCAAACATAGCCTAGTTCTATCTTATTTTATAAACAATGCACCTGAATCAACTAAACAATTTCATTACAAA
The DNA here is from genome assembly GCA_018208015.1 of Medicago ruthenica. Taxonomy (NCBI): domain Eukaryota; kingdom Viridiplantae; phylum Streptophyta; class Magnoliopsida; order Fabales; family Fabaceae; genus Medicago; species Medicago ruthenica. The sequence goes on along the minus strand of CM031373.1, from coordinate 69,254,749 downwards.
CTATATACTATTAAGATTTGGATTATTATTACCGTAAAGAAAAAAATTTGGACTATTAATTGCTAACAACTAATGAGTTGCACAAGTATGATGTGACATTGTGGGACCACTTATTTGTAGTCTATGAAACCAAAATGAATTCCTTAAAAATAAGCCATCTAAAATATATATAAATTAATTTTACCTGATTTTTTTAAATCAAAATAAAATATATCAAACCAAGAGGAAATCTTAACCAGCACAAGGAGTGCAAGGCTATGATTCAAAAGAATATCAAGTTATGTAACAAACCAAACACCAACAAGAAATAAACAACGAAATGCTAGCTAGGAAGCAAAACATAGTACTAGCTAGGTAACAAGGAAACACTAAAGGAAAATTATCCATCGGCGATGAAAATCAAAACAAAATCTAAGTGTTCGTGTTTGGATTTCAACTACCACGAAGATAGAAGCTTCACTTTATAACATAGATGATGTAGAGCCAACTGATTTTGCTGAAAAATGTTACGGTTCCTTTCTTTCAAATGTATCGAACGCTGGATTTTTCTAAAATCACCTCGTAAACTTCCAAATTAAATAAGATGATCATAAATATGCAACATATAATGTTGGCAAATCGGAGACCACATGCTACCGTAAAAACCACATCCCACACACACATGGTCAACAATTCCATAGCCAAGTTACTGACCATAACTCAACACAATTGATTAGACGTGAAATTATTACGGTATAACTCCTCATTTCCATAGTCATTCCAACAAAAAATAGTTATATGGTAATAATTCCACGTCCAATCAATCATCTTGAACTTTTTTCACAAGTTTCACTAAAAAAGCAATTAAAATTTATTAAAACTAAGTAATAATTTGTATTTGGCTAAATTACACCAGATGTCATTTAAGTTATTTAATTGTAATAAATTGGTTCTTTAAGTTTTTTTTCATACCACTTAGGTCTTTTATATTAATTAATTGTAACAATTTGATTCTTTTTCCGTACCAATTAGGTCATTTAAGTTATTTAACCATAATTATATAGGGTATTTTAGATCTTAAAAATATAAGTTTTTCGGAATCTAAAATTTACAATTAAATAACTTAAAAACCTAAGCGTTACAAAAAATATTTAAAGATTAATTTATTACAATTAAATAATTTAAAGGACAAAAAAATTTCAAACTAATTTATTACGATTAAATAATTATAAAAAAAAAATAACTTTAAAAACTTCCGGTGTAATTCAGTATTTATATTTTAAAATATTTTTGGGTGTTTTCAGGGTTGTAGAATCAATCGTTTTTTTCCCTCTGAAAAAGTACAGAACTGTGAGCGATGAGAATAAAATCTGTCGTCAGCGGTGTTCGCCGCCGTAGTATAACGCCTTCCGCCGCCTCTCCAATTCCTCTCCTCTCCACCGCCAACGACGGCCACAATGCAACCGTCTACAACAGCAACAGCGACGGCGACGACAACCACCACACTCACACTCCATTTCCCGATTTCGTTCCCGAAACCGTACCCGTTGATTCCTTAGACGATAACATTTGCATTACTTGCAACAAACTCGGAGGTGAATTGCTCGTATGTTCCCAAACCGATTGCCCCGTTTCTGTCCACGTCACTTGCATCGGTTCCGAACCTAAATTCGATGATTCTGGAAACTTCTATTGTCCTTATTGTGCGTACAAACGCGCGTTGAAGAAAACTAGAGAATTAAGAGAAAAAGCGATTATGGCGAAGAAAGCTCTTTCTAGCTTTTTAGACAAAAACCAAACAGTGCATAAGGATAAGGAAAAGCAACCGGTTGAAGCAGAACCGAAACTGGTTCAGGATCATGTAAACCGAAATGAACCGGAAGTGGATGAACCGAAAGTTTCTGGTTCTGAAGAGGAAAGTAATAATGATAATGAAAATGATGAAGATGAAGATGAAGATGAAGATGAAGATGAAGGAAAGGTTTCTGTGTCGGGTAGTTCAGTGAGTGAAACTAAAGATTCTGATTATGAGGTTTCTGTCGCGGAGAAGAAAGGTCGTGCCAATGTTAAACGTAAGGCTGCTCCTGTGAAAAAAGCATTGTTCCGGAAACGGAAAACTCCTGGTGGTGGTGGTGGTGGCGGCGGCGGCGGCGATGACGTGGACGAGGAGGAAGTTACTAGCTCCAGAACTTTAAGAGTGCGAAAGCGAGTGTGAGTCATTCATCAACCTGAAGTTCAACGAATGTGAAATTAGATTATTCATGTTTTTGTTGATTTGTTCAAGTTTAGTTTAATTTCTCATGTAAACACCAATTAAGTAGTAGTAGTAGTACTTATATCTTATGTGGCACTGACACTTTCGATTGAAGGCGTGTTAAATGTGGTTATGTTCGATCAGTTCTATTTCCTCAAATTATTATTGGTGTCTACGTTTGGTGTTGTGTTTGATATTCGTTTTCTGTGTCAGTGTTTTGTAGGATATAGCTGACATTTTGATGGAGAATTGATTTATCTTTAGGTATTGTTGGATATATAAAGGAGTTAATTGTTTTTTTATTGCAGCACGAAGCAAAATATGTTGACTGGAAAACGTAAGAGATTGAATTGGACAGCTGAAGAAGAAAAAGTTCTCAAGGTTTTGATTGCAATGCCTTATTGTTATCATGTTCTAATTTAATACCTTTACTTCTGACTTGATTTTGGATGGCTTATTGGTTTTATTACGGCAAGAACAATGCAAGATCCATCTCTTTTATGATAGAACATTATAGCGTAATTTGATCCACGTAGCCAACCCCACTTAGTGGGATAAGGCTTGGTTGTTGTTGTTGTTAGTTTACAACTTCCTGGTAAACATTTTAAGTTTCTCAGAAATTGTTCTGAACGTTAAAGTTGTAAAACAGATATAATCAATTATGGTATGCTTACATTTGATCAAGGTATAGAGTATTCATCTTAGCTTTATTTTTTATAGGCAAATTCGTGGTGGTTAATTTGTTAGGGGGAGGGGGATTTGTAAATTGTAAGTAGCATGGATCAAATCTTAAATCTTCGTACTACTCTTTTGGTGTCCCAAACTCATACCACTGAGCAAGAACTACACTCATTTTAGCTATTATTACTGCTCAAAGTCTTCATTTCTCAATTAATAGTGTTACTTTTGTTTTTTGCATTGCAGGAAGGAGTGTTGAAGTTCGCAACAGAAGATCAGAATATCCCTTGGAGGAAAATTTTAGAATTTGGTTGCCGCGTGTTTGACAAGACTCGTACTCCTGTTGATCTCAAGGATAAATGGAGGAGCATTACCTCCAGGCAAGGTAAAATTACCGAGCTATAATCGATATTTATAACAAGTGAATTTCTAAGTTATATTTCATTATTTCTTGTTCTATATTGTATTGTATGCCCTGGAAACTTTGGGTTTTCTGCTATGAAGTACCTTTATTGGAAATATCATGGATAAACAAAGAAAGAATTCTTTTTGGGGAAAATGTTTTCATCTCTTCTTAATAGGTGTTCTTCTAACTTTATTTCAGATGCATTATTGATAATTTATCTTTTTCCTATGTATCCATTCACCTACCTTGATATTTCATTACACTTTTGCTCTCGTATGCACATACTGTCTGCCACACACTTTCATAGGGTATTGTCAGTCCTGTTAACAGAATTGACACTGAAGACTTTTAGCTACTACATATTTAAAGTATGACAGGGCCCTCTATCCTGATGTGATGTTTGCTTTACATACAAAATTAACTCCGAAAAAGTAAGGCATTTTTTCCTGCATTGTAAAATAATCACTTTTCTAATTTCTTTGGAACAATCATTTTAGGATTCTTGAGTACCTTTTTAACGATTCTATCTATATTAAGGATTTTGCAAAAATGAGAATATTATTTGATGACAATCATTTATGCACTCATTTTGTGCTTTTGTTGGAGAGGAACATGCAAATTTTCAGCTTGCGAATTTGTTTTGACATTTGTTTGGGGACTTGTTATGAGGGGACTTGTAAAGAGGCTGCATGATATGAAGAATAGGATGAGAAATTGGGGATGATACTACCTACTTGTACCCTTGCACCTTCTAAAAGTCGGTTCGGTAGTTAGGAGGGGGAGGAGTATAAGGGAAGGCTAGAGAAATGGTAGAGGGGTGAAAACTCGTGGAGAGAAAGTGGGAGAGTAAGAAACAGCTCTCTAATTTTCCCTTCGGATCCTTTTCACCCTTCTCTTTCTCACATTGAGCAGAGACCAAATAAAGAATTCTTACGATTTGCATATGCACCAGTTGAGGGCATCGTTCTTACTGAAGTTCAACTCATGTTTCAAATGGGTTACTCCCTCTAGCACGCAGACGGGATATGAAAGACTTCCAAAATGCTCTTTTGTTTCATCTAATTTTTTTTTCTTTGTTCCAACTGTATTTTTCCGCCTCTGTCCCTTCGGATCCTTTTCACCCTTCTCTTTCTCACATTGAGCAGAGACCAAATAAAGAATTCTTACGATTTGCATATGCACCAGTTGAGGGCATCGTTCTTACTGAAGTTCAACTCATGTTTCAAATGGGTTACTCCCTCTAGCACGCAGACGGGATATGAAAGACTTCCAAAATGCTCTTTTGTTTCATCTAATTTTTTTTTTTCTTTGTTCCAACTGTATTTTTCCGTCTCTGTCCTCCATTCCTAGCTAAATTCTGTTATCCCTATAAAAAAAATTGATAGTGACTGAAGGTTTCCTTTCATCTTTATTGTCTGAAAGAACCACTTAAACTGTTATTAGTATTTGAACATACTTTCTCCTTTTTTCTTTTTACGACACTCACCCTCGGTTATATTGCCTGAAATAATAGAAGTTAGTATTATATTCAAAATGCATGTTTCAACTAATATTGGCAGAAATGTAGCCATAAGATTGTGATTTAGATGACTATGAACTTCTTTTAGATTATTTGAAATAATAACTGTTTTGCTACACAGGATGCAAGTAGAACTGTGTAAACCTGAGTTACTTACCGGTAACGACCAACAGGGGAATTTTGATTACATTACAGCAAAAAGTGGAGGAAGGATAGGAGCTGCTAATGAAATTTGATGACCTAGTCATGTTTTTTATTGAGTTCTATGTATATAATTGATTGCATCCAATAACTGTGTACAAAGTCATTTCAAGTTCTTAATTATATCAAATGTACGAAGAATTGTAAAAATGGGATATTCTATTAACTAAATATCCTAGTCCAGAAAATTTAATCACCGACTTTTAGTTTTTGAAGTCATATGATGTGGTGAATATTCGAACAAAGACATTTGAGATACACTTGGTGTAAAAATAGTTCAATTCCGAGGTAAAAATTGAACTTAAATGATAGTCTAAATAGTTGGCACAACACATGATGTTATAAAATGGCTGAAATTCTCTCAACAACTAGTAATCTTTATAGAAGCAAAGCAATCTTGTGTAATTACACATTGATAATGTAAATTTTTTGGATTAAATATGTTTTTTGGGTCTTAAAATTTTGTGTTATTGTCTCTGATTTTAAAATGTCATTTGTGTTCCTTTATTTATTTTTATTTTTTTAATGTGTTTCATGGTCCTTGAAGCAAAAATATCAAAGGGAAATTCTAACGAAATATTCAGAGATCGTGAAAATCAGCATATTTTAAAAATGAAAATAAAAACACGTCATTTTGAATATGGGACTACAACTGAATTTTAGGAATTGTTGCATGTTTCAAAAGATGTTGAAACTTGAAAAACTGTTTGTAACGAAAACTCATGCATCAACTTATCAGTCTCCCTATAACAAAAAACTCATTTTCTCAATAGTTTTCTTTCTTTGACCTAAACAAAATTATATCAACTGGGTTCATAAAATTCAATTTATACTCCATCCGTCGTTTAAGAGCCTTCCAATAATCAAGAATAAAGAAATATCAAATATGCTACACTATGGTGAAAAAACAATTTAATATGATTAACATATCCATTCTCTGGCTCAATTATATTTTCTGTCCTGACCTCACTCCACTTAGCAAAAGGTATGCATACCAAATTAACTGGCCAAGTGTCTTTGAAAGTTGCAAAAGGTGAATTAATATCTTTTAGTTGAATTGAAATAGAAAAGAAAAAGGTCTCGAGAGACCTAGAAGAAGCAATTTACATTAGCAGAAGCTAGTGTCCAACGCTTTTATTGTATTTCTTTTCATTGTTCTAGTGAATATTATTCCACCCTTTTGATAATAAACTACAAAAGAACATGCATTGCAGACACTGCACTAAAGAGGCTTTTATTTGACCGAATAATTTAATTTACATCATGATTACCAAAAGAGTCTTCTACTCTATATGCTTCCGAGCCAAATATAACGTGCACCAGAAAACCAACGCGGAAGCAGAGCCGTTCTTGTAACACCTTCCAGCAGTGAAAATGGGGTGTTGCCCAGCAGCAAGAGGAAATAGTAGACCAGAGAGGACTTTAGATGACAGTTCCACTTGGAATCAATGCATCCTTGATTACTGTGACAATCCCACTTTTTATGAAATAACCTTCAGTTTCCCTTGCAGCTTCTTGCACATTGTCACTGTTAATGATCTGAGAATTGAAACAAGATGTAAGTTATGAGTGAATGATTTTCCATGTAAACTTGATTAAATATCAAAAAGTTAGTTTTGTAAACTCCATTTCCCTCACTCTTCCAGCATGAATGTGGAGCAAAATATGGAAGAATGAGAGAACAATGCACTTAGACAGGAGAGAAAGAATATGATTGCGAAAAAAAATTCTGATGAGACTGTATATAACCTTCACATCGTCTCCAATTCTAGCATTCTTGTCAATAATTGCCCTTTTGATATGAGAATTCTTGCCAATACCAATCGGAACACTGCCTTTAGCAGCCAAAAACCTCCTATCAGCATCTGTCTGCAGCACACCAATCAGAAAACCAATACTAAAGTTAGTACTTCTAGTCAAACCAAAGTCAATTCCTATTAACTTAACTATGTGACAGCTATTTAGCAATGTTACCTCGTAATAATCTGCCCCCATTAACAATGTGTCCTCAATAATTGCACCTTCTGATATGCAAGATCGCAGTCCAACCACAGAATGATGAATTTTGCAGTTCTGTGGAACAAAATATTGAAAACAAGGTTATTTTTCAACAAGGTTATCTTTGCCAAGAAATGTACAAATTTGTGCCATGCTATTAACGATGGACTAAGGGAAAATATGAATTTTTTGGAAAAGCTTGCCTTAATTACACATCCTTCACCAATAACACTATCGGTGATATCAGCATCAAGCATCTTAGATGGAGGCAAATACCGAGGTTGGGTGTAGATTGGAGATGAACGATCATAGAAACTGCAACCAATGTCCCAACAAACATTAAACATCTCAGTGAAGCTGTTATTATGGTTAAAATAAAACAGACAGTAGGATGAATAAATAAAAGGCCAACATTAAGTTACCTAAAATCTGGGACTGGCTTTTTGGTGATTCCCAGATTTGCATTATAGAAAGCCTCAATTGTACCGATATCTTCCCAGTATCCATCGTATAAATAAGCTTGCACCTAAGCAGATTCACAATACGTCAATGATACAGTTGCTAAAGATCTGAAAAACTTTTCTAGCAAAACTATACACATTTTCTTTGTATTGACAGATAGAAGGAATTCTTACTCTCATCCCAAGTTCGGTTGCACCAGGAATAACTTCACTCCCAAAGTCGTTTGCACCAGGAAACTTGTCGCGGAGCAGATCTAGCATCACATGTTTGCTTACAACATATATACCCATACTAGCAATATAAGGCATTTCCTTTGCTCTCTCGTCATCGAGACCCAAAATAGTAGTATCAACCTAATACAGAAAAGTCATAGCAGAACTCTTTAAGCAGTTATAACTAAAGAACAAATAACAACAAAAAAAGAGCATATTATATGGCCTCACTTTCATAGCTTTCAACTGTTCTCCTTTTGGCTTCTCGGAAAATTCAATTATACGCCCCTCTTCATCAATCTTCATTAGACCGAATGCAGTGGCACGTGCTTCATCCATTGGCAATGCAGCAACAGTGATATCAGCATCACTTTCCCTGTGTGCTTGTATAAATCTCTCATAATCCATTCGATACAAATGGTCACCAGCAAGAACTAAGTATTCCAAAACATTGTGCTCCTCGAAAAGCCATAAATATTGCCTCACCGCATCTGCAGTTCCCTGTAACAGTAACAAGATAGTTCTAGACTACCATAAGTGATCATAGCAATAAACAGTAACAATAGAAAACATATATAAGGTTGCTTATTACCTGGAACCAGTTTGGATTCTCAGGACTCTGCTGTGCAGCAAGAACCTCAACGAAACCTTCATTTTTGTAACCACCCATATTGCTTGCATATGCACGGGACAAGTGCCTATTCAAGGATGCTGAATTGAATTGTGTGAGGACATAGATCTTTGATATGTTACTATTTAGGCAGTTGCTAACAGGGATATCAATCAGCCTATAGTTTGCTCCAAGAGGAACAGCTGGTTTTGCCCGCTTCTTGGTCAATGGATAAAGACGCGTCCCGGCACCCCCTCCAAGTATAATACCAAGCACACTCTGAAAACCATCATAAAAATCATTACATTACATTACATTCACGACTGGCCCTGCCAAATTCCAATATAGTTCCTAACAAATATGCCGAAATAAAAATACAGGGTTAACATTTTCCATGTAATAGTTCTTGCTTTGTATTGGTCTAGCATCAAGTTTCACCAATCTAGCAGCCACAGCCCACATGATAATATTGTGAGAATCAAGTACCAACAAACTCATGTGCACAATCATTACTCAATTGCACAAACAATGAGGAAACAAGCAAGTTTGCATTTTGAATATGAAGCACGGACATTCCTCGGATTAGGCGTGTCCCCGTGTCGGACACGCATCGGTGTCGGCACTGACACATATGATACCATTGAATTATGTGATATTCTCAAATTATTATCGGTGTCGGCGTGTCAGTGTCCGTGTAGTGTCCTTGTCTTTATCCGTGCTTCATAGATTTTGATCATTTCAAATTAGTGTGATAGTGCAAATAATGTCATGATTGGACTTGACATTATCAATCATATGAGGTAAACTCAACAAAACATATTTAAAAAAGCATACAAATTGAGTCAGAACCAACCACATTCAAAAACTCAAATAAAGAAACCCAACCCAACAAACACATAACATCTTACTCAATTAAAATTTTCATTGTGTTAAAAACTCATCATTTTTCCAATCTGATCTAACTTAATAAACCCAAAAACACACTACAACATTCAAGAGAACCCATTATCAACAAACTCCAATTATGCATACCCAATTGCTAAAACATTGAGAAAACAAACAAAAGATTGAATTTTTCTCATTTCAAACACACCCCACTTTCTCTATCTCTCACTACACTCAAACCAAAAATAGTCAAAGTCACAAAACAAAGGTAAAGACAAGTCAACTAACTCTGCTAGCATCTGGATCAAGACAAGTCTGAGAGTTTTTGGAATCGGAAACAGCCTTGGGAGAAACAATGAAGGGTTTGCAACCATAGCTTCTTCTTGTTGAAACTGTGGTGATCTTATCACCACAGAGCTGTGATGAAGTGAATGAGAGGTTGCGTGCAATGGCTTTGGATGATGAAGAAGAAGAAGAGGATGATGATGAAGGTACTTTGAGAACACCGATCGAAGCCATTGAAGCCATATAGATGGCTTTTCGAGGTCTGCACTGAGTGTGTGTGAATTCTCTCACTCACTCACTCTGTTGCAATGCAAAGACAAACAAAGAAATCATTGAGTGGTTCTCTATTCACCTCTTACTTATGTTATTTTTGGTACAATGTTTATTTATTTATTATTATTTATTTATATTCATGATCAATGATCATGATTCCATATTTTTAGCCCATATATACCACTTTATTTATGTTGTTTTAGACCGAAAGAAGAAAAAAAAAAGGTTAGTTGGTTAAATTTATATTGTTTGATAAAATTAGTTGTAGACCTAGTTAATAAATATAAAATGATGTAAAAAAGATAGATTTAATTCAAATTTAATTTCTTTTGACTAATAAAGTTGATAATGGTAAAATTGAGAACGAAATTGATAAGCTATAAACTCAAATACTTATTTATTTTTTTGAAAAAGCTAAAGAAATTATACTAAAAACCAAATAAAGCTCACCTAACGTAAGGTGTAGCAGAGCAACTTAATAATGATATAAATTTGTTTCATGCTGTTTTGTCTAATATTGTGTTGCTTTGTTCAATACTTATATTTTAGCATATCAAACACATCCATAAACTACAAACTATCTATCATCATAGTTGCAACCTAGTTCTTTGGACGTGATGATATTTTACGTAGGATTTCGGGTTCAATCTCGGTTCACCACACTCCCCCATGTATGTTTATTTGAGTATGTATTGCCTACTATACCAATAATAAAATAAAATATAAGCTATAAGATATCGACTATAACTAAATTTTCTGCAATATTTTTCATGTCACTTCCCCCTTGCAGAAAAATGAATTCACTATTTTTTGTGTTTAAAATTGTAGAGACTTGTGTATTATTTAGTTTATCTGTAGAAATACAAATTTCGTCAGGGGAAAGTGACATCAAAATATATTCCTAATTAAGTGGATATTCTCTAAGGCTAGGAAAGGGCACTGCAAATTGCAATGGGATCACGTGAAAGTTTCAAGCAATATTTGTCCACTAGAGAGTAGAGGTATGTTTTGTTTATGATTTGCAATTTGGACCGTTCTTTTTTTTTTTCCTTAAAATTATATAGATTAGATTAGAAAACCATAATGGGTGAAGGAGGGTCGTTGAAAATCTGCTTACAAAACAATGAGACAGTACATGCATATCTCATTTCCATGCAAATAAATCTTATTTTTAAAAGATTGATATTATTACCCTACAAAGTCATATTTAAAAAAATATATTGACATTTCATGATGAATCAATTATAAATAAAGAGTATTAATTGTGTAAAAAATAAAGAGTATTAAGAAGAGTATTCTTAACATTTCTATTGTATGTACTGTCAAACAATAATTCCTATCATGTGTATGTTTTTTCTATATAAATTATTGTTTGTTTTCATGACCTTAACTTCCTACCAAGAATTAGTATACATTTTTGGTACATTGGATCTTTCAAAATAACATCAGATCCAATTCAGCTCATAAAAAACTTTTGGGTGTCTTTGTTTTTTCTTTTTTTTTTTAAATAGAGGTTTGGCCTTGGAAACATATATCTGCTCTTACTAGAAATTTTAGTGCATATTTGGGTTTAAAATTCGCAAACGTCATTTTGATTCAACTTTATTCTATAAAGTTAAGTTTATAAAAGTTTACTGTGAAAACAAAGTATTGACTATTGAGGTTCGGAAGAAACTGCTCCTCCTGCTTCATACCATAATTGGCTGCCACAGGGTGTATGTATTTCATCATTAAGCATTCAGATTCAAATAAAAGAAGATTACACAGCAAAAAGCAATTTAGTTTCAATTTGTTTAAAAAATTAAAAATGGCCAAAATTAATCACACTTCCGTTTTTTTTTTTTTTGTAAAATTACACAAGTATTTCATTGGAAAGGGGGAGAAATAAGGTAATGGAAACCCACTTATAAGAATTAAGAATAGACACCGGCAATGGAAACATGTTCTTACAAAACAATCCTAATAATATCATGTCACAAAAAATTTCTCAAAAATTAAAAAAAAATGTCACAAAAAAGCCAAATTGCTCTACCACTGAGTGTAGCCTTTGGGAGGGACACAAGGTAAACTCAATTTTGACAGATGTGACAAATATTTGCTGAATTGCTTGAGAAATCCTTCAGCATAATCAACTAATCATAAACAATATCTGCAGCTTAATATTAAAAACAGCATCACTAAGGCAACTAACTATATGAAAACTATTAAAAAAACACAAACTCACATATATGCACTAAATAGATTATGCAGTTAAAACACACACACACACACACGATGTAAAACTGAGCGCCATAGGAATACTATATTCTTCTAGTATTAAATATTTTCCCATATAAAGTGCAACATACAGAGCTTCCACCATAGTAGGGATCAAGGGAAATTTGAATCTATTGTAGTAGGTAGCATTACATTAAACCCGTGAGTGTGATCTCCACACAGAGGCATCCAAATATTGTGCCAAGGCTCCCCCATTTAATATTTTCATTTTTCCATATCTAGAGTATTATCAACTAAAAACTACAAGCATCAAGTTATAAAATGATTTAGTAAAAAAAAAAGTTATAAAATAATATAAAATAAACTTAAGTACAATTCAAAGTCAAAATTGTGGCTTGTGGACAATAGGTATAGATAAAATAAATCCTCATAAGTATAATACTTAGTCTTCTTCCCTATCCTTGAACGCATAGAAGATATAAAAATTAAACACCCACAAACATAATGAACATCACAATGAAAGTTGGTTATCCATCTAACAATTTTCTATATATTGAAACGAAATGTAAGACAGACTGAGAAATTACAACTTCCTAAAGAAACTTAGATAAACTATAGTACTTGAAACATGATGAGCTCAAACACTAGTCCTTGAATGACTACGTTCAGAGACAAACTGCAGACCACATTGCATTATAAAATTGATTGATGATTGTTAAAGGCAATCACTAAAGCATTAGTTTCCCCACTCTATTCTGCAACGCAATCAAGGTACAAAAAGAACTCGGTAGAAGTTATATCAATTGATTGATCTTTTACATGGGTAATAAGAGACAACAGCCAGAACCTCAATCTATCTTTACTGATGAGAACAGGTAGTGCACAAAGTAGAATGACATAAGGAAGCCAATGGTGCCAGTTGACAACATGATTGCAATTGCCATGAGTAGTGAATAGCCAAGGTAAAGGGTAGCTGACACAGGTCCACTCAAACTCTGCAGGTCGAAAACCAAGTAGTTAATGGAGTACAAGAATACATAAAGAGCAACAGAACCTGAAGCATAGAATGCCTTCCACCACCACCGCCAATCTTCCACACACAGATGCATATATGTGAGCACCACCGACACCTCAGCACAAACAACAATCAGCAATAGAAGAACAACCAACAGGAAACCAAACACGTAATAGAACCTCCCGAGCCAGATACTAGAGAGGATAAAGAAAAGCTCAATGAAGAGGGTTCCAAATGGAAGAGTTCCAGCACCAAGAACAAGAAGCCATGATGGATATTTCCTTGCAGGAATTTCCCTTGGAATCTGATTGGTCCTTACAGGATATTCGATTGGCTCTCCTTTTGTCCCCATAAATCCTCCAATGAGGGTCAGAGGTACTGAAATACAGAACCAGAGGAAGAACAGCTCAAAATACAAGGAAATAGGTATAGCACCAGTACTGTTGCTGTTCCATAGAATAAAATTGAGTACTGTAAGGATAACAAAAGCAATGCCAGGAAAAAAACATGCAGCAGACCAAGAAACTGATCTCCACCCTTCTGATGTTCCTTTAATGATCCTCCATAGACGTACGCTGACATAGCCAGCGGCAATTCCAAGGATAAGATATAAAATGATCATCCCAGTTAGTAGCATCCCTCGGGATGCTGGAGACATGAAACCAAGTGCTGCAAAAACAATAGTAACAGCTGCCATTCCAAGAATTTGAACCCCATCTCCAACCATTACACACAGAAGCTTTGAGCATTCAGGCTCCCTAAATACATCACCTACAACAAGTTTCCACCCAGAAAGCTCCTCGTTCATCTGAGCTTGTGCCTCTTTGTCCAATTCCTCATACCTTGTCAAATCCCTTCTTACAGTTCTTAAGAAAATGACAAAAACAATGCCAGCAAGGAAAATAATAACCATCAGTGAATTTAGGATTGAGAACCAATGAACTCGAGAACCCTCCATCTTCAAATAAGCATCCCAACGTGATGGCCATCTTATATCACTTTTCACAAATTCAACATCATATGTGAATGATATCCTCTCTTGCTCTTTTATTACCTGGTATTTGTCGAGCTCATTTGGGCAGCTTACAGAAGAGATACTATCATACATTTTGTGCTTTGCCATGGCTTCAGGGTCATATTTAATACTACAGGGGACAACATGAAAACCAACTATTTCATACCCAGATGCCTTCTTCTTGTCAGCTTCAGAAATAATGCCCAAACCTTCCTCCCCAGTCCCAATAATTTCGACCCCTCTCCCTTCATATTCATGAACCAATACAGTGAATTTCAGGTGGTTAATGATGTAATCTGCACCGCCATCAGATGGAGTGTACCCAACAGGGTACCCCGTCCACTGGATTTTAACGCCATTTTGGCTAGTATACCTCATAACTGGCAAGTTGTCAAGGATCATATTCACTTGATACAGATCACGAGTTCTTTGTTTGAGTAGCTTTACCTCGTGCTCATTTAATGGTGCTGTTGTACAGAGGTAGAGAGTCTCATTTTTATTCATTCGAAATCGGTAGGGTGAATTATCAATCTGATCACCCATAAGAAGTTCTCCAAGATTCTCAGCACTTTTCTTTATCCCACCAGGGGGCTGGCAGTAAGGGAGGCTGTAGTAACTGAAGGGAAGCTCAGTTTCAATAGATGTCAACGAATTGACTTTGGCATTAATATATTCTCCATTGGAATAAGTGTGCATGTAGCTTCCCGGAAGATAAAAACCATTGCTAACTTGAGCAAAGACGGTGAAAGAAAGGAAAACCCAGTAGATGAAAGGTTTTCTTAGAGTTGGTAACTCCATTTCTTTGAACGCAAGACAACTGCAGATGCTGAGAAGTTTTCCGTGAATCAAAGCTAATTCCAACAGTGATATCAAATCTACATAGGAGCATAAATTTTAACATCAGATGCCATAGCAGTTTTTAAACAATATTAAACTAAGATGAGTAAATAATCAAATTAGCCCTTGAAATATATATACTGTTGGTCATATTAGTCCACAAAGTCCCTTATTGTATATTATTTCAGTCAAGTTAGTCTTCACATTTGATATCATGAGAACTTAATACACAGACAAAATTTCATTCAGGGAAATTTAGCATATTTCGTGTTATTCGTGGGCTAATATGAACCAATATGAACAATGTTGTAGCGTTGAGAGTTTTAAGGATTAACACGACTGTCTAACGGAAGAAACAACACACATGCATATAACACGAACAACAACAAATTCAATAACAAATCTCCATAAGAGTAAAAGTCAACAATAAATGCCAAAGATAATTGTTATTAAAATAAACAAATAATGAAATTAGTTTCTAAAAATACGGATCAATGGTCTTAAACTCGGAGATGCCGTCTACTTTTTGTTAGGATACTGCATAAATGGGTCATTGGTCAAACCGGCGGCTCACTAGTTAAATTGCAAGACTCTGTATATATTTATTTTGGTGAAACATGACTCGGTATATATAAGATAATTTTATACATATATATGATAGAATATTTTCTCGAAATTAAAGTGTAGTAAAGTGGTCAAGTACGCAAGCCCACATAAACATAACCGTAAAATATTTTTGTCGTCTTCTGCATACAATAGCCGCTGCACACATCAAACATACCACTCCTACTATAGACTCCGCACACATCAAACATACCACTCCTACTATATTTTTAACAAGTGTCTTTCTCCATATCTTTTTTTCCTTCTGCATCACCTTCCCTCTACCAAATTTTCTCCTTCTCCTAAGTATGTGTACGACTAGGCTTTCGTGTGTTACATTGTTTGACTACGGATGAGCTTTTGTACAAGGAGCTCCGCAAGACAAAACCACAACGAATGTTCGTATTTTCACTCAGCCGGATCTTTGGAGCCAGTTCTAACTGGTTTTACAGGTTTAACCACGGGGGATGACGTGATAATGTAAAAAATTCAAACACGTGGCCAAACTAAGACCAGATCTCGGTTCACAGTCAAACGGGTTCAAACAAACGGACTGCACCGGTTTTAATGACAATGTACGGAATCATTCACATTACTTCCTAACAACTGAATCTAAGCTTAAAGTCTAATTTTGTCGATACCGCAGGCACTAACTCAACCATTAAATGCACATTCAAAAACTAAATCCAAAAACCTTTATCATATTTTTGCATTTTTAAAAGCCTAATACGAAGGACATTGCAATTTTAAGAACTAATTTGACTAATTGCATGCAAACAAAACCATCAAAGTACAAAACCAAAGGTTTTAAATCAGATCCATTAATCATGAAGCATAAATGAAATAAGAACGAAACAAATCAGCTGAGAAAAAAATTAAACACTAGGTAAACTAAATTACGGTGTATTGATCACATCGCATAGTCAATAGCGAGTAAAGTATTAACAACAAAATTAAAGTAAAACAAAAATTAGCATGAAAAAATAAATCAATAAAAAAACAAACATGAGATCCAGGTACGGCGTCGTTTCACATCTTACATAGCTAGATGAGTAATTTGAGAGAGAGAGAGAGAGAGAGAGTTACCGCAGGGTTTTGCGAATGAATTGAAAGGGATTGAAGGAACAGAGAGATAGATCGAAACTGAAATGAACGCAACGCAGAAGATTATTTTGGAGTTTTGGGTGGGAGAGAGTAAGAAGGAACAAAGTGAGAAGAAGATCAGAATATGAAATGCGTTTGGTCTGAAATGGGATTTGGATTGGGTTTGGGTTGATTTGCTATGGGCCAAGCGGCCCAAGCCCGGATTTATAAAGACCGCATAAAAACCTCATAAAATCTCAAAAACCACTTTGAAATATTTTGGATTTTAGAATCCGAATAGGACGAGCGATAAGGTCATAGGATGGGAAAAATAATGTCAATTTATAAATTACTATTAGTGCAATTTTAGTGTATTTGCTTAGGTGAAATCATGATGCGACCAAAAAATAATCTCATCATATTATATCATCTCTATCTCTATCTCTATCTCTATATACATGTATTCTAAGGTGCATTTTGATGATGTGTCACCTCATCAAAGCTATCTCTTTTTTTTTGAGGTAATCTCTCATACTTATGTCAAGTGGTTCTCTTTTTCATTTTTTCTTTTTTTACATCTATTTAATACATTTTTTTAGGGAACATCTATTTAATACATATTTATTTATATAAAATTCATTCATATTCATGTAATTTTTATTATGTAACTTCCAATTAATTTGTGTAACTCCTTCCACTTCCAAATAAAAAACAATATTTTTATTTATAAATTACAAATTAGAAAAATTTAGTGCATGATTTTTCACATTTCCTCTCACCCTTTATAACCACCACTTACTCCACATTCATTTTCAACTCATTTCTACCCATTTTCACAATTATACTAAATCTTAGAGTGTTTCCACCATGGTGTTATTGCTACTACCATATTCATTTGTACTAAAGTTTTATTGTATATTCTTTGTTTTTCCATGGTGAAGGAAATATTTCCTCTTTTCATTACATATATGATGCTTTTCTATGAAAAGGTATTTCTTATTTCTATTACCACTATCTCTATATATTCATGGTACTTCTGTTTGTAGAGGGGCCCCTCTGGTTACTCATGTGTTGTTCGCAGATGATTGTTTTCTTTTTTTTCAAAGCAACAGAAACTTAGGCACAGGTTATGCAGTCAATTCTTGCTACTTATGAAGCTGCATTTGGCCAAGCTATCATTCTACAGAAGTCTGAGATTTTTTACAGTCGCAGAGTCTCCGACACCCTGCAACATTCGATAACCAATATTATGGGTGTGCAGACTGTTATTGGTACCGGCAAGTATCTAGGCTTACCCTCGATGATTGGTAGGAATCGTACAACTATTTTCTCTTATGTTAAAGATCGTGTGTAGCATAAAATAAACACTTGGAGCAGTAAATGTCTTTCAAAAGCGGGTCGGGAGGTTATGATCAAATCCATTTTGCAGGCTATTCCATCTTATGTTATGAGTATTTTTATGTTGCCTCCGTCTATTATTTCTACCATAGAGAAGATGATGAACTCGTTTTGGTAGGGCCATGATGGGTCGAGTGGTCGGGGTATTCACTGGTTATCTTAGGAGAAGCTACTTATGCACAAGTCTCATGATGGCATGGGTTTCAAGGACCTTACCGCATTTAATTTGGACATGCTTGGCAAACAGGCTTGGAAGTTCTTGTCAGAGCCTCATTGCTTGGTTTCTCGAATTTTTAAGACGCGTTATTTCCTAAACAATAGTTTTTTGTCCGCTTCCTTGGGGAATAATCCTAGCTATATCTGGCGGAGTATCTTAAAGCTCGCTTCTTTGTTAGAGGGGGGGCTCGGTGGTGTATTGGGTCAGGTACCTCCATTTCTATTCTTAATGAACTTTGGTTGGCTAACGAAGCTCGACTTGATTTTAATATTCCGAATGCGCATCTGCTGCGGAATTTTTCGGTTAATAGCTTATTTCACCCTCTTTCTAAATCCTGGAATAAGGAACTTATACATCAAGTCTTTGATTCTAATACGACAACTACTATTTTACAAACTATGTTGTTTGAACAAGTGGTAGAAGATAAACTGATTTTGAAAGCCGAGAGGAATGGTTTATATTCTGTCAATAGCGCGTATCAACTCTGTGTTGAGGAATTGGTGGATACTTCTCACTTCCGGCAACCTGGGTATTGGTTTGGAATTTGGCGGTTAAAAGTCCCTCTGAAGGTTAAGAATTTAGTGTCGCGTATGTGTCGTGGTTGTTTACCTGCACGGGTCCGGCTACAAGATAAAGGAGTTCATTGCCCCCTTGATTGTGTTCTTTGCGAAGGACCCCATGAAGATTTACAACATGTCTTCTTTGATTATCCTTTTGCTTTGCAGGTGTGGCTTAGATTCAGGCTTCGGGATGTAGTGCAACTTGCCTGCACACACGCGAGTAGTGTTGTTGCCTCTATTTTCCATTTATTGCAGGTGCTTCCGCGTGTCGAGAGTCAACAATTTGCTGCTCTATTATGGAGCTTGTGGAAGTACATGAACTTACGACTTTGGCATGGAGAGACCGAAACAGTTGCACAGATTGTGAACAGAGCTCAACATCTCATAGAGGTTTAACCATGGCTAATGCACCCCCAGTTGAAGCTAAATGCAGCAACACAGCTGGTCATAATGTACCCGCTCTTTCCATTACTTCGGCTGCCAGAAATATGGGGCAGCAACGTCACCCGAGTATGTTTCCTACTTCTTGGCAGCGACCTCGGCGGGGTAGAGTGAAATGTAATGTGGATGCCTCTTTCTCGGCTGAACTGAATAAAATAGGGATTGGTATGTGTATTCGTGACGAAGAGGGTGTGTTTATTCTCGCTAAATCTATATTGTTGCCGGTTCTGCATACTGTTAATGTTGGCGAAGCCATGGGTCTCTTTTATGCATTGGAATGGCTTAGTGATATGAGGTTTGATCATGTTGATTTTGCCTTGGACTCAAAAATTACCGTGGATGTTTTCAACCACCCTTGTCTAGATATTACTACATTTGGACTTATTATCTCCGCTTGCAGAAGTCTGTTTAGTTCAAAGCTTACAAACTCTAAGGCTGAGTTTAATTGGAGACAAGCAAATGAGGTAGCTCACGCTCTTGCCGGGGGTTACCACATTATTAGCTAGTTCCACCACCTATTCTATTGTACCTCGTTGTATTGAACATCTGATTATTAATGAAATGTTATAAGCACGTTTTATTAAAAAAAAAAATTGTCCGTATATATTTTTTATAAGTGTTAGAAAGTGAGTAATTTCATGTCATATTTTAAGGCACTTTAGTTACTTGTTTTACAAGTTAAGCAAGGAAAGCTAAGAATTGATGAATAAATGTCATTTATGCTTTGTATGCCTTACTCTACCCCATTTGTGAAGGAAAATGCAAGCCAGAATTGAAATTATCAAAGAATCATGGAGAAAAGAAAAAGTCAACTCGCCAGGGCGAGCACAAGGCGAGGCCACAACGAGCTTAGGCAGAGAGCATCAAAATATCAAATCTAAGCCTTGCCACAGCGAGTGAATGGCGAACTAACTCGCCATGGCAAGTTCAGGGCGAGCCTACAGCGAGCTTAGGCAGAGAGCATCAAAAATATCAAGTCATCAGTGCGCCACAGCGAGGCCACGACGAGCTTGCAGCGAGGAGCTCCAGAAAGGAATGAAGCAGGGAACTCACCCAGCGAGCCTTACACTCGCCCAGCGAGCTAAGGCGGTTTCAGAATAATTGATGACGTGGCTAAAACCCACTGGCGAAGAAAGCTCAACTCGCCTGGCGAGCTGAATCTCGCTCAGCGAGATGTCACTTTCTAGTCATTCTATTTAAGCTTTTTCTCATACTTTTAGATATTATTAGGTTATATTTTTTAGACAGAAAATAGGGCTAAAAGAGGTGTTCTTCACAGAGCAAAAGTGATTAAGTGTAGATTAACTAAGAATCTTTGAGAAATCAAGCCTTAGCAATGGATCTTCATCTTTCTTTCCACTTTTGTATTGTTGTCATGACAATGATCAATTAAATCTCCTTTGTTGGGATTAGAGGTACTTAATCAAGCTTAGATGTAATCTTTTGATCTTTCAAATATATGATTCTAGCATTTTATGTAATATTGAGTTTATTCTTGTTATTCATTCTTATGTTTGATTTTAATGTTATTGAAAAATACTTTTGAATCTTGGGTTAGAATAATCTTCTATCAAAATAAGAATTCTAGACATAGGATTGTGTTTTGATAATCATATAAAGTATCAGAACGTTGTTGGAACAAAATGTGAAACAACTCTCTGAATATAGGGGGAGATTGTTGGAACAATTTGTATGAACATCTCTCTCTAAGGTTTTGATGATAACAAAGTGTTAAAAAGAAAATTGGTTATTTGTTAATGTTTTGTTCAAGTTATGCAGAACCACGTGTTTAATGATTGGTATTCAATATTGGTTATGGAAGAACAAGCTAAGAGCAAGAAGGAAAGCTTAGAAGCAATGTTGCAAAATGGAAGGAAAACTGGGTCTGAAGGGTAAGTCTGAAGGCTGAGTCTGAAGGGTGCATCTGAAGCCTGAGTCTGAAGAGTGTGTCTGAAGGCAGCTTCTGAAGGCTGAGTCTGAGGGTCAACGAAAGTCAACGTCTGAAGAAGTGCGTCTGATGAACAGTGCTTCTGAAGGTCAACAAAAGTCAACGTCTGAAGACCAGCGTCTGATGAACAGTGCTTCTGAAGTCTGAGTCTGAAGAAGAGCTTCTGAAGTACTGTTCACGCAGAAGCTTCTGAAGTCTGATGTGGCAAGAAAAGCAACTGGTACAGTGCGCATTTAATGCCTGGAGTGTCAGAGCGCCCCCAATGGAACAATTGTCTCCCTGACTCAAACATACCCCAGCTTTTAAGGATTGGAAATTCAAAAATGGCTGCTGCTCCCGCTTTTCAGTCCAGTTTAGCTCACAAACACAGCCTGGCCTAGCTCCATCTATGCAACGGCTCTTTGCTTAACTTCTGCAAATCTTCAACAGCTCTAATTCCCTCTATATAAGGAAGAAGAATTGAAGAAGAATTTGCTAAGACTTTTTGAACAAAAACTGTCTGAAACGTGCTCTGTTATTCTGCAGAAATCATAGTTCACCAAACACTTAGAAATTCTTTCAATCTTTTGTATCTTAGAATTTCTTAAGGTTAAGAGTCTAAACCTGAGTTGTATTAAGTGAACACCTCTGATATTTTATCAAGTGTTCAATCCAAACTTACTTTCTTTGTAATTCAGTTCGGTTTTAAGTCTCAGTCTGAATACTGAGCATTTGTAACCTCATTCCTTTGTGGTCTGAGCTGTTAGAGTCTCATTCTTTTGTGGTCTGAGCAGGCAGTCTTATTCCTTTGTGGTCTAAGCAAGGTTGGTTCATTCCTTTGTGGTCTGAACATTAGAAGTCTCTTCCTTTGTGGTTGAGCAACTGAAAATCTCATTCCTTTGTGGTCTGAGTAATTGTAATCAGGCTGATTATAGTTAAAATCTCTTGTTAGTAACAAGGGGACTAGACTACTTCCAACTTGTGGAAGGAACTAGTATAAAAACATTGTGTGTCCTCTCTTTCCTTCTCTCTTTGTTTTTAATCCGCTGCATATACTCTTTGAAAACAGTTCAGAACCTGCTTCTGAACCTGTCTTAAGTTTTGAGAAGAAAAGAAACCTGTTTTTGAGTCCACACAATTCAACCCCCCCTTCTTGTGTGTGTTTTTCTCACCTTCAGTTGGTATCAGAGCTCCGGTTCTGATATTAACACTTAACAGTGTGTCAGTAAGATCCTGAGAAAAACATTCATCTAGTGGTTCCCCTCCTCCTCCTGGTGGTAGACATACATCATATTCTTATGACTATGGTACTGAAGAAAAGAAATCTAGGTCACACAATAAACCCCCTATGTTTACTGGTGACCCAGAAAAGTTCTCATGGTGGAAGAGCAAAATGTACAGCCATATAATTGGCATTGACGATTCACTATGGGACATTATTGAAGATGGAATCACAATTCCAGTTGATGAAGAAGGTGTTGCTGTCAACAGAAGAGCTTTGAGTGATGCAGAAAGAAAGATTTATAGAAAGCATCACAATGTGAGAGGAATCATTGTGGATTCCCTACCTCACACTGAGTATCAGAAGCTGAGTGACAAGTCTACAACAAAGGCCATCTTCACATCCCTCTGCTCTAACTATGAAGGTAACAAAAAGGTTAGAGAAGCTAAGGCAAACATTCTTGTTCAGCAATATGAATTGTTCATAATGAAAGAGGATGAAAATATTGAGACAATGTTCTCAAGATTTCAGACTCTAGTTTCTGGACTTCAGATTCTGAAGAAAAGTTATACCACAGCTGATCATGTGAACAAAATCCTTAGAAGTCTGCCATCTAAATGGAGACCTAAAGTGACTGCTATTGAGGAAGCTAAGGATCTGAATACTTTAAGTATTGAGGATCTTATAAGCTCCCTCAAGGTGCATGAATTGGGACTCAATGAGGATGAGTCTGTTAGAGAACCAAAATCAATAGCTCTGAAATCTAAAAGAAAGCCTGTTAAAGCTTTGAAAGCTATTGAATCTGATGAAGAATTTCCTGAGGGAAATTCTGAAGAAGATTCAGATGCTGATGAACTTGCAATGCTTTCTAAAAGAATTCAGTATCTAATGAATAGAAAGAAAAAATTCTCTAACAGAAGCAGTAACTTTAGAGGATCTGGTTCAAAGAGGGAAAACCAGAAGGAATGCTACAACTACAAGAAACCTGGCCACTTCATTGCTGAATGTCCTGATCTTCAGAAGGACAAATCAAAGGAAAAAGCAAAGAAGTCCAACTCAAAGTCCAGCAGTTTCAGAAACAAGCTTAAAAAGAGTCTCATGGCAACATGGGATGATCTGGACAATGAGTCTGAATCTGATGAAGAGGAAGCAAACCTAGCTTTGATGGCAACTGCATTTTCTGATGCAGAATCCTGTTCAGATTCAGATGATGAAGATGAGGTATATTCTGAACTCACTAGATCTGAATTAATTGAAACAGTTAAAGATCTTATGAGCCACCTCAAAAGCAAGTTAGGAGAAATAAAATCTTTGAAAAATAAATCTAACTTGCTGTCTGAAGAAAATCTCAAACTTCAGAATCAAATAATTGAGTTTGATGAAGAAGTTAGAGAACTCAGAGATGAGGCTCATAAGAAACCTGAAGCAATTCCTAATGAACATGAAATTGCTCTTCAAGACTTCATTTTAACTGGAATCAATAGAAGTAAGATTGCTTCTATGATTTATAACATTGTCAGGAACAAAGGTGAAGGTATTGGTTTTGATTCATTCAATCATTCAAATGAATGTTCTGAAAACAATTTAAATGGCAATGATATATGCTTTGTGCCTGCTTCTGATAATTCTGAGAAACAGAAATTAGCAGAAACTGAGACTGAGTCTGAAGTTCTGAACTGCTCAGACTCTAAAGCTTCTGAACCTAAGGGTAAGATGAAGGCAGATGTTAAAACCTTGCCTAAATTTAAGCCAAAAGGTCCTAAGCCTAAGAGTAAGAGAAAATCAGACTCTAAACCTGAAAATGTTCAGAGTCTGAAGAGTTCAGAACCTGAAACTAGTAAGTCTCAGAGTCTGAATAATTCAAATTCAAATTTTACAAAGACTGGGTTTATGAAAACTTCAAAAACTACTAAACCAGTCAATACAAAACATTTTCAATCTCAGAATGTTAAGCAAAGCAAGCAAAAGCAAGCCAATCTGTTTTCTGCTTCTGATTGTTTTAAGAAAGGTAAATCTGAAGCTTGCCTTGTGTCTGAAGCAAAAAAAATTAGAGTTCTGAAGAAATCAGAACCAAAGTACTCAATGGTTCAGACTCTAAACAAATCAGAACCAAAGACTTTCAAGTCTCAGGTTCTGAAGAAATCTGAGTTAAAACCATTGAGAACTCAGGTTCTGAAGAACTCAGGTTCTGAAACCCAGACTTATTCCAGATATAAGGATTCATATCCAAAGTATCAGGACAAGTCTGAATATCATAACTTCAGACACAAGATGAAAAAGCCAAAACCTTTCAGAACTAACCCCAAAGGACCCATGAAAATCTGGGTACCTAAGCCTGAGATCATTTCTATTGCAGATATGCTTGTCATCCAGAGAAAAGGAAAGGTCCTGGTACCTGGACAGTGGATGCTCGCCTCATATGACAGGAGACAAGTCTATGTTCCAAACCCTGACTCAGAAAGAGGGAGGAACTGTGGGGTTTGGAGGAAGTCAGAAAGGAAAGATCATTGGTACTGGTAAGATAGGTAATTCTTCCCTGTACATTGATGATGTTTGGCTGGTAGATGGACTTAGACATAATTTACTTAGCATAAGTCAATTATGTGATAGTAATTATGAAGTCTTGTTTAATAAGAACACATGTACTGTAATCAATAACAAAGATAAGTCTGTAGTGTTCAAAGGAAACAGGAAAAACAATGTTTATAAGATAAATTTTTCTGAACTGGTTCAGCAGAAGGTAGTTTGCCTTCTGTCTGTGAGTGATGAGAAGTGGGTTTGGCACAAAAGGCTGGGACATGCTAACTGGAGACTCATCTCTAAGCTTAGCAAGTTACAGCTGGTCAGAGGCCTACCTAAAATTGACTATCACTCAGATGCTCTTTGTGCAGCATGCCAAATTGGAAAATTTTCTAAAACCTCTTTTAAATCTAAAAACATTGTTTCCACCTCAAAACCTTTAGAACTCCTTCACATTGATTTGTTTGGTCCTGTTGGAACAGCTTCAATCAATGGGAAGAAGTATGGACTTGTAATTGTTGATGATTATAGTAGGTGGACTTGGGTTAAGTTCCTTAGAACTAAAAATGAAACATATGATGTGCTTTTCAAATTCTGCAAACAAGTACAAAATGAAACTGATTTGAAAATTTTAAAAATCAGAAGTGATCATGGTGGGGAATTTGAAAATGAACCTTTTGAAATTTTTTGTGAAGATCATGGAATTCTCCATGAGTTATCTTCTCCTAGAACTCCACAACAAAATGGAGTTGTAGAGAGAAAGAACAGATCTTTACAGGAAATGGCCAGAACCATGATCCGTGAATCCAAAATTGCTAAGTACTTTTGGGCAGAAGCTGTAAACACAGTGTGCGCACCTCGTTTTTTTCCTCGGGAAAAAGACGCGCAAATCCTCCGAGGTCGTTCGCAAACGCTCGGAGGGCCTTTGTGAAGCCGCCACCAAAGTTTTTGTGTAAAGGGAACGTTGATAAACCCTTAAGTTTTTTTTTGTTGTAAAGGGAAACGATAATAAAACCCTTTAGACGATGAGGATAAGGATTTGGTCATCGCAACCATTGTCGGGTTCGGGAGTCGATTACGCAAGGGGAAGGTATTAGCACCCCTCACGTCCGTTGTACTCAACGGGAACCTTCTATTTGGTTTAAAGCTTGAATTGTTTTTTAAATATTTTGCGTGCATGTTCATTTATGTTAAAAACATAATAAAAGGGGGAAAAGAGATAAAAACAAACGAAAGAAAAAAAAGTTTTTTATTATTGCGCTTGACAAGATGTCGATCTTGCTCCTACGTATCTCCCGGTAGTCGGAGAATTCAAAGCGTACGTAGTTCTTTGGTAGAAAAACGTACATGTGTTGGTTGATTTTAAATGGACGATGTTTTAACCGAATTCTTGCGATTAAAACGTAGCTTGTATGCTCGCACTTGGAGACTTATTAAGCGTTTGTTCGTGAATCACATTAGAATTGTTAAAAGGTACGTCCGTTAGAGTAAAGGGTTGAATTGGTCGCTATGGGACCAAGGGAGGTGCAATGGACTCAAACGAGTCAAACATTGACCGAGTGGACTCAAACGAGTCGGGCGATTGTTCGATTGATCCACTGAGATCAAGAACGGGTACAATGGACTCGGACGAGTCGAACATTGACCGAGTGGACTCAAATGAGTCGAGGGGTTGAGTCTAATGGCCAACCGGGGACCAAAAGGCTTGGATTGACCACAAGGGGCCAAGATTTGGTTTGGTTAGGGTTGTACATATTGAAAAAAAAAGGGAATGACGATTGTCCGAGCGACGAGACATACGTCACGCATTCGTACAATCGGGGCGATGGAGAGACATACGTCACACCATCCCTTTTTCATTCATGTTTTTGGGTTGAATTCTTTAGAAATCCCAAGGTATGTCAAAACATTTGGTTTGAAAACCCAAAATGGGAAGGTTTAGCAAATTTGCTAAAAAAACGCGCAAGTTCGTCTCATTTTGCGAAAATGCGAACGTAAACGGTGTATGTTCATCTTTGAGTTTTGAACATCAGGAACAATATTTATTGTTCAAGTTTAGATTGAAATGATGAACATAGCTTGTTTGTTCATGCTTGTTTGAGAGTTTGGGAAGATAACTTGTTTTGCAAGTTATCCACAAAATGGTCATACGAACTTGTGATTTTGTCAAAATTATGCAAAATCCTTGTTGTGGTTTGAAGAACATGGGTTTAAAAACTCTTAGGTTCTGAGCTCTGGGGCTAGAACCTCAAAAATTGGTCATTTTGACACAAAAACTCAGGTTCTGAGTTCTGTCATGGTCGCACTGCGACCATGACTTCGCACTGCGAAGCATGCGAAATTTTGGGTTCAGAAGCTGTTTCTGAACTTTTGTTCAGAAACAACTTCTGAACACACTCAGGACCTTATAGATGGGTGAAAAACTTTGAGTTTTTGGGGTGAAAAGGGTTGGACAAACCAGTTTTGATGTTTTGAAAACCTTGGGATTTCTTTGAAATTCAAAAGGGGTTTTTTAGAATCAAATGGTTTTGAACCAAAATAGCTATGCAAACACAATTATAAATGCAAGATAAGTGCTTAGAAACTTACAGAACTCCTTAGCAAAGCTCCAGCTGCACTTGATTTGATTTGGTTAAAGGCTTTCACAAGAGGTTTGAATATTGGTGAAGGTTTTGGAACTTTGGAAAGCTTTGTGTTGGATGGATTGTTTCTGGTTATTTTGTGGAGTTTTGTAGGCTAAAATGAGTAGAGTTTCTGCTCTTGAAATGCTGTTGTTAACTGTGTTTGTATCCTTGGGCATTGCCTTCTATTTATAGGCCAAAACCAAATCTTTTTCATCATTACACAATCCCAAAATTCAGCTGATTTGTGGCCAAGATTAAGCTGAATCCCTTTGCATTAAATGCTAATGGATAGAGGCAACCTTGCCTTGTACCAAGGGGCAAGATCCAGCTTGATTTCAGCCACAAATTCAACTAATTCTAGAAGGTAATGATGAAGAACAAAGCTGATTTGCAATTGGCTAATGCTTGGGGATCAATCCTTGCAATCTCAATGGTTGGTCAATGAAAACGTGCACTGTAATGTGCAGAGATTGAGGGATGAAAAAAGGCTATAATTGGCTGGTGTGAGAGGGTGAAAAGCTGCTGCAAAACAGAGTAGGCAATCATGGTTTTTCAAGTGAAAAATCCAGCTGGTTTGACTGGTTTTGGGGGGAGCAAGCAGGAGGAAAGTCCTCAAGCAGGTGGCTGGCAACCTTGTGGTGGTTAGCAGGTCACATGGGAGGGACTAGAGCTGCCCAAGGGCAAGCCCACTTGCTTGTCACATGCTAGGTTGGAAGAAAAAGCTTCCAACCTTGGCATTAATGGCAAGTCCTTCAATTCTGGTTTTGCTTGGCCCAATTAGCCATGAATGCTACTTAAAATAATTATGGAAATGATATGCAACAAATTCTGGAATTAAATCAAAGAAACCAAAAATCTGCAGAAAAATCGCAGACTTCGCAGTGCGAAGTGAGCTTCGCAGTGCGAAGTCCTCAATTTTGAAATGTTGACTTTTCTGTTGACTTTTGTTGACTTTTGACTTTTTTCCCCTCTTTTGATTCTTTTTGATTTTTTTGTTTTAAAATGCGTAGGACAAAATTAGGGTACTACAGCTGCCCCTACTTAATTGTGTCTTCGCATAGAGTGCGTGAGTGCCGAGGGCATCTCATGAACTCTTTGCGAAGATCAATTAAGTAAAAAAGAAGGACCCGAATTTTGTCCTTCGCGAAATGCAAATGCAATGGTTGGTAAAGGTTGATCGTATCCAGCCGCTAACACTGGAGGTAGATCCACCGGGGGATGAAGGTAATCTTATCTAGGCACTGCTTCTAGAGGTCGATTCCTGAGGATGGTGATTTACTCTAGGCACTGTCACTAGAGGTTGGAACATTGAGGGAGGTGATCTACTCTAGGTACTGCTTCTAGAGGTCGATACCTAAGATGGAGGTTTACTCTAGGTACTGCTTCTAGAGGTGGATACCTAAGCTAGGTGATCTTATTCAGGTACTGCTTCTGAATGTCGATTCCTAACGAGCTGTGATCTTATTCAGCCGCTAACACTGAAGGTCGATACACTGGGGGAGGTGATCTACTCTAGGTACTGCTTCTAGAGATCGATACCTAAACTAGGTGATCTTATTCAGGCACTGCTTCTGAATATCGATTCCTAACGAGCTGCGGTCTTACCCTAAATAGGTGCCCCTGGTTGAATGTTGATGGATGTTGGTGAATATGTGATACTCACTGGAGGATCCTTGTTGAGGATGCATGTTTTATGAAATGAAATGCATGTGTATGAATGGTTTTAAATATGCATGCATGAAATGAAATAATGTTGGTTGGGTGCCGAGCAGAGTCGGTCTTTGTTTGTGGTTGTGTTCATGACAGTTGGGCTTTCTCTTTTTTTGTTGGTTTTTTGGTTGGTCGGTTTGGAAGGACAAGGTCCTTTGCCTACATACCCAAATGGGATCAAAACCGGTGTAGTTCGAGCCTAAGCCCGAAGATTTGTGTGGGTTTGCCAATAATGATTGGACTTTTGTTTGGGGTTGAGACTCCCTGGGGAGTATCAATGAGGTTTGGCTTATGGGGATATAAGGATTATTTTGGAAGCATGATCGATATCCAGCCTTGGTTGGTGTTTGGATGTTTAGGGTGCTTACTGGGGAATTTTGCTCCTCCTAACCCTCGGGGGTTGATGAGACAAGATTAGGCCGGCGAGATAAAAAGTGGACCGGCATAAACATTTGGTAATCCTCACAGGGGTAAACTCTCAGGGGATATATTTAAATATGGACGGGGTGAGACCGCGATAATTAATAAGGAATAAATACCTCGTGGGGATTGTTAAACCGATGTGTAAATCGTGCTAGACTGCTTGAGGAGCATAACTGATGGTTCTGCCGGGGATGCTTGTGCTCTGGTCGGTCATCCTCGCTTGAATCGTCCCTTCAGGCTCTTGATTCGATGGGGATATTCCAGAAATCCCTTTAGCAATTAAACATGCTTGGCCTGCGAGTCTTATCTGCTCTATGGATAGATTTTGATGCACGCTTTTTTTTAAGTATTCACAATTCAGAGAAAATGTGCTTGTTATTACTTGTTCAAAAACATAAAAGATTCCACGTAATTTTTTTTGTTTTGGAAATATATACACTATCATAGATGGAAATTTCGACAAAAGTAAAAGACTTCGCTTGGGAAGAATTTCGTTAATGGGGGAGTGACCTGCCCCAAAGGTGTAGTTCCTTTAATCGTTTTTTGGGATTGCTGATGCCAATTGGGCCCTTTGGTCAGGTGTTTGAAGGATATCAAAGACAAATTGGGCTTTTTGTGATTTGCAGGGAGGGTGTTGAGCATGGTTGAGCCTTGAATGATTTGTGCACCGGGAGCAATCTGGTTTTTGGTTTAAAAATTGCGGGTGCCAATGGAAATTGGGCTTTATTGTTGGTTGCCGAGCGAGGTCAGGCTTTTTGGTTTTGGTTGCCGAACGAGGTCGGACTTTTTGGTTTTGGTTGCCGAGCGAGGTCGGGCTTTTTGGTTTTGGTTGCCGAACGAGGTCGGACTTTTTGGTTTTGGTTGCCGAGCGAGGTCGGGCTTTTTGGTTTTGGTGGATTCATGTGAAATTTACACACGCAAATTTATGCCTCCTATTATTCCGAGATTGTACTGAAAAAGTCGAAATAAACACCACACAAAAAATCATATCGTACAGTTCCAATTAATAACATGCTTATTAATGAACCAACCTATCACTCATTTAAGTAAATAAACAAATTGAATATTAATGGTGAGGGGTTATGAACACTCATCCGGCAATTTTGCTAACATTCCGATCGAGTTATATGTCCATCCAATTATTGTTTCTTAAAAACATGAAAGCATTGATCAAAAGGTCTTTAAGGGTTGTAATTTGGCTGGGCTACAAAAGAAATGTCATATGTGGGGAAATTGAATTCAAATGGCCAAGCAAGAGGGAACATTCTTCCTAACTTTCCCCTTTCTTTGTTTAAATCACAATTTTGGTGATTCACAAATGTTTTTCCCCTTGATCTTGACAACTCTTGGATTTTATCGGTCTTCTTTTCTCTTTTCTCTTTTCTTTTTCTTTTTCTGCTTTGCTTTTTCTTTCCTTCTTTTTTTTCTTTGGTCGTCAAGATCAATTTAAGAAATTCAACGTTTGCTTGACTTTCACAAACCTCTCCTTTTTCCCAACTTGTTTCAGTACGATACCCTATTTGAATGTTCCCTCCTCTCTTGGTAAGGGACGCTAATCATGATGTTTTAAGGGTTCAAAAATCGAAAGGAAATTATCAGAATTCAGTGATATTTTGACTATGAACTGAAAATATTTTTTTTACAAACTCCGGCAATCTCATTAAGCAGTTGAGCTTATGAAAGTTGGCAGTTCATAGTCAAAAATTCTGATTTGTTAGGCTCGAAGGGGTTTAACAAATACTCACTTCTCACAGGGTGGGCTGTTTGTGGTTGATTGTTTTCTCTCGTTTTCAAACAAATGCCTTGATCATGTCAACACTTTTATGTAATTAAAAACAAAATTCAGATTTAACATAAAAAAATCGAGCTAAACAAAAATGTCGATCTCCTGCATATGTATTATGATAACTTTGGGGATTCCTCACATCTGGCTGGTTCTAAATGGTTCATAGAACAGACATATTAAATAACGTGAATTGTATGGTGTAATTTGGTATGGAATATACATTTCCCTTTCAAGTTTAAATCACGGAAAGAAATAGGAAACATGCATTTAGCCTTGCGAAAATTAATCACATTCATCACTACCATTTGTCTATGGTTAAAACTTTGGCTTATTCGGTTGCGGAAAGATTTGTCAAATTCACATTATTAATGATAGGTAAAAAAATTTTAAACATTCACACGTATATATATAAAACGTAGGCATGATTATGATGCAAAAGCTAGGTAATAAAAGCGAATAGTACTCAAATAATAAAGCAAGAGTATCAATATAGCTACAAAGTACCAACCAAAAGGAACCTCTAAAAGTGATGCGAGAAAAATGACATAAACATGAACAACAAAATATGAGAAATCATAAAAAAGGGTCACTCAAGGAGTGAAAGCCTCATCATCCTCGGTCTCCTCATCCTCGTCCTCCTCGTCCTCATCCTCCTCATCACCTCCTCCCTGGCCTCCGGCCGCTGTACCACTGCCTCCAGCCTCTGCATGCTCTGGCCTATCCCCGGGCCAACGACCATGAGCCGCGAACATCTGGGGGGTCGGTATCTGATCATCAGGATCCGTCGGCCTCCCTAGCTGCCTCTGAAGACGATACATGGAATCATGCATCATAGTCATGTATCGATGGGAGGAAGCATTCTGCTCCAATATGAAAGTGCAAGTGCGACAATCCCCTGATGCTGGTGGAGGCCTAGGCCGTGGCTGCTGTGCCCTCGCTCTCCTCCCCGTGCAATGTCTGGAGATGTACTCGTCCGTAATGGGGTTCTTAATGGTTTCGGACACCTGGGGAGGGATAACTACGCGGGCGTCCCGGCAGAGTCCCATGATAAGACCCGGGAAAGCAAGTGGACACATCTTCTTGGCCGGTGGCTTGATGCCACTCTCGACCACTATCTTAATCTCCTGGCAAATGGCCCTGGCCACATCTACTTGTTTACCGGTGAGGATATAGTAGATAAGGGGAGTGACATCCATGGTGGTGGAGGAGGTATGGCTTTTGGGTTTTATGCTGTGGACGATAAGGTGGAAAATGACCTGGGCATAGGTGGTGAGGTTGCCCCTGAGGGCCTTTGTGGGCTGCCCTGCTGCATTAAGCTCATAACTTTTTCCGGATTGGAAAATGGTTTGAGCATAGAGATCGTGGTTCCAATTACCACGATTCTGGTGCTTATGGAAAGCACACAACTCATCATTTTCCAATTGGAAAGGGTTTCGGAGATAGGTGTTGATGGCGTCGCGATCGAATCTATTGATCCGACCACGCACCATGGTCTGGTACGTAAACTCCCCCTCTGGATCCACGGGAATGGCATTTGCATAGAATTCCCGGATTATGTCGTAGTTGAGGTTAAGGGGAGGGTTTACCAAAACTCCCCACTGGCGGTGGTTTATTAATCGGGCCAACTCCCTCCAAGTGCCCCTGTCACTTATGATGAATTGCCTCTCAGGCCAGAAGGTTCTGCCAAGTAGTTCCTCGTATCTTTCTTGGTTCCGAAGACTTAGGAAGCGAGATGCATCGAAACCCCCTTGGGGTCTAGATCCGGATGCCTCACCCCTTGAGCGTTTTCCTACTGGTCTTGGTGCCATCTGCAAGGAAAAGGGCAAAGTCAGTATGATTGCAAGTGATTAAAAGTGATGTGAGGTGAAATGAATGGAATTGGAGGGAAAAAATGGGAAAAAACACAGGTTCTGTTCCTGCTATAGTCACACTGCGAAGGTAGGTTCGCAGTGCGAAGGTGCTCGAAAATTTC
Source organism: Medicago ruthenica (assembly GCA_018208015.1). NCBI lineage: Eukaryota > Viridiplantae > Streptophyta > Magnoliopsida > Fabales > Fabaceae > Medicago > Medicago ruthenica. The sequence goes on along the minus strand of CM031373.1, from coordinate 69,221,417 downwards.
TGGGCTGCCCAGAAAAAGGTCGCAGTGCGAAGTTGAACTTTGCTCTGCGACCATGACAGCAAAGACCCAGAAATCTGAACCTACATCTCTTAGCTTAAGCTTCTAACCTACAATGCATGCCACTAAACGACCTCAGAATCCAAGACTGGGTATCAAAAGGAACCCTTCAACAGCTCTCTTTCTTTAAATTTTCGTAAATGGGTTTTTAACAAAAACAACTTGGAATTTGAAAGAAACAGGCCAGTTGCAGATACCCATGATGTATGCTTGCTAAAATCCAACTTAATACAGTAAACTAAGGCCTAAATGCAGCTTATTATGAACTTAAATTCTAAAATGGGAACTTTTAAAATCATAAACCCTAAAACCCCTAACAGTTGCAACACAAATCAAAGATGAACAGAGGGAAAGAAGAAAGGAAACTCATACCTGGTTATTGATTCTGAGAAAGATACGAAATTAATGGAGGGAAGATTCAAAATGGGTATGCTTTTCTCTTAGATTTGAGAGTTTTTTTTTATATTTTTTTTTTGAAGTTATGGAAAAAAGCTTTTTGTTTTAAGAGTTAAAGGAAAGAAAAAACGTTTGGAATAATAAAGAAGGATAGTGGAAAAAAAGTGGTTGAGGGGAATTAAATGGAGGGTCAGCTGGGCTGACAAAATTCGCGTACTTCGCACTGCGAAGTACCTTCGCACTGCGAAGTACTTGAATTTTGCTATCCCTCAATACATTGGCCATTCATACCCCCAATTATGACTTATGCATAAACAATAATATACAAATAAAGGTTGATTACTTCTGCTAAAGTAAAACATAATGTACAAACATGAGCGAATGCAGATGAATGATATGTGGCGATTCGGAATTTTCCCCATCCTCACATGTAGGCTCTAAATTGTGAAATCTCCTAAGAAGAGGTCCTTAGAGTCATAGACCTCACATGGAATTAGGGTTGTCTATGGACATACGTCGACATGACTTCAATTAATTCCACGTGAAAATCTCATCTAAGCGGGGTTGGACATCCTACCTCACGGACATACGTCAACGCGGGCTTCCGCACACAACCTCCTTCTAACTTAGTTTTTTTCTCAAGCTCGGGTAGAGAGCCTCACACGTCCGGCATTAACCCGAACAATGTGGAGTAACATCACTCAAGTAACCCCCGCATTTGATATATATAATATGAATATAAAGCAGATAAAGCAAATATAACATAAAGCATAAATATAACATGTATGAATAAAATAAATAAACATGGCACGCAAAGAAAATAAAACAATTGGCTTTAAACCAAATAGGTTAGGCTTGACTCACTAGTGGGAACAGGGTCCCCAGTGAAGTCGCCAGCTGTGCGCACCTCGTTTTTTTCCTCGGGAAAAAGACGCGCAAATCCTCCGAGGTCGTTCGCAAACGCTCGGAGGGCCTTTGTGAAGCCGCCACCAAAGTTTTTGTGTAAAGGGAACGTTGATAAACCCTTAAGTTTTTTTTTGTTGTAAAGGGAAACAATAATAAAACCCTTTAGACGATGAGGATAAGGATTTGGTCATCGCAACCATTGTCGGGTTCGGGAGTCGATTACGCAAGGGGAAGGTATTAGCACCCCTCACGTCCGTTGTACTCAACGGGAACCTTCTATTTGGTTTAAAGCTTGAATTGTTTTTTAAATACTTTGCGTGCATGTTCATTTATGTTAAAAACATAATAAAAGGGGGAAAAGAGATAAAAACAAACGAAAGAAAAAAAAGTTTTTTATTATTGCGCTTGACAAGATGTCGATCTTGCTCCTACGTATCTCCCGGTAGTCGGAGAATTCAAAGCGTACGTAGTTCTTTGGTAGAAAAACGTACATGTGTTGGTTGATTTTAAATGGACGATGTTTTAACCGAATTCTTGCGATTAAAACGTAGCTTGTATGCTCGCACTTGGAGACTTATTAAGCGTTTGTTCGTGAATCACATTAGAATTGTTAAAAGGTACGTCCGTTAGAGTAAAGGGTTGAATTGGTCGCTATGGGACCAAGGGAGGTGCAATGGACTCAAACGAGTCAAACATTGACCGAGTGGACTCAAACGAGTCGGGCGATTGTTCGATTGATCCACTGAGATCAAGAACGGGTACAATGGACTCGGACGAGTCGAACATTGACCGAGTGGACTCAAATGAGTCGAGGGGTTGAGTCTAATGGCCAACGGGGGACCAAAAGGTTTGGATTGACCACAAGGGGCCAAGATTTGGTTTGGTTAGGGTTGTACATATTGAAAAAAAAAGGGAATGACGATTGTCCGAGCGACGAGACATACGTCACGCATTCGTACAATCGGGGCGATGGAGAGACATACGTCACACCATCCCTTTTTCATTCATGTTTTTGGGTTGAATTCTTTAGAAATCCCAAGGTATGTCAAAACATTTGGTTTGAAAACCCAAAATGGGAAGGTTTAGCAAATTTGCTAAAAAAACGCGCAAGTTCGTCTCATTTTGCGAAAATGCGAACGTAAACGGTGTATGTTCATCTTTGAGTTTTGAACATCAGGAACAATATTTATTGTTCAAGTTTAGATTGAAATGATGAACATAGCTTGTTTGTTCATGCTTGTTTGAGAGTTTGGGAAGATAACTTGTTTTGCAAGTTATCCACAAAATGGTCATACGAACTTGTGATTTTGTCAAAATTATGCAAAATCCTTGTTGTGGTTTGAAGAACATGGGTTTAAAAACTCTTAGGTTCTGAGCTCTGGGGCTAGAACCTCAAAAATTGGTCATTTTGACACAAAAACTCAGGTTCTGAGTTCTGTCATGGTCGCACTGCGACCATGACTTCGCACTGCGAAGCATGCGAAATTTTGGGTTCAGAAGCTGTTTCTGAACTTTTGTTCAGAAACAACTTCTGAACACACTCAGGACCTTATAGATGGGTGAAAAACTTTGAGTTTTTGGGGTGAAAAGGGTTGGACAAACCAGTTTTGATGTTTTGAAAACCTTGGGATTTCTTTGAAATTCAAAAGGGGTTTTTTAGAATCAAATGGTTTTGAACCAAAATAGCTATGCAAACACAATTATAAATGCAAGATAAGTGCTTAGAAACTTACAGAACTCCTTAGCAAAGCTCCAGCTGCACTTGATTTGATTTGGTTAAAGGCTTTCACAAGAGGTTTGAATATTGGTGAAGGTTTTGGAACTTTGGAAAGCTTTGTGTTGGATGGATTGTTTCTGGTTATTTTGTGGAGTTTTGTAGGCTAAAATGAGTAGAGTTTCTGCTCTTGAAATGCTGTTGTTAACTGTGTTTGTATCCTTGGGCATTGCCTTCTATTTATAGGCCAAAACCAAATCTTTTTCATCATTACACAATCCCAAAATTCAGCTGATTTGTGGCCAAGATTAAGCTGAATCCCTTTGCATTAAATGCTAATGGATAGAGGCAACCTTGCCTTGTACCAAGGGGCAAGATCCAGCTTGATTTCAGCCACAAATTCAACTAATTCTAGAAGGTAATGATGAAGAACAAAGCTGATTTGCAATTGGCTAATGCTTGGGGATCAATCCTTGCAATCTCAATGGTTGGTCAATGAAAACGTGCACTGTAATGTGCAGAGATTGAGGGATGAAAAAAGGCTATAATTGGCTGGTGTGAGAGGGTGAAAAGCTGCTGCAAAACAGAGTAGGCAATCATGGTTTTTCAAGTGAAAAATCCAGCTGGTTTGACTGGTTTTGGGGGGAGCAAGCAGGAGGAAAGTCCTCAAGCAGGTGGCTGGCAACCTTGTGGTGGTTAGCAGGTCACATGGGAGGGACTAGAGCTGCCCAAGGGCAAGCCCACTTGCTTGTCACATGCTAGGTTGGAAGAAAAAGCTTCCAACCTTGGCATTAATGGCAAGTCCTTCAATTCTGGTTTTGCTTGGCCCAATTAGCCATGAATGCTACTTAAAATAATTATGGAAATGATATGCAACAAATTCTGGAATTAAATCAAAGAAACCAAAAATCTGCAGAAAAATCGCAGACTTCGCAGTGCGAAGTGAGCTTCGCAGTGCGAAGTCCTCAATTTTGAAATGTTGACTTTTCTGTTGACTTTTGTTGACTTTTGACTTTTTTCCCCTCTTTTGATTCTTTTTGATTTTTTTGTTTTAAAATGCGTAGGACAAAATTAGGGTACTACACACAGCATGTTATATTCAGAACAGGATCTATATCAGACCTATTCTGAATAAAACAGCATATGAAATGTTTAAAGGAAGAAAACCAAGCATTTCTTATTTCCATCAGTTTGGTTGTACTTGTTACATACTGAACAATAAGATCTACCTAAAGAAATTTGATGCTAAGGCTCAAAAGGGTACCTTTTTAGGTTACTCAGAGAGATCTAAAGCATACAGGGTGTATAATTCTGAAACACATGTTGTTGAAGAAGCTATACATATTAGATTTGATGATAAGAAGCCTGGTAATGAAATACCAGAGCTGGTTGAGAGTTTTGCAGATTTCAGACTCTCAGAAGAACCTTCAGAACCTGAACCCAGTTCAGAGTCTGAAGGAAATCCAGAATCTGAAAATGCTGAAGAAACTGAGAAACTCTCAGAGGATAACACTACTCCTGAAGCAAATCAAGACCAGCATGGTTCTGAACAAGCCCCAGGTGGTTCTTCAGAAGCTAACCCACCCAGAACTTCATTTAAGTACAAGGCTTCACATCCTGAGGAACTAATCATTGGAAACAAGAGCAGTCCAATAAAGACAAGATCAGCATTCAGTCAGAATGAGTCTATGCTTGGCCTGCTATCCATGATTGAGCCCACAACAGCTGATAAAGCACTTGCAGATGATGGCTGGATTGTAGCAATGCAGGAAGAACTGAACCAGTTTCAAAGGAATGATGTCTGGGATCTAGTTGCAAGACCTGATCATAAGAACATCATTGGAACAAAATGGGTGTTCAGAAACAAGCTCAATGAACAAGGAGAAGTGATCAGAAACAAGGCAAGGCTGGTTGCTCAAGGGTACAGCCAACAAGAAGGAATTGATTATACTGAGACTTTTGCTCCAGTTGCAAGACTGGAAGCAATCAGGTTACTTCTTTCTTATGCTGTTAATCATGATATCATCTTGTACCAAATGGATGTTAAGAGTGCTTTCTTAAATGGTGTAATTTCTGAAGAAGTGTATGTTAAACAACCTCCTGGTTTTGAAGATGTTAAAAATCCAGATTTTGTTTTTAAACTCAAGAAATCCTTGTATGGTCTGAAACAAGCTCCTAGAGCTTGGTATGAAAGACTAAGCAATTTCTTAATTAAAAATGATTTTGTAAGAGGTCAAGTTGATAATACACTCTTTAGAAAAACTGTTAAGAAAGAAATCTTAATTGTGCAAATATATGTTGATGATATCATATTTGGTTCTACTAATGCCTCTCTTTGCAAAGAGTTTTCAAAGTTAATGCAGGATGAATTTGAAATGAGCATGATGGGAGAGTTGAAATTCTTTTTGGGAATTCAAATCAACCAATGCAAAGATGGTGTTTATGTTCATCAGTCCAAATACACAAAGGAGCTTCTGAAGAAGTTCCAGCTTGATGATTGCAAACTAATGACAACACCAATGCATCCTACCTGCACCTTAAGCAAAGAGAACAATGGCTCAAAAGTAGATCAGAAGCTGTATAGAGGTATGATAGGTTCTCTTTTATACTTAACTGCTTCTAGGCCAGATATTTTGTTTAGTGTCTGTCTGTGTGCTAGATTCCAGTCAGATCCTAGAGAATCTCATATGACTGCTGTCAAGAGAATCTTTAGGTATCTGAAAGGAACAACTAATCTGGGACTTCTGTATAAGAAATCCTTGGATTATAAGCTAGTTGGATTCTGTGATGCTGATTATGCTGGGGACAGGATTGAAAGAAAGTCCACCAGTGGAAACTGTCAGTTTCTTGGTGAAAATCTGATATCTTGGGCCAGCAAGAGACAAGCAACTATTGCTTTGTCAACAGCAGAAGCAGAATACATCTCAGCTGCAAGTTGTAGCACACAACTGCTCTGGATGAAACATCAATTAGAGGATTATTAGATTCATGCAGATAATATTCCTATTTATTGTGATAATACTGCTGCAATATGTCTGTCAAAAAATCCAATTCTGCATTCAAGAGCCAAGCATATAGAAATAAAACATCATTTTATAAGAGACTATGTTCAGAAGGGTGTGTTGGATATCCAGTTCATTGATATTGATCATCAATGGGCTGACATATTCACAAAACCCCTAACTGAAGACAAATTTAATTTTATCAAAAAGAATCTGAACATGCACTTTATCTCTTGAAAAAAAATATGCTTGAATCTGAATGAAATCTAAGATTCTGAGTTCATCAGAAGCTAAGACTTATCAGACATTCATTTTTGAAAGTCTGAAGAAAGTTAAGCCCTGAAAACTTCAGAGTCTGAAGGTTCAGAACCTGGATTTTCTGACTTCTGAATCTGATAAAAATCTAATGTTTGGTCAGAATCTGATAAGTATAACCTTGGGCAATGATGATTTAAGCTTTGAAAGTTTAACTTTATCCCTCCCAAAGTCATCAATACAAAAATGTGTTTTTCTGTTTTTGGATATCAAATGCTCAAACTGTTTTAACACAGACACATTTTTCAATTGCTCAAATTGTATCAGACATGTTCAGTCCTTTAAAACTTATTTAAACCTTGGTATCAGTAAGATTTCAGCAGCACTGAACTACATGCAATATCTTGGTATCAACACTGAACCAATTTTGGTATCAGGTTTTGATATAAATCCAATAGTGCTAAAACCTTCAAGTAGATATTTGATCTGAACAATTTTATTTAAAATGGTTCAGGCTTTCTCTGATACTGAACAAATTATACTGAACAGCTATGTCTAAACAAAAAAAATGCTCTGATCAGAAGCTCTGAACTATCTTTTTCTGCTTCTGAACATCATTCAATTTTCAAATGCAATGTCATATACTTATGAATGATCAAGTTTGCTCTGATACTCATCTTTGCTGCTTGATTACTTTATGATTGCATGATCATCTCACATGTTTTTCAAACTCTCTTAAAAGGGGAGAAATTTTTTTTTTTCTGAAATTTTTCTTTTCTAAAGACTTTTTGTTGATGACAAAAGGGGGAGAGATGTAAAACAAGTATTAAAGCTCCCGAGCTCAAAACATAAGTTAAATTCTGTCAGTAATTAACTTATGAAAAGGGAGTAAAAGGCATTAAGACCTGAGGCTCTGAACATAAGTTAAGTTCTGATTGAATTTAACTTATGAGAACTGTTTTTAACTCTTAGCCTTATGAAAAGGGAGTAAAAGGCATTAAGACCTCAGGCTCTGAACATAAGTTAAGTTCTGATTGAATTTAACTTATGAGAACTGTTTTTAACTCTTAGCCTCTGAATTTAATTTTGTGAGATATACATTACTCTTAGTGAGTAAAATGAATTCAAAATAACTTGGATAAGACTCAGGGAGCTTACAAAACTCATCCTGTGGATTATCAGACTTAGGGGGAGAGCTTACAAACCTCATAACCTGAAGTCAGCAAGTTATTTATAATTATGAGTGATAATTTCACTTAATTGTTTTAAGTTGAGTTTAATTAACATGGATAAGAATCAGGGGGAGCTTACAAACCTAACCTTGAGGACTATCAGACCTAGGGGGAGCTTACAAACCTCTCCTGAAGTCAGCTTGTTAATTAAAATTAATAACAATTCTGAAATTTTCACATTTGTGATTTAAACTGAACTTAATTAACATGGATCAGACTTAGGGGGAGCTTACAAACCTCACACCCTGCAGTTAACTTGTTAATTAAGTTAACAACAATTTTCTGATTAATACTTATGTTTATCATCATCAAAAAGGGGGAGATTGTTGGAACAAAATGTGAAACAACTCTCTGAATATAGGGGGAGATTGTTGGAACAATTTGTATGAACATCTCTCTCTAAGGTTTTGATGATAACAAAATGTTAAAAAGAAAATTGGTTATTTGCTAATGCTTTGTTCAAGTTATGCAGAACCATGTGTTTAATGATTGGTATTCAATATTGGTTATGGAAGAACAAGCTAAGAGCAAGAAGGAAAGCTTAGAAGCAATGTTGCAAAATGGAAGGAAAACTGGGTCTGAAGGGTAAGTCCGAAGGCTGAGTCTGAAGGGTGCATCTGAAGCCTGAGTCTGAAGAGTGCGTCTGAAGGCAGCTTCTGAAGGCTGAGTCTGAGGGTCAACGAAAGTCAACGTCTGAAGAAGTGCGTTTGAAGAATAGTGCGTCTGATGAACAGTGCTTCTGAAGGTCAACAAAAGTCAACGTCTGAAGACCAGCGTCTGATGAACAGTGCTTCTGAAGTCTGAGTCTGAAGAAGAGCTTCTGAAGTACTGTTCACGCAGAAGCTTCTGAAGTCTGATGTGGCAAGAAAAGCAACTGGTACTGTGCGCATTTAATGCCTGGAGTGTCAGAGCGCCCCCAATGGAACAGTTGTCTCCCTGACTCAAACATACCCCAACTTTTAAGGATTGGAAATTCAAAAATGGCTGCTGCTCCCGCTTTTCAGTCCAGTTTAACTCACAAACACAACCTGGCCTAGCTCCATCTATGCAACGACTCTTTGCTTAACTTCTGCAAATCTTCAACAGCTCTAATTCCCTCTATATAAGGAAGAAGAATTGAAGAAGAATTTGCTAAGACTCTTTGAACAAAAATTGTCTGAAACGTGCTCTGTTATTCTGCAGAAATCATAGTTCACCAAACACTTAGAAATTCTTTCAATCTTTTGTATCTTAGAATTTCTTAAGGTTAAGAGTCTAAACATGAGTTGTATTAAGTGAACACCTCTGATATTTTATCAAGTGTTCAATCCAAACTTACTTTCTTTGTAATTCAGTTTGTGGTCTAAGCAAGGTTGGTTCATTCCTTTGTGGTCTGAACATTAGAAGTCTCTTCCATTGTGGTTGAGCACCTGGAAATCTCATTCCTTTGTGGTCTGAGTAATTGTAATCAGGCTGATTATAGTTAAAATCTCTTGTTAGTAACAAGGGGACTAGACTACTTCCAACTTGTGGAAGGAACTAGTATAAAAACATTGTGTGTCCTCTCTTTCCTTCTCTCTTTGTTTTTAATCCGCTGCATATACTCTTTGAAAACAGTTCAGAACCTGCTTCTGAACCTGTCTTAAGTTTTGAGAAGAAAAGAAACCTGTTTTTGAGTCCACACAATTCAACCCCCCCTTCTTGTGTGTGTTTTTCTCACCTTCAAACGTAGTGTTATTGGATCGTTTAATAGAGTGGAAAATCATCAATTAAACGATATGATCGATCTCACAACATCATTTAGACATGAATGATGTTGTCGAGTGATGCGTGATAATATCGCTAAAAAGCTATGAAATTCTGGCAAGACCTGATGCTGAACGTAAAACAAAGTACAACAACAAGGAAAGAATAACAGACAGAAAATAAAAGGCACATGATATTTGTTAACCCAGTTCGGTGACAAACACACCTACGTCTGGAGGCTACCAAGCCAGGAAGGAAATCCACTATGATAGTCCTAGTTCTAAGTTCTCAGTAAACTCCCAGTTTACAACTTATCACCTAGCAACTACCCGTATTGACTTCAACCTAGGAACTCCTAGACCTGAGATCCCATCTCACTTCCCCTCAAACAATCACTGCCCCAGTGATCTTAAACTCAAATAACAAACCAAGTAGGAGACACACTCCAAAACACACAAGTCACTTTTGCTTAAAAGCTTCAAGTGATCTACAATTACAACTCGACTAAAACAAACCAACTCTAAGCTTTTGATATTCAATAGCATCAATAGAGTGGTATACAAAACAGAGCACACGACTCAACAATTAACAGACTCAAAACCTAAGAATACTCTTTCAATGATAGCTTTTGGTTGAGTTGATTTTCTTCAATAACAGCGCCCTCTATTTATAGCCTTCAGCAGCAACAAATATTTGAACCAAATATTCTTCAAAGATATATTTCCAAAATTCTTCTTTAGAAATATATTCCACAATATTCTTCAGAAATATACTTTCCAAAGATCTCTTTGAAAATATATTCACAAGTAAAAGTAACCAATCTTTAGAAAATATCTTACGAAAATATTCTTCCTTCTAGAAACACATGCAACTTAGAGAATTATTCAACCAAATCTACAAAAGATCATGTGAGAAAATAAACAGCTCCAAGGCACGAACGAAAACAGGAGCACAGTAAACCAGCTTCTGAAGGTACTTCTGAAGAAGTGCTTCTGAAGGTCTGCGTCTAAAGTTCTGCGTCTGAAGGTTGCTTCTGAACAGTGCTTCTAAATAGTGCTTCTGAAGGTTTAGCTTCTGAACAGTGCTTCTGAAGGTTCAACTTCTGAACAGTGCTTCTGAAGTTCTGCTTCTGAAGACGTTCAGCTTCTGAGGTCCAGCTTCTGAAGACGCACATCTTGCTTGTATATTTGATTTTAGCAAACATCAAGCCAACAACCAAATATCCAACAAGCTATAATCCATATATATGATCATTAGAATATATTCGACGCTTGATTGACGAACTCTGATCCCAACGCTTTTACGCCCTATTACTCTCCGTTTTTATTACCGCTTTATAGTCGAATAGTTTTATAGCAAACAATTGATTAAACCCTAACTTAAAATGATAATCGGTGTTGAACGGTTTATGGTATCGCACTAGTCCCTGAGGAAACGATATATAAAAACATACTTGCTTCAGAACAAACATCAATTTTTCAACGAATGATGGAAAAAAAAAACAAAGAAGAGAGGGTGGTTGAGAAAAGAAAATTTGAAGTTTGAAATTCAAAATACAATTGAAAAATAGATTGATGAGGTGACAACTCGTGAGATAAATCTTGTACATATCCGAGAACAATTCATATTATATACTCCAAAATAATATGAGAATGGTTTCAGATTATATAATTTGAATCAGTCCAGAATATGGACTTTGGTTTGGTTAGCAAGTCTGGCTGGTTCTATGCATGTTCCATGTGTGTTTTTTTACTAGCCAGCAATATTGACCACGTGTTTTAGACTTCCTTGATTATCGTTATAATCTATGTTTGCATTTTGCTTATAAATACCTACTCATTCTCCAAAATTTCTCTTTCCCGCTCACATTATCTCATTTTCTTTCTTACTTTTCTTTTGAGTCGTTTATGATGTCAATGTTTCACTGTTTGCTTTTTGTAACACCCCAATATTTTATATATGTACTTCTAAATGATTTTTTTGCAACAACTTATTTTATATGTAAAATAGTTAAGAAAATTTTGACATTTCCTACCTTGGTTAATCCATCAATTAGAATTAGAGTTTTACCCCATCTACTTCATTTTTATTAATCAAAATTTGGTGTGACAAAAATATGATAATTATATCCTACATGATTTCTTTTTATTCTAGTCCTCTGTTGTGGTATTTTTAATTGTGATTTACTTTTGCACTATATTAATTAGTCTTTATGTTGACATGGTCATCCATATATAATACACGTTATTTTGTTGCCTAATTTCCCAATTAAATACTTTACAAATGGCCTCCTAATTACTCGGATTTTAGTTGCCAATGGAGTTCCATCAACGTGCAGATTTTGTTCTCTCTATATGCCACCTTGTTGCCTTGATTTGTGGGGTAGATAAAATAGTCATTGTGTTCCTAAAAACAAACCACACCTAGCTAATATTAAATAAATCAGATTAGACCAGGAAAATAGCAAAACGTTCCAACAACTTCCCATGTCAGATTGCAAATATCCAATTAGCAGTACACGCACAACTCCCCTTTTTATCTTTTTATTGAAAACCTTGTAACCGCATCTGTTTACACGGTTTCCTTAAAAATCCTCACAATAATCCACTTTAATCATGGAAAATAAACTTCCGGGTCTTGTTCTCCTTCAAATTCATGTAGAACCAAGTTTTGAGTCCTTTCTCTCTTGCAAGCTCTTTTGTGGAACTAGAAGCTGTTGGAACAAAATGTGTTTAAACAACTCTCTTCTGAATTAAGGGGGAGATTATTGAAACATTATGTATAAACATATCTCTCTTTGTGGTTTTGATGATAACAAGAGTATTAAATAGAAAATTGGTTATTTGCTAATGCTTTGTTCAAGTGATTTCAGAACCACGTATTTAATGATTGGTAATTGATAATGGTTATGAAAGAACAAGCTTAGAGCAAGAAAGGAAAGCTTAGAAGCAAGTTGCAAAGTTGGAAGAAAACTGGGTCTGAAGGAGTGCTCCTGAAGTGGTGCTTCTGAAGGGGAGTCTGAAGTCTGCGTCTGAAGAAGTCAACAAAAGTCAACGTCTGAAGACCAGCTTCTGATCCGTACAACTGAAGGCAGCTTCTGATGTTCAGCACGTGAAGCCAGCTTCTGAAGTCTGATGTGGCATGGAAAGCAACTGCTACTGTGCGCATTTATTGCCTGGATATGTCAGAACAACTCAATGGAACAGTTGTCTCCCTGACTCAAATATTCCCCAGCTTTTAAGGAAAGCAAATTCAAAAATGGCTGCTGCTCTGTTTTCTGGAAAAAGTTCAGCTCACGATTTCAGCTATCCTAAAACCTGCAAGTCTTCAACAGCTCTAATTCCCTCTATAAAAGGAAGAAGATTTGAAGAAGATTTTAGTAAAAGACTCTTGAAACAAAACTGCTGAACCTGTGCTCTGTTTTGCTGTCAAAACTCTCAGTTCATAAAACTCTTAGAAATTCTTTTATTCTTTGTAACTTAGAATTTCTTAAGGTTAAGAGTCTTAACCTGTATTGTATTAAGAGAACACCTCTGATATTTTATCAAGTGTTCAAACCAAACTCATTTCTTTGTAATTCAGTTTGGTCTTTAAGTCTCAGTCTGTATACTGAGCAATTGTAACCTCATTCCTTTGTGGTCTGAGCTGTTAGTCACATTCCTGGGTGGTCTGTGCTGGAAGTCTCTTGACTTAGTGTCTTGAGCATTGGGAAGCCTCTTGACTTGGTGTCTTGAGCATTAGAAGCCTCTTCCTTGGTGGTTGAGCAACTGGAAGTCTCTTCCTTAGTGGTTGAGCAATTGTAATCATCTGATTATAGTGAAATCTCTTGTTGGAAAACAAGGGGACTGGACTACTTCCAACATTTGGAAGGAACCAGTATAAAACTTTGTGTGTCTCTCCTTCCCTCTCTCTTTTCAATTTGAATCCGCTGCAATACACTTTGATAATAGTTGAGAACTGATTCATATCAGCTTCTGAACTTAATTTAAGTTTTTGAAAAGAAAGAAACCTAGTTTTTGACTCACACAATTCAACCCCCCCTTCTTGTGTGTGTTTTTCTCACCTTCAAAAGCCTCGTTAGGGTGTGTGGAACTAGAAGCCTCATTAAGGAATAAAGCATATAAGGTAAGGGCTTTTTCCCCATACGTCCATACTAAGTGCTAGGATGATGTTGTGAATTAGAAGTAGAAATTCTTGTCTCTTGAAAAGAAAAACAATTAAAATATATATTTAAGTGGTAAAATTTAATCTTTTATAAAAGTTATTATTTTTAATTATATTTCGTATGATATGTGTGTATTAGAATGTGATGTGAAATGATATATTTTATGTTGTTATGTTGTATATGTTTTTGTGATGTTGGGAATGAAATGTTAAATTTTTGATCAATTAAGGAAAGGAAAAAGATAGGAATGTGAGTTTTATTGAAAAGATTGTCTTTAATCATGTTCATGGTGATGTAAGATATATAGTTATTTTTGTGTGGCGCCTTAGTGGCAGGTTAATGTCATATTTATTTGTGGTTGCCTAAGTGGCGGGGATTGCATTTATTTTCATTATCATGACATGGCATTTACATTTCTGTGTGGTGCCTTAGTGGCGGGTTAAATTCTGTGTGGTGCCTTAGTGGCGGGCTGTTTATATCCGGATCATGTAGCGTTTAGGAGCATGCATCTTACGCATAGTTGCATTGAGTCTGTTATATATTGGTGATTTGATAACTGATTAAACTCTTCTATTGTAAAGGAAATGTGTGTGAACTTTATCTTAAAGTATATGACTTGGTTGTATTTTTCTTATTTCTTTTTGATTGAGAAGTTTTGATACTATCTATTTTATGACATTGTTTCTTGTGCTTTGAGTATGAACCAATTTGGATAAGGAAATTGACCCCTTACACCAACATTTTAGGTACCAAAGAAGACATGGTGTATGCTTTGGCGTTTTTGCTTGAAGTGCGTGCGGGGATAAATTGGGTTTTGATTTAATTGTAATTTTTTTAAAATTAATTTTGAAGGACATTTAGTTTAAGAATTTTAATTCAATCATGCTAAGAATTTTGTACAAGTTTTTATTAAGAATTTATTATTGAAGAAAAAAAATAGCAGTGTTTTTGAAAAATGAAAATAATTAGGCGTAATGTCTTGGACCAAAATCCGGGGCGTTACACTTTTCATACAAATGTTCGTGTCATTTTGTCGGGATAGTATGAATGGTCAAAGAGTGTTGGTCCACTTTGCAAACTTGCACCACAGATCCGTCTGGATATGTGATTGTTTTGCAGTCACCTTCTCCCACTCTCTCATTTTGTATTCCCATATTCTTCCTCCGAAGGGCGTGCGAGAGGGATGACATGTCTTTTTCTCCTTCTCTCTCCATCTTCTTGCACCACATATTTAACATTAGATGTCTAATATTATTAGTTTTGGTAATAAGTGTTATGTTAATGTAAATGTATTATGAATTTTTGATAAAAAAATGCGTTGAATTCTTGCCATTTATATAATATCTTTTTAAGTTTTGTCATTTTTATTTGTGCCATTTTAATAATTTTTGTTATTGTAATGAAAAAAATTGGTTAAACAAGGTTTTGGTTTAATAATCTGAAAACCATCAAATACGTTTAGATTATACTAAAATCTATGGAGTAAAATGATCAATTAAAAGACGCGTAAAAAATTAGTAGGAGGAAAGAAAAAATTTCTTGAACATAAATGTTTCTAACAAGACAAGATGATGTAATATTTCACCGAACTTCCAAAGGAATTGAAGCAGTCAACGTAGAATAAGGAGTTGATTCAATGACAATGTTATTTTGCATGGCCAAGACATGCCTTTATACTTTTCATAGAAATTTTAAGGAAGCTGCCCAACTATAATAAACCGTGTCTTCTAAGTCAGGGGGACGAGCAAGTGTAGAAATGAATTCTTTGATAGTCATGCCGAAATTATGTCACTTGCACAGCGTATCAAAGTAGTCAAGCAACTTTCAAAGTCCATTCCACGTCATCAATCGACTTTTTATGACTAGTTAGCTAAACCAATTTCTTATTTGAAGCTTTCTTTGAAAATTCTTTGTTAAAAAATTTATAGAAAAAAATTAAATGATACACTTTTAAAATTCTTTTTTAAAAAAGTTAAAATGAACGGGCCCTATTTAATTAGGCGTGGTATCCTAACTTAAAATTTGCATTCATGCAATAATTTTTTTAACAGAAAATACATCAAACAACAAAAATTCAAAACCGTTAAAATACTGAATAAAAATGCAAAAAACCGACAATATACATCTTAATAGCATATAATAGTGAACTCTAACCACTAGGCTATTTGACAAAAAAAATTAAAAAATAGCATACAATAGTAAAATGTCTACAATTATGACAACTACAAATATGAAGAACTTAAATTGTCTGAATTACTCATTTATCCAATTTACGTTAAATCAGAATTAATATATATATATATATATATATATATATATATATATATATATATAGTCAGAATCCGTTGACACCACGTGTAAGTTAAAAGACTTGCACCAAATTTCAACCATTCAATCTAATTAATCATAAAAGAAAATAAAATAACAAAAAGGGTCTTGTTAACAAGTGCCCCGGGACACTCTTAAGCATCCCTAATAAAGAAATTATTTTTAAAAAAAATTAAAGATTACAATTTTCAATACAATAAATGCACAAATTTCCATAAAAACTTATCATTTTGGTCCTTAAAGAGTACCCGGAGTACTAGTTAACATTTCCCAAACAAAAAAAATACTGTGAGAATAGTTCCGATTACTCTTCTTCCTTGATCATCCCTTACGACAAATCAGTTTCAAAACATTGGAACCTTGCAATCTGATTTTAACATGCATCGATTGAATGAATCGGGTATTTCTAGAAAGATTAACCCCAATTCATTCTACTAAAAAACTGAACAAGCACTTGATCCTTCATTAGGTGGATTTTGTCTTCTGTACATGTTTTAGGTTGTAAACTTCGTATGGGTAATAAAAGTGAAACAAGAGCAATTCGTTGCACATGTGTCTAAATCAATGGATCAATCAGAATATTGAAAATTAAAATTAAAATTATTGGAATTTTTTACAATTAGCATTGTGATTGCAAGGTTAATTGGTAGAATTCAACAAGCAGTTGGATCAGAGAAAATGATGTTTACAGCTTTGAGTCGGGTCCAATAGAATCATTGATTATGTGTTTCAGCATGTTAAAGAGAAGAACACAACATCGTAAGCCATTAGATTAATTAGATTGAATGGTTGAGATTTGATGTAAGTTTTTTAACTTACATCTGGTGTCAACGGATCCTGACTCATATATATATATATATATATATATATATATATATATATATATATATATATATATATATATATATATATAGGGGACATATCAAGTGAGAATGAGTATTTTATGTGAGAATGATGAGAATGAATAAGAGCCATCAGATTAAAAATAGATGGAAGAGATTAAAAGCCCTCTTTTAAACAACGCATGTTCCTTTCCATAGGCTATCATGTTTCTATGAACTGTTCAACCCATCTTCTCCAATCCAGACAACACCATTACAGTACTGCTTTCATCTATCCATTCCACCGGTGACATGGCAGCTCCGGCAATTTTCCGATTGACGGAGGAACAGTTTCGGAAAAGTCGTTGTAACTTAGATGATTGTTATGAGATTGCAAAGTTGACCAAACCCTGTCGTAATCTCATCGGAGATGAAATTCCGGCTGACGCCGAGAAACTTACCGAGGTGAAACAGTTAGATCGGCGAGAGTAGAGAGCTTACCACTAATGATATGGTGGCTGGCCGATCTGAGACAGAACAACAAGATGGGATGCTGAACAGAAATGGATCGGAGAAGATGGATTAAACAGATCGGAGAAGATGAAATGGGTGAATTGGGGATTCTTAATATTTTGCAGGTCTCAATTGAATTAGTAATTTAATAAAAAAAATGAAATCTATGTCGTGAACAGAAGCTATTTTGATGGAAGTAAATTGGGGATTCTCAAGTAAATTAATCAACAACCCTTGTTCATTGTAAGCAAATCTTGATGATGGGCGTGTTTTTTCTTTTATGAAGAACTATTCTTTTTAATTGGATGGCATTGTTGTGGAATCACGAAGATGAAGAGATGGTGGATCAGAGAAGATGAAGAGATGGTGGATCAGAGAAGATGAAGAAATGAGTTTATGAAAATTGATAGAACAGAGAGAGGTACATGTGTTTTAAAATGGAGCTTTTAATCTCTTCCATCTATTTTTAATCTGATGGCTCTTATTCATTCTCATCATTCTCACATTAAATACGCATTCTCACTTGATATGCCCCCTATATATATATATATATATATATATATATATATATATATATATATATATATCGTTCTGAATCGAACAAACACCGCAATGAGAAGGAAAAACAAAACAATGCCGCATGAAAACGACAAACAAATCAAATGTACATTAACTTAGACGACAAAATCACAAAAAAAAAATATACGTGAAAATCATTTATTTAAATCAAAGAATAGAAAAAGGTGATCTAGGTGATGTTAGACCAAAAAGTTAACCTCTTATTTTTAAAAATTAGTTGTTAATATACACTTAATCTCTCTTACCCAAATGAATTGGGGCACATATCCTCTCCCATGAGAAATTTATCGGCGCTGATCTTTACCCTTCATTTTTTAAAATAATTTAAAGAGTAAATTACACCCCCTTTCCTTGAAAGATGTTTGAATTACAATTTCCTCTCTCTTATGTTAAAATATACACTTCCCTCCCATCTTATTCAAAACATAATAGAAAACATTTAACTTCCCTCCCATGAGAGAAACTTGAATTACATACCCCTCCTCTCTTAGTTAAGGGCCAGTTTGAAGGTCAAGATATGATAGAGACAAGATAAAATATATAGCATGATAGATACATGATATGATATGACCATGATAAACATTAATCTTATCATGTGTTTGATGCGCACATGATAACAAATAGAATATTATTATTTTATTATAATTAAATGAAAAAATTACTCTCGTAATTAATTAAATATTTAAAAAATGGCATGTGATTAATTATAAATAAGTAAGGAATGACAATATTTTAAATACGGAAGAATATCATGGTAATATATAAGGAATGAATTTCTAATCATGTCAGGATAGTTTCTAACCAGTCTATACTCAGGAAAAAAATTACAAAGGCAAGTCACGATATGATAGGAAAATGATTTATTTTATCTTATCTCTTTAGTGCATCAAACATGAAATTTAAGCAAGATATGATAAATGTGTGATAGCCTGTCTTCCTATCTGACCATCAAACGACCCCTAAAATCTACACTTTACTCCCTTAATAATATTTTTATTTCTAATAATCTAGCAAAAAAAATCTAACACACTTCGAATAAAATAATATTGCGGGTCCATTTTAATATAATCAAAGTTTGAATGCATATTTTTTACTATTTTTTATTCACAATTTCATTAACATATAGCTTTAAACCGTGTTATAAAATATGACAAAAAAACACAAAATAAAACTAAAATATGTGAAAAATTACTAAGTCGATAAAGTACGGTTATTTAAAAATGAATTTTATACTTTAAATTATAAAATTAATAACAAAATATTTCAATTTAATTATATTGACATTTAAATAAGAAAGAAATGAATTTATTTTTCTTAAATGATGGTTCAAAATTAGTATATATTATAAAAATTTATTTATGTTAAAATATATTAAAGCGTAGTGCATATTTAATTATTAGGAGAGAATGTTGTAATTCAAACATCTCATGGAGGATAAGAGTATAAATTTTACTTTTCAAAAGAAGAGAGTATATATTTTAACATAAGAGAAGAGATGAGTGTAATTCAAGCTTCTCTAAATGAAAAAGAAGCGTAATTTATTCTAATTTAAATTACATATTGCAAAAAAAATAAAAATGAGTGGAGGAGATTTCATTGGATGAAACTTTCATAGGAGACAACCCCTTGACCTATCTTTAATGGGAGAAGAGTCAACGCTCGATTCAGTGTTGAATATTTCTTATTTTTAATTAGTGCTACTACCTAAGTTGAACGTCCATATGGGTGTGGAAATAGGAAATAGATACAGTTGTAAGAGTGAACACCAGCAACAAACTTAACCCATTAAAATCCATCACCACCACCCACACCAATTTGTAACACTCCAAACTAATTAATATCAAACCATGCTAGTTTTCACTTCACAAATTCCCATTGTTTGGCTACTACTATTATTGCTATCTACAATAATATTTGAAAGGTGCAATAGTAGCAATACGCAGCTTGGTAGTAATTGCAATGAGAAGGATCGTTCTGCATTGCTGCTCTTCAAACTTGGTGTGGAGAATCATTCCTCCAGCAAGCTTTCCTCTTGGTCCATTAATGAAAAAAATTGTTGTTCATGGAAAGGAGTCCAATGTGACAACATCACAGGTAGAGTTACAACACTTGATCTACACCAACAATACTTGGAAGGTGAAATCAACTTGCAGTCTTTGTTTCAAATTGAATTTTTGACCTACTTAGACTTAAGCTTGAATGGCTTTACAGCTCTAAGTAGTTTCAACCAATCACTTGATCACAATAATAATAATTTGTCTAATATTCAGTACCTAGACTTATCCTTTAATGATGATCTTCACTTGGATAATCTTCATTGGCTTTCCAAATTTTCTTCACTCAAATCTCTAAACCTTAGTCAAATTAACCTTCAAAACCAAACAAACTGGCTTCAGTGCATAGATATGTTGCATGCATCATTGTTAGAACTGAGATTGTCAAGTTGTCATTTGACCAATATCTTTCCATCCATTAAGCATGTGAGTTTTACTAATTCACTTGCAACTCTTGACCTCTCAGCAAACAATTTTGATTCTGAATTACCTGCTTGGTTGTTTGATCATGGCAAAGATATGAATATCTCCCATATTGACCTTAGCTTCAACTTTTTAAAAGGCCAAATACCAAAGAGCTTGTTAAGTCTTCGAAAACTTGAATCTTTAAGGTTGAGTAACAATGAACTAAATGGATCTATTCCTGGTTGGTTAGGGCAACATGACAATTTAAAATATCTTGGTCTAGCTGAGAACATGTTTTGCGGTTCTATCCCTTCATCTCTTGGAAAACTCTCTTCCTTGGTTGACTTAAGTGTCAGCTCCGATTTTCTGACCGGTAATATTCCAACCAGCATTGGAAAACTCTTTAATTTGAAAAGTTTGGTCATTGGAGGAAATTCCTTGTCAGGTGTTCTATCTGAAAAACATTTTTCCAATCTGTCTAGTTTAGAAGAACTGGTTTTGAGTGCACCTATTTCATTTGATATGGATTCTAAATGGATTCCTCCATTTCAATTGAATGGGGTAAGTTTAAGCAATACAATTCTAGGTCCTAAGTTTCCAACATGGATATATACACAAAGGTCACTAGAATATCTTGAGATTCCTAACTCTAGAGTTTCATCCATAGATGGAGACATATTTTGGAGATTTGTAACTAATATTACACAGCTTAACTTGTCTAACAACAACATGAGTGCAGACTTATCAAATGTCACGCTAAACTCGGAACTTCTATTTATGGACCACAATAATTTCAGAGGAGGGCTCCCACATATATCAGCTAATGTCAAATATTTGGATTTGTCACACAATTATTTCTTTGGAACCATTTCCCCTATGTTCTGCCACAAATTAGGTAGGGAAAATAGTTTGGATTATTTGGACATTTCATTCAATCTTTTAACTGGAGAAATTCCTGATTGTTGGGAGTATTGGAAAGGCTTATCTTTCCTTTTCATGGAGAGTAATATGCTAACTGGTGAAGTTCCTCCATCCATGGGCTCGTTTATTGATCTCATAGCACTGGATTTGCATAACAACAGCTTGTCTGGTAATTTTTCATTGGACCTATCAAACATAACAAATTTGCAATTCATTCATATTGGAGAAAACAATTTCTCTGGAACCGTACCAGTGAAGATGCCACATAGTATGGAGGTGATGATATTGAGATCAAACCAGTTTGAAGGTAACATTCCACCTCAACTGTGCAATATCTCATCACTGATACAATTGGATCTTTCCCACAATAAACTTTCAGGGTCTATTCCCAAATGCATAAGTAACATCATTGGCATGGGTGGAGCAAAGAAAACGAGTCATTTTCCATTTCATTTCAAATTGTATACAAAAGGGCAAGACTTAGAGTATTATGATTATGGACTGTTGAGAACTCTTGACCTTTCAGCTAACAACTTATCAGGTGAAATTCCCCCACAAGTTTTCAATCTAGTTCAACTCGAGTCATTGAACTTGTCTCGAAATCATTTCACAGGAAAGATACCAAGAGACATCGGAGAAATGAAAAACTTGGAATCTCTTGATCTATCCGACAATAAATTTGTTGGAGAAATTCCTCTTACCACGTCAAATTTGTCCTTCTTGAGTTTCTTGAATCTGTCAAACAATTACCTTGTTGGACAAATCCCAGTTGGGACTCAACTTCAAAGTTTTGATGCTTCCTGTTATGTTGGGAATCCTGGACTTTGTGGAGCTCCTCTACCAATATGTGATCATGAGTCATACCTACATGGAGGAGGACACAATGATATTGATAATGATGCGGATTCTTTTACACAGTCACTCTACTTTGGGTTGGGTGTTGGATTTGCAGTGGGTTTCTGGTGTATTTGTGGTTCTCTGTTCCTCAACAGGGCTTGGAGGCACACTTATCTTCGGTTCCTTAATCATGTGTTTGTGGTTGTGGGATTTTCAGACTGAGGTAAGTGAAAGTTGAGCTCTTTCTTTGTCAATACTTTTACTAAAAACCTTATTTTCTTTATCACGTTTAAGTTTTTTTGTTGTATGAAGTTTTATGTATGTTTGGTATCACGGCGGTGGGTTTGACAAAATTACATAGTGAGACAACGTAATATTGTAAAAGCTACCCTCTATAGCTTTTGCAAAATAATAGTATGGTTGCTCAATGTGATTATGTCATTCAAATATGCATTTAAAACACTATTTACATGAATAGAAAGAACCTCGGCTAAATTTGTAGAGCTAACAGATAACGACTTTTGTGATTGTCAGGTCCAAGGCAGAGTGCATCCATAATTTGCTGGAAAGATAGGAAGAAAGTTAAATGGCACGAAAATTTGGGGTAGACCAGAATCAAAATAGAAGAAGCAGATTGAATAGGACCTTCCTCAAGTGGTTGCGGCATTTATTTACGTTATGCATTGCTATATTATGTAATCAATATGATTATGATGATGATATATGTATTTTAACACCAAAGTCTAAAAATGTTATGCGACAATAGCAAGATTAACACATAATTGAAGTGTTTCATTTCATCACAATATTACTTCATACATTTCATCACATAACGTTTCTCTACTAAAATACACCTTGCATTATCAAAAGTAAAAATAAAAAATTGAACTATACTCAAACCTTCGTAATAAGTCCAATCTAGTTAACCACTATCATCATTGTTAAACACAGAACACTGTGCCGCCGGCCTCGACAATTCTTCGCCGGCATTCGCCGGACAAGTCATTAGCCTCGCTGGCGGCTCCATGCAGTTATACGACAAGCACAATGACACCGTATCAGGCAGCACGGTTCCTTCATTCAACGGTATCCCCGTGAAGTAATTATGCTGAAGATAGAGTGTTCGAGTGCTACTGCTACACACGCTCTTAACGTACTCCTCAGGCACCTTCCCCATCAAACGGTTATTATTTAAAAATAAACTTTCAACTCCATCAAACACCGTTGATAATTCTCCGCTGATTAAGTTATGACTTAGATCAACTATCGAACCTTGACCGTTTGATCCAATCAACGGTTCTCCATCTTTGGGCTTTAATGGAAGCCCTCCAGAAAGATTGTTTCGTTGTAAGAAGAGTGAAGAAAGCATGGGCCTGAAGAAGAGCTGGGCTGGAATAGGCCCAGTAAATTTATTGATGCTCAGGTCAAGAAACTCCAAATCTGAAAGCGACTCTAATGTTCCGTTGGTAAGTGGACCCCACATTTGATTCTGTGATAACGAAAGATAACGGAGAGATAACGGAAATGACGTTGGTAACGTTCCTGTTAGTTCGTTGTTTTTCAAATCCAAATGAAGTAGCGGTGAAAAAACGTTTTCTGGTAACGCTCCGGTGAGGGAGTTCGAAGCGAGGATTAGGATTCTGAGTTGCGGTAACGCGGTGAGACACGGTGGGATTGTTCCGGCGAGTTGGTTGTGACTGAGATCGAGTGTGTGGAGACTTGTGAGAGACGAGAATGTGGCGGGAATGGTGCCGGTGAAGCGGTTGTTGGGGAGGGAGATGACACGGAGTTTGGTGAGTTGAGCGAGTTGAGGTGGGATGGAACCGGTGACGATTCCGGGGGAGAGGATGAGCTGGGTTAACTCGGTGAGGGAGGAGATGGAGGTGGGGAGTGAGCCGGCGAGTGGGTGTGTGTCGGTACCGAGTGAGAGAATGGTGACTCGGTTGAATGAGCAGGTGATGCCGGAGAAGGTGATGCAGGGATTTGGGGAGGTGAGGTTCCATGTTGAGAAGAAGGAGTTTGTGGGTGAGATTGAGGTGAGAGTGTTTTTTATGGAAAGAAGAGCTTTGAGATCTAAGGGGTTCATTTTTTGAGAATGAACAGAGGGGGGTGTGAAAAGTAGAGCAAGTAGAAGAAGAAGAACGGCCAGAAAGGTTGCCATTCGTGTAAGAAAAGTGGGAAATGAGAGTGAGTGTGTTTGGAAGCAGAAGTGATGAGAAAACTTTTGGTGAAGAAGGTGCAGATCTTTTTGGGAAAATGACAGTACAGAGGTTTTGGGAACTTTGGGATTAGTTCTGGTTTGGGTTTTTAGACTTTTGTAGTAGTAGTACTATTTGTTTGTTGATGTGGATGACAAGTGGGAAAATGTGAAGAGTGAGGGGACACAAAATTGAAAAGTGCTCAGTTAATAATAAGCTGATTGATCTACAAGATCGTAGGTTTAATATCTTTTGGGTTTTTCTAACCTATGCAACATTGCATGGGATAAAAAGTTCAAAAAGGTAAGTTTGCATTAGAACTTGTGCATCTAATATTAAATATATCTTTTTAATAAATAATTGTTGTTTTTCAATAAAAAGTTTCCATTTTTAATTGTTTTATCCTATGCAATGTTGCATATAGGTTAGAAAAACCCATATCTCTTTAGTGGAGGATTGTTTAACACTCGTTGAGTCTTAACACCTACGTACCTGCATTGACTCTTGTGATCTCAGTTCTCCGAGTTCAACTCCCTTAAATTTTCATGTAACAAAAGAAATGAAGGGTTTATTATTGATGGTGTGTGTCGGTTATGAAATGAATTGCAAGGGAGCACATTGCTCATGCATTGTGACTGACAGTGTAGCGTGAGTGTGGTGGGTCCCACTCTCGAGATTTTTGCAGAAGAATTTAACATGATGCAGCATTTGCATTAATGAACAAAACAGATGCTAGCTACAGACTAGTACATGTACATGGACAACATGGTTTCAGATCTTGACGTGCAACTTCAATTACTTTGTTCGTCAAAAGAGAAAACTGGATTTAATGTAATGTTGATCATTTGTACGAATAAATCGTAATTTGACCCATTTACAACGGTGCAATCAAATTAGCACTTGTTACTGTCTCATGGTAAATGTCATGTTAGATTAAAAAATTATGAGATGAGAAATTGTGACCAAGTTAGGCAGTACGTACAGATGATGATGAGCCTCAACTTCGGGCTAGAATTTTCTACAATTACTCCCAATCGATCGTTACACCCACTCTTCCTATGGTTCAACGTTTTTGTATTAATTGCATTGGAACCTGGAGGTAGGATCTAAAGTCATTGAAATCATTACTGGTTCCACTGAAGGTTTTAAATAGATGGGTCACATTGGAGTAACAATTAAACATTTTATTTTGATAAATTGAATGAGTCAAACTGGCCCGTTGGATTTATTTTTTCTTTGAAAACTTATCATAAGATAAGGAGGTTTTGCAGCATGTTCTATTCCTCGACGATGGTAACAAAAATACAAAAAGAAAAAAAAGAAGCTTAAGATTTATTAACAACATACTTTTCAATACACTTTCTTTTATTGATTAAAATTTATATAGACCCACATAATTTGCTGAGACCTAAATGAATCCAACCAATAAAATAGAGTAAGTTTAGAATATGTGTTAAGGATTGTGTTAGAGTTATTAATGGGAAAATGAACGAAACAATGATATAAAAAAAAGATGGAATATGGATATTGGACTAGTGAACTTTGGTTCCGTGGGAAATTGCTCTTCTCCCTTTTAAAATTACTCGTTCCCTTAATTATGTTCAACGTGAGTTAACTCACACTCGACTTTTTTCAACGTAAGTTAACTCACGTTGGATATTTTTCAGCGTGAGTTAACTCACATATGCACTTTTAAAATTGGTGAATGAGCAAAAACAAAAAAGAGAGCGTCAATTTCATGTTATGTGTGCACTTTACTGGCGCATGAGAGGAGAATAAACCCATGGGACAAAAGCCGAAAACATGTGCAATATATATGGTCCGTAAAATGAAGTTCTTGTGGTCCTTGATGTGAGAAGTTCAAGACATCAAGTTAGTTGTTGCTTGACGCTAATGCTACACATCCTACAACCTCAAGATTCTTCTCTGTGCAGGGGTCTTTAAGGTACCCCACACATCAATGAGTTATATATATAAGTATGTATGTATGTTTGTATGTATGCATACTACTTACACACGAGGTTCAATGCAACTACAATATTATGAAATATAAGTCATTTTCAAAGTTTCAATGACACGACACGAGAAATTTTTTTTTGATATAACATATATTATATAAAATAAGTCGCATCCAATAAATCTAATGAAACAACATATATCTCCAAATGTGTAACTCGAGTAGGGAAGAGAAGGTGAGCCGAGTTACAAGTAATAAAAAAAAACTCATGTCCTCACAAAGTAATGGGACAAAATGGGTGATCCGCACCGCATGTCAACCTAGACTCGATCCATCCTTCCACCGGGCCAAATTCTTTGAACTCCTTTTTAATTTTACTTTTTTATTGGTTAGATTCAGACATGACCCATAGCTTAGGAGACAAAACAAACCGAGTTTTGTACACCCCTAATTGTGTCACTGCACAATTTTTGGTGGCGTACATTTAGGCTATGTTTGGATCCCAAAGTTAAGAAAGTGAAAAAGTTTCAGCAAAAATGATGTGTAAAACTTAAGATTTTTTTATCCAAATAGTGATTGTTTATGGGTAACATTTTACAATGTTTTTATTTTTTTTTTTGTCATGGATATCTAATAACTTTGATATAGATATCCAAGTAGAGTAGACATGGATTGGTTAAAGATGGAGTAAACTATTAAGTTGGTCGATGCTTTTGTGTGGATTTCTAAAAAAAAAAAAAAACTACCACTTTATCAATATTTTAAAATAGTCTCTAACTCTATTAAACGTTATTAAGATAATTCCATTGATCAACACATGTTTGATGACACTATTAACGACCCTGACATGGCTAGTTAAGTGACCAAGTTGGTCTCTAACTCTATGAGTCGCCCTCATAAATGTCCTTAACTTTATCAATATTTTATAATAAAACCAGACTATGTCAAACGTTACTTAGTAAGTCTCTAGTCAACATCATTTTTTGGAATACAGTACAAACAAGTACTTGTTAGAGGCCAACTCCATAATTTAACGTACCATTCACTAGTGGAAAAAATTTGATACAAAGACCCCTATTCTTTAACTGGTTGCAACGAAAACCATTTTTAAAATGTGACGTGGTGGCATTTTTGTAATTATGTCAAATTCGGATAACACTCAAAGCCAAATCAATTGACATATAACACCTTGATGCGATGACACCTGTGGGTTCAAACTTGAGGCCTATATAGGAGCACACTCCTCCTAGATCTCAAGCCTTCACCACCAAACCAACCCTTAGGGTTAAAAAAGGTATATTATTGATTAGCAACAAATATTTGTATGGTGTATGATTTTTATAATAATTTATTGTTGTAAGTGTGACTTGCAAATCCATAATTCTTTTCTCTTGTTTTTCGGCACAATCCTCCTTGCTGAATGGGTTGGCCGCCAGGCAGTAGCCACATTGAGACATTTGGTTTTCTGAATTTGTAATGGAAAATGTTAACGAGTGTCTCCGGGCATCAAAAGTGGTAAGTTTTTATAAAAGTTTGTGCGCATTGGAAATTGAAATCTTTAATTTTTTTAAAGAATAATTTCTTTATTAAGGATGCTTAAAGAGTGCCCCAGAGACACTCGTTAACAAGTTAGAGGGTGCTCTTTACTGTTTTGGTCTCTGCCTTGTGAAAATTCTTGGCAGCCTTGCCTTGCGTAGGACACACACAAATCTAGTTTAAAAACATAATTTTTTGGCACGATTTTCAAGATAGGGTGTAAGAGGATTTGGAGATTCTACAATTGATTAAATAAGACCACCATTAGGAAGTCCGAGACTGAAAATTGAGTGCTTTGTAGTAGATCTTGGGTTGGGAAATATATTAAACATCCTGAAGAGTGAAAACCTTTGAGTCTCTTCTTTAAAAGAAGAGACTGGAAAAATGGTAGAAATTAAGGTTTATTGTTGAATGTTAATTTTTTGTATCCATTATCTCTTTTCGTAATAGACACATCAATAGTGGATAGGAGAGTTGATCTCTCTCAAAGACGTAGGTCAATTTGGGTTGAACCTGTAATTTAATCCGTGTAACCGACTCCACTTGGTGAAAAAAAAGCTTGGTTGTTGTTGTTATATTCTCATCGATGTACTTGTAAGTGTGTCTACAAGTGAATCCTAGAGCATCCTCCTCAATGGAGAAGTTCTTTATTAAATATTTAAATAGGACTTATGTGTATATATGATTCATTTATATATTTTTTTAAAAATAACACTTAATAATCACCCAATCACTTCAACCGAGTAAATTATAACAATTTATTAAACGTGTTTCACTAATAATTATATATTATTTTTGTTTTGTTTTTGTTTTATCAAAATTCTATATCTTCTATTAATAACTATATATCATCAGGGTTACCCCAACACGTTACGATGCCTAAGACAAATTTAAAGATGAGGCCTTTTTAAAGTCCTCAATATTATTTTTGTCTAAATATTATTTTTACATTTATTTTTTGATATAAAATTACTTATTAAATCCATGTATTTGATTTTATTTATTTTTATTTTCTAATAGATAATAAAATCAATTGATTTAATCTTTATTGATGCAATATTAATTTTAGATAAAATTGAATTAAATTTAGTTTTGAAAATAGTATAATATGAGACCTTTTTACTTCTCCAAAAAAAGAAAGAGAGGCCTTTTTATCAAGTAAAATTTTAATATTTTTGGGAGGCTTAAGGTGATTGATTGCCTTGATGGCCTTACTTTGGGTTGACCCTATATAATTACTTTTTAATATTAAAAAAGTGTAGGATCCACAAAAAAAAAAAGAAACAACTTAACAGAGAGGAGATGCTAAGTATTTTTTTTTAACAAATTTATTACTAAGTCTTATTAAACTAAGAGTTGTAACAAAAAAAAAACTAAGAGCGTCTCTAATAGGAGCTTCTTTGCCTATTAGCAAGTGATGTTTAATAGCTATCACCATTGAAGAATGATTACAAAGCATGTGTTATTGGAATTAAGTGAGAGAAAATGCTCATACAAGCATACTCTCTCTCCTTCAATGTGTGAGTCCCACAAATAACTTTTTGTTAAAACAAGTTATAATTATTGTTGAAATGTAATGACATGTAGTTATTATGAGATCCAATTAATAAATTTGTAGAAGTGTTGCATTTGAGGGGTTCGATGCTTATTAGAAATTGATATTTAAAAATTATAAATGGGTGATGTGTACACATAAAACTCACTTAAAAACTTATTTTCAAAGTTATTCATTGAAGATGCTCTAAGATTTCTCATTGATTTAAAAAGGAAAAAAAAACAAGACTCCTTATTTATCACAACATCGACTCATTTAACATCGTACTGAAGCTATAAAAACTAGCAAATTGTATCTAGCCAACAACACATTATTATTGGAAGGGCTCATGTATGCTAGAAGGTTGTAATTTTGATTTATTGAGTTGCATGTTGACTCTTTGTTGTAAAAGCTATCACTTCACATGGACATGGTAGCTGGAGAGGGAGGTCGCTAGTTGAGAAGATTCATCGCTTCCTTGTACTTGATTGAAAAGTTGTTGTTCACCACTCTTACCGTGAAGGAAACCAATGCACAGACGCTTTAGTTAACTATGGTTGTTCGATGGATTCAGAGACATGTTTCTTTGATGTCTATCCTAACAATATTAGTCTTTTGTTGCTTTTTTTATTTGATGGGGAATTCTACTCCACATATAATCTCGTTGTAATCTCTTTCTTTTTGAGCTTAGTCCCTCATTGTTATAAAAAAACACATTATTATTATTATTGTTGTTGTTGTTGTTGTTGTTGTTGTTGTTGTTGCTGCTCTTGAAATTCCAATTGGGACATTTCCTATCAAATTCATTTATCTTGAACAATGTCTTTTTTTAATGTTCACGTATGTAAACACAAGATAGTTACAACATGTGAGTTTTCCGGTGAAATGTCCCAAGTAGAGTTTCAAGAGCACTCTGAAAAATACTTAGATGAAAATACATTGTTCAAGATAAAATATTAAAAAATACACTGTTCAAGATAAAGACATGTGAACATTAAAAAGTACATTGTTGATCATTTAGCTTGAACAATGTATTTTTTTCTAAGTCTTTTTTAGGGTGCTCTTGGAATTCTACTTGAGACATTTCACTTAGCATCTCATCTATTGTAACCATCTTGTGTTTACATACGTGAACATTTTATCTTGAACAGTGTATTTTTTAATGTTCACGTATGTAAACACAAGATAGTTACAACATGTGAGCTGCTCAGTGAAATGTCCAAAGTGGAATTCGAAGATCACTCTGAAAAATACTTAGAAAAAAAATACACTGTACAAGATAAATGAATTTGTGGACTGGTACATGTCTACTTAGATGAAAATATATTGTTCAAGATAAATGAATTCGATAGTGCTCTTGGAATTCCACTTGGGACATTCCCTATCGAATTCATTTATCTTCAACAATGTCTTTTTTAATATTGGCTTAAACACACTTTTGACCCCCTAACTTTGTCATAGTTGCGATTTTGGCCTCCCATTAAAATAAATCACTTTCCAGCCCTCTAAGTTTTCCCCCTTTTGCAAAATTGATCCTCCCCTTTAATTTTGACCAAGTCAATGTATATGTGGGCACATCCTTGAATGACTAGGACACCACATGTGTATTTTTTTATTTTTAAATTAAAAAATTCCAACTCCTCACTGATTGAAAAATAATAATTAATAAAAAAGTAAAAAAAAACTCCTTTCTCTTCTCACTCCTCTCGATCTCCTTTTTCTCTTCTCTCCATTAAAAAAAGAGATTAATTAGAATAGACTGACGGTGTAAACCAACTTTACACGGACAACCAATTAAAATTACCCAATTAGACACATAATCTTAAGTGTTTTTTTTAAGAAACACAAAATCTTAAGTGTTAAAAATAGAAAAAATCAAATAAAATATTTTCTAATAATTGTCTTCTACCATGTTTCTTAGTTTAAGCTTGTTGTTTTCTCTCCCCCGTCTTCACGCTTATCATCATTCTTGTTCGTCTCTTCTTCTTTTCAATCCCTCTAAATCCATCTAACTTATCTTTTCAATTTGTTTATTCCTTCAAGATTAAATGTTTTTCTTGTGAAACATTCCTTTTTTTTTAAATGGGTCGATTTTTTTTATTGAAAAATGAAATTTGTTTAGTCTATGGTCATTGGGATGATCTTTTGGAACTAAATTAATGACAGAAACAAAAAGGGTTGTTTATTTGTGTTTGTTGGTGAATGTTTTTGATGATTTTGTTTGATTTTCTCATGAAGAGATATTCCTCTTATGAAATGCACTCAATCCATGGCGTACATGTTTTCTTTATTATTAGCAGATGAAAACGCCTATATCAAACGGGGAAGCTTTTTTTCTTCATGGAAGACACAACATGCGGAAGAGGAAGAAGATGAAGGAGGTTGAAATTCCTGGCAGGACCTGGTTCTGAACGTAAAACAGAGTACTGGTGCAATAAAACAGAGTAT
Source organism: Medicago ruthenica (assembly GCA_018208015.1). Lineage (NCBI taxonomy): Eukaryota > Viridiplantae > Streptophyta > Magnoliopsida > Fabales > Fabaceae > Medicago > Medicago ruthenica. The sequence continues at coordinate 69,189,834 of CM031373.1, read as the reverse complement.
GCAAAACAGTAGTTCAGAAGCAGAATAAAACAGACAGAAAGTAAAGATGCACAAGTGATTTGTTAACCCAGTTCGGTGACAAACACACCTACATCTGGAGGCTACCAAGCCAGGAAGGAAATCCACTATGATAGTATCAATTCGAAGTCCTATGACAACAACCCCTGTTTCACAGCCTTCTCACTTAATCACTACCCGTATTGACTTCAACCTAGGAACTCTAGACCTGCGATCCCATCTCACTTCCCTTAGTCAATCACTGCCCCAGTGATTATCAGACTCTAAACAAACAAAGATGAAGGCACTCTTCAAAACATAATCAGTCACTTTTGCTTAAAAGCTTTAAGTGATTACAACTCAATAAAAACAACCAACTCTAAACACATGAGTGGTGTATAGAAAAACAGAGCATACAGCTCACAACTAACAGACTCAAAACCTAAGACTCTTTCAATGATAGCTTTTTTTGAGATTATTTTCTTCAATGACAACGTCCTCTATATATAGCTTCAGCAGCAACATAAACTTGAGCCAAATCCTTCAAAGATATATTTCCAAAATACTTTAGAAACATATAGAAGCAATTTCATTTCCAGAAATATGTTTTCCAAAGATTTCTTTGAAAATATATTCACAAATAATTGAATCCAATCTTTAGAAAATATCTTGCGAAATTCTTCTTCCTTCTAGAAACGCAGCTTGGAGAATTCTTCAATTAAATCTTCAACAAATCACATGAGAAAATAAACACCCAAAACGTGAAAACAGAACACAGAAAACCAGCTTCTGAAGGTACTTCTGAAGTCTGCGTCTGAAGTTCTGCGTCTGAACATTTCAGCTTCTGAAGGTCAGCTTCTGAAGTACTATTCAGCGTCTGAACATCTGAAGGTCAGCTTCTGAAGTACTGTTCAGCGTCTGAACATCAGCTTCTGAAGGTTCAGCGTCTGAAGTACTGTTCAGCTTCTGAACCACCCAGCTTCTGAAGTACTGTTCACAAATAATGATCAGCTTCTGAAGACGCACATATTGCTTTGCATATTTGATTTTAGCAAATATGAAGCCAACAACCAAATATCCAACAATCTTCCCCTTTGGCAAATTTTTGGCTAAAATCAAATTGAGATACACATGGCAAATTCTGAACACATCAAGGACGCAATCATGAGGAACATAACATAAACGTAGTAATCAACAAAGTCAACAGCGGATAAAACACTACATTTCACACAAAGATTCCCCCTGAAAACATATCATTCAGCAGCAGCAGCTTCTGAAACATACACTACTCCCCCTGAAACTCAGCTTCTGACAGGAAACACATAAGCCCCTTGAAACATGACATTCAGGAACCAACAGAGACTCCTACTCCCCCTGAACTACTGAACTGCTTCTGAAACAGCTATTACTTTTCTCCCCATTTTTAGCCAAACAATTTTGACAAAAACAATCATGCAATCACCAGGAGTAGAAAGAACAACCATCACAGCACCATACACATCAGTAACATCAGTGACACTTCTCAGACCAGCAGAATCACACAACCAGTACCCACACACAGGCTTCACAGAAGAACAAAAACAAGAGAACACAACTACAGAGTATAGTACAAACTTGCAGACCAGAAACACAAAATGCAACCCAGATCATAAAGCCAGCACATAGCTTGCAGTCTTCAGACTCAGCATCAGAAGCTGCACAGTTTTATACTATGACTCTTCAAAAAAGACAAATGCCCAGTTGACCTCTCAAATTTTCAAATTGCTTGACATTTAAGGCTTTTGTAACTATATCAGCACCATCTTCATCACCCTCAGCACACTGAACATAGGGCATGATGTTTTGAACATCATGCTCAACATGATCCTCAGACTTACTAGGATCCACTTCCTTTCTTATTAGTGCCTTCTTCTTTGGGACAGAGACCACTATCTTGCTCCAGACTTTAGATGGTCCAACAACAGCACTCTTCTTAGCAACAGGGGTAGGCCTGCTGGCAGCAGCAACAACCTTTCCTTTCCTATTCTTGTCAATATTTTCACATTTTGGTCTCCATACCTTCTTGACATTGACTACAATAGGTTCAGATTTTCTTTGCTGAAGGTGCTTGGGGTATCCATGCAGCTTGTAACAGAATGGCTTTATGTGCCCCTTTTTACCACAGTGATGACATACCCAAGGATGAGATGTCTTCTTGCTCTTAGATCCCTGAGGTTGGTTCTGGTGTTCCAACTTAGGTTTATACATCATAGGATCACATGTTTTAACAGCTGGAATGAATTTTTTAACTGGATTTTGCTGTTTGTTCAAGGTCCTATCATCAAATCCTATACCATTTGGTTTCCCTTGGTTCTGACTCTCCAAAATATTTTCAAGCATATCAGTACCAGTGTTCATCATTCTGATTTGCTTCTTCATGTGATCAAGTTGAGAGTTCAGCTGGGTTACCTCATCATTGAGATCATAAATTTTTGCTAAGTGGTCACTTCTTTCAGCAAGCAGTTGACTGATAGTCTCCTTCTGATTTTCTAATAACTTGCAAACTTCTTCATTTCTGAGGTATATTTCTTCATAAGAGGCAGCTGGTTCTTCAAAAGACAATTCTTCATCACTGGCTTCAGACTCTGATGAAGCTTCAGACTCTGATGGTGCTTCGGACTCTGATAGTGCTTCTAAACCCATAACTTCATCATTAGTCATGCACCTACCAGTAAAGGCACAACTTTACATAGATACATATTTAATTATTCACTCTAACGACTTCCTTAAATTCATTATTAATTTCAAGGATGTTTCATGGTCCACTGAAAAAGTTATGTTGAAGTTTCATGAAAAATGCAACATAACCTACATGTAGTATTTCGATCATAACTCAAGTTCTAAAAATCCAAATGGAGTCAAATCAAAGGAAAATGATAATGAGGTTGATTCTTTCCCTCTTGAATTCTGTCCGGACCTCACGTGCCGCAGTCTTTTGCCTCTTTTTTTTTTTTTTTTTGAAACCCCTAATTTTTACCTGGACCGCTCTTCCGAGTTTTCAGTCCACTGGGGTATATTTCCTTTTTTGATGTCCTTAATTTTTGCCTAGACCGCCTTTTCAGGTTTTCGATCTACCAGGACGCTCTCTATTGCCTAAACCGCCCTTTCGGGTTTCCGATTTAGCGAGCTCTTTTCTTTTTGGCATATATATATTTTTTTGACTGCGCCGGAGTTTATTGTTAGGGGGATCCTTGTGGACGGGTAATACCTTTTTTTCCAAGCATTAAGTCTCCTTCTCTAAATTCTCGAGAGCGAACTTTCTTGTTGAACTGTCCATGCCCCAATGCTGTGAGGTGTTTCTCTTTTATGGGGTTCAGCTGGTCGAACCTTGTTTGTGTTTGTGAATGCCAATGAAAATTGGACTTTGGGTGTGTGGATGCCGAGCAAGGTCGGGCTTTTTGTTTGGATGCCGAGCGAGGTCGGGCTTTTGTTTGGCTTCCGAGCAAGGTCGGGCTTTATGATTGTCTTCCGAGCAAGGTCGGGCTTTTGATTGGGATGTGTGTGTGCCCGTGAAAAATTGGGCTTTTGTTGGAAATGTGAGGAATGCCAATGACGACTTGGCTTTTTGTGTTTGGGGATGCCAATGAAAATTGGGCTTTGTTTGTTTGGGAATGTGAGGAATGCCAATGACGACTTGGCTTTTTGTGGGAAATTGTGGGGAGTGCCGTAACGGCAAATGGTTTCTTTTTTTGATGAATTGGGCGACCACTTGTTTGGTTATGTTTGCATAGGAAGCTGCTTCGACCCATTTGGTGAAACAGTTGATGGCAACTAGTATGAACTGGTGCCCTTTTTGAAGCCTTTGGCTCAATCATTCCAAACATGTCTATGCCCCACATAGAGAAAGGTTAGGGTGATGTCATGACATTCAGAGGTGTTTGTGGTATGTGCCCCTTGTTGGCATAAATTTGTCACTCGTGACATGTCTTGGCATGGGTTTGGAAGGACTCATCATGGATTTCTTTGGTGAGCATGACTGCTTCACATTTATCCACACGTCTGAGTGAGACCATGATTTCTCTTATAGAGTGTGTCCCGGCAGAGGGAAAACTGTGGTGCTATTTTTTTTGAGGGTTCTCTTGGTGAGGTTGTATTACCCTATCCTCTTGATCCCCAAGTCTGGACAATCCTTCAGGAGGTTCAAAATCGTCCTTATTGTCATCTTCCGTTTGGTTTAAATTGAAGATTGAAGTCAAAAGGGATCGTAGCAGTGTTATTTTTTTGGTGGTGTATTTATGATGATTTTTTTTTCTAGGGTTTACGAAAATTTATTTGAGAATGAAAGAAAAACGAACTCTTTTGAACATAAACCGCAAATTTATTAATGACGGAAATGATTTGAAATATGGGGGTCCCATAAAATTAATCATTTGCCTTGGGAAGAGCAAAATGATGATTTTTTTTTTAAAAAACAAGATAAATTACTTGGACAAAGAAATGATTTCCAGAATTTCGATGGCCTTCCGGTTGCTCGGATCTCATCCGAAATGCTACTGTACACCGGGTCGGGTACTTCTTTTTTGGTGTTTTTGTTATAATGTGAGGGTTCTGCTTTGAAATGCATGTAAATGTATGAATGTAATGAGTATGCAAAAATATGCCCCTTTTTTATGCAAAAATATTTCATGAATGCAAATGGATGATATGCAGGGGTTTGGGTATGAATGTTCGGAACTTCCCCCCATCCTCACATGTAGGCTCTAAAAGGTGAAACTTCCTAAGAAGAGGTCCCTAGAGTCATAGATCTCACATGGAATTAGGGTTGTCTATGGACATACGTCGACATGACTTCAATTAATTCCACTTGAAAATCTCCTCTAAGCGGGGTTGGACATCCTACCTCACGGACATACGTCAACGCAGGCTTCCGCACACAACCTCCTTCTAACTTAGTTTTTTTCTCAAGCTCGGGTAGAGAGCCTCACACGTCCGGCATTAACCCGAACAATGTGGAGTAACATCACTCAAGTAACCCCCGCATTTGACATATATGATATGAATATAAAGCAAAATAAAGCAAATATAAACATAAAGCATAGATATGACATAAATGAATAAAATAAAAGCATGGCGCGCAAATAAAAATAAAAACAATTAGCTTAAAAACCAAATAGAATAGGCTTGACTCGCTAGTGGGAAAAGGGTCCCCAGTGAAGTCGCCAGCTGTGCGCACCTCGTTTTTTAATGAAACAAAAACGCGCAATCCTCCGAGGTCGTTCGTAAACGCTCGGAGGGCCTTGTGAAGTCGCCACCAAAGTTTTTGTGTAAAGGGAACGTTGATAAACCCTTAAGTTTTTTATTTGAAAGGGAAACGATAATAAAACCCTTTGACGATGAGGAAAGGATGGTCATCGCAACCATTGTCGGGTTCGGGAGTCGGTTACGCAAGGGGAAGGTATTAGCACCCCTCACGTCCGTTGTACTCAACGGGAACCTTCTATTCGGCTAAAGCTTAAATTATTTTTAAATGTTTTGCGCGCATGCTTATCTATGTCAAAATAAAAATATACTAAAAGGGGGGAAAAGAGATAAAAACAAACGAAAGGGAAAAAGAAGGTTTTTATTATTGCGCTTGACAAGATGTCGATCTTGCTTCTACGTATCTCCCGGTAGTCGGAGAATTCAAAGCGTACGTAGTTCTTTGGTAGAAAAACGTATATATGTTGGTTAAATTTTAAATGGACGATGTTTTAACCGAATTCCTGCGATTAAAACGTAGCTTGTATGCTCGCGCATGGGAGACTTATTAAGCGTCTTGCTTGTATGCTCGCGCATGGGGAGACTTATTAAGCGTCTTGCTTGTATGCTCGCGCATGGGGAGACTTATTAAGCGTCTTGCTTGTATGCTCGCGCATGGGGAGACTTATTAAGCGTTTGTTTATGATCGCGCTAGAAATGTTAAAAGGCATGTCCGTTGGGAAAAAGGTTTTGAATTGGTCACGAAGGGACCAAGAAAGAGTTCAAAGAGGATCCAACCGGATCTAGCATTGACTCGAATGGTCACGGCGGACCGAAAAAGGTTCAATGGATCCAACGGGATCGAGCATTGAATAAAAAGGTCGCGGCGGACCGAAAAAGGTTCAATGGATCCAACGGGATCGAACATTGATTAAAATGGTCGCGGCGGACCAAAAAGGGTTTCGATTGACTCAACGGAGTCAAGAGAGGGTTTAATTCGTCCCGAAGGACCAAGAAAGGTTCGGATTGACCACGGGGGCCAAAATTAGTGTGTTGGGTTTGTTTTATGTTTTTTGAAAATAGAATGACGATTGTCCAAACGACGAGACATACGTCACGCATTCGTACAACCGGGGAAATGGAGAGCCATACGTCAAACCATCCCTTTTTCATTCAAGTTTTTATGGAACTCAAGAAATCTCAAAGTGAACAAAACACTTGGTTGTTGCAACCTATGAACAAAGGTTGTCCAGGTTTATGGAAAAGCACAAGTTTGTGAATAATGCACAAGTTCGGCTCAATTTTGAAAACGGTTTTGAAAAGCGAACAAGTTCGGTTTAAGTTCACGTTTGATTTGAAAATCATGAACAAGGTTTTTGTTCAAGTTTGGTTTTGAAAATGATGAACTTAGCCTATTGCTCAAGTTTGTTTTGAAAGTTTGATGAACATAACTTGTTTTGCAAGTTATTCCAAAAAGTGTCGCACGAACTTGTGAATTTGTCAACATTATGCAAAATCCTTGTTATGGTTTGAATAAAATGAGTTTCAAACCTCTTAGGTTCTGAGCTTTGGGTTAGAACCTCAAAAATTGGCTTTTGAATTCATGTTCTGAATTCTGTCATGGTCGCACTGCGACCAGACATTCGCACTGCGAAGTATGCGAAAATTTGAGTTCAGAAGCTGCTTCTGAACTTCTGTTCAGAAGCAACTTCTGAACTAGCCTCATAACCTTAGGAGGAGCGAAAAGCTTTGAAAATAGCAATGAAATGAATGCAACAACTTAGTTTAAAGGTTTTGCAAACTTTGGGATTTCTTTTGTGTTCAAAAGTGTTTTAAATCCAAAATGAGTAAAAACTCAAAAATGCAAAACTGAGATTGAACCCAATTGAAAACAAAACAAATGAAAGCAGTATGCAAATGGAGTGTAAATAAGTTAGAATGACTTACCTGCTCCTAGCCCAAGGCTTGTGTTTGCAAGGAAATGGAAGAGGCTTGAATGCTTATGGTTTTGCAAGGTTGGACAAGTTTGATGAACACAACCAGTGACAAATTGCCTTAGTTCTTCACTCTTTGTGAGAGGTTTTAGTGCTGTTTTGAGTGCTTGATTACTTTGTGTTGGTTTAAGATGGTTTGTGCAAGAAAGGATTGGAATTTTGCTCTAAACTTGCTCAAAAAACCAACTATGTTTTTGTGAGAAAAATGTGCAGCACTTCACTCGAATTTGCACTGGTTTTCTGTTCTCAAACCTCTGTGTGTTAACCCTCTCAATCCCCTCTTGAACCCTCTCTAGAACTCTCCTGAATTCAGCAGCAATGCCTTGCTTTTATAGGCCAAAATGAGATCAAAAGTCATGATGACAAAATCTGCAGCAGGGCTGTTTTTGGGCTAGAATCATGACTGAAATGCTTTGCATTTAATGCTAAGGATAAGAGGTGACCTTGGCTTGCTGCAAGGGTCAAGACCTTGGACGAATTCAGCTCCCAAAGCAGCTGAATTCTGACAGAAAAATGATGGAAATGATGAAAGCAAGGCTGTTTGCAAAACAGGGGCAGCAACTTTGCCTTAATCCTTGAGTGGTTTTGATAAAGCCTATGGCAAGGTGGTTGCTGGCAAGTAGCAGGGTCAGTTGCAGGTTAAGTGGGAGGGGAAATGACTGCCCAAAGTCAGCAAGTGGCTAGGTTACTTGATCAATTTTGCTTCCTCTTCCTTTCCCTTTTGCTTTTCCAATTGTCACATGTTCTTTTCTTCCACTTGGTTAAATCCAACATTATCCATGATAATAATACATGATAATAATTATAGATAATGACTGGAATGCAATAAAAGAAAAGGAAAACAGAAAAATCAAAAATCTGAAAATCTGCAGAAAATTCGCAGACTTCGCTCTGCGAAGTAGACTTTGCTCTGCGAAGTCCTCATTTCTGGGAGACTTCGCTCTGCGAAGGGGACTTCGCTCTGCGAAGTCCTCATTTCAGCAATGTTGACTTTTTGTTGACTTTTTGACTTTTCTCTTTTTTTTTTGATTTTTTTGAAAAGGCTTAGGACAAAATTGGGGTACTACAACAGCGTCCTCTATATATAGCTTCAGCAGCAACATAAACTTGAGCCAAATCCTTCAAAGATATATTTCCAAAATACTTTAGAAACATATAGAAGCAATTTCTTTTCCAGAAATATGTTTTCCAAAGATTTCTTTGAAAATATATTCACAAATAATTGAATCCAATCTTCAGAAAATATCTTGCGAAATTCTTCTTCCTTCTAGAAACGCAGCTTGGAGAATTCTTCAATTAAATCTTCAACAAATCACATGAGAAAATAAACACCCAAAACGTGAAAATAGAACACAGAAAACCAGCTTCTGAAGGTACTTCTGAAGTCTGCGTCTGAAGTTCTGCGTCAGAACATTTCAGCTTCTGAAGGTCAGCTTCTGAAGTACTATTCAGCGTCTGAACATCTGAAGGTCAGCTTCTGAAGTACTGTTCAGCGTCTGAACATCAGCTTCTGAAGTACTGTTCAGCTTCTGAACCACCCAGCTTCTGAAGTACTGTTCACAAATAATGATCAGCTTCTGAAGACGCACATATTGCTTTGCATATTTGATTTTAGCAAATATGAAGCCAACAACCAAATATCCAACAATCTCCCCCTTTGGCAAATTTTTGGCTAAAATCAAATTGAGATACACATGGCAAATTCTGAACACATCAAGGACGCAATCATGAGGAACATAACATAAACGTAGTAATCAACAGAGTCAACAGCGGATAAAACACTACATTTCACACAAAGATTCCCCCTGAAAACATATCATTCAGCAGCAGCAGCTTCTGAAACATACACTACTCCCCCTGAAACTCAGCTTCTGATAGGAAACACATAAGCCCCTTGAAACATGACATTCAGGAACCAACAGAGACTCCTACTCCCCCTGAACTACTGAACTGCTTCTGAAACAGCTATTACTTTTCTCCCCATTTTTAGCCAAACAATTTTGACAAAAACAATCATGCAATCACCAGGAGTAGAAAGAACAACCATCACAGCACCATACACATCAGTAACATCAGTGACACTTCTCAGACCAGCAGAATCACACAACCAGTACCCACACACAGGCTTCACAGAAGAACAAAAACAAGAGAACACAACTACAGAGTATAGTACAAACTTGCAGACCAGAAACACAAAATGCAACCCAGATCATAAAGCCAGCACATAGCTTGCAGTCTTCAGACTCAGCATCAGAAGCTGCACAGTTTTATACTATGACTCTTCAAAAAAGACAAATGCCCAGTTGACCTCTCAAATTTTCAAATTGCTTGACATTTAAGGCTTTTGTAACTATATCAGCACCATCTTCATCACCCTCAGCACACTGAACATAGGGCATGATGTTTTGAACATCTTGCTCAACATGATCCTCAGACTTACTAGGATCCACTTCCTTTCTTATTAGTGCCTTCTTCTTTGGGACAGAGACCACTACCTTGCTCCAGACTTTAGATGATCCAACAACAGCACTCTTCTTAGCAACAGGGGTAGGCCTGCTGGCAGCAGCAACAACCTTTCCTTTCCTATTCTTGTCAATATTTTCACATTTTGGTCTCCATACCTTCTTGACATTGACTACAATAGGTTCAAATTTTCTTTGCTGAAAGTGCTTGGGGTATCCATGCAGCTTGTAACAGAATGGCTTTATGTGCCCCTTTTTACCACAGTGATGACATACCCAAGGATGAGATGTCTTCTTGCTCTTAGATCCCTGAGGTTGGTTCTGGTGTTCCAACTTAGGTTTATACATCATAGGATCACATGTTTTAACAGCTGGAATGAATTTTTTAACTGGATTTTGCTGTTTGTTCAAGGTCCTATCATCAAATCCTATACCATTTGGTTTCCCTTGGTTCTGACTCTCCAAAATATTTTCAAGCATATTAGTACCAGTGTTCATCATTCTGATTTGCTTCTTCATGTGATCAAGTTAAGAGTTCAGCTGAGTTACTTCATCATTGAGATCATAAATTTTTGCTAAGTGGTCACTTCTTTCAGCAAGCAGTTGACTGATAGTCTCCTTCTGATTTTCTATTAACTTGCAAACTTCTTCATTTCTGAGGTATATTTCTTCATAAGAGGCAGCTGGTTCTTCAAAAGACAATTCTTCATCACTGGCTTCAGACTCTGATGAAGCTTCAGACTCTGATGGTGCTTCGGACTCTGATAGTGCTTCTAAACCCATAACTTCATCATTAGTCATGCACCTACCAGTAAAGGCAGCAACATGCTTGGCTGATTCATTCCCCACTTCTCCTTCTGAGTCATCTTCATTAGACCAAGACACAGCCAAACTTTTCTTCTAATTCTTGAGATATGTGGCACATTCTGTCCTGATGTGGCCATATCCTTCACACTCATGACATTGAACACCTTTGGATTGATTGCTTTTCTCATCAGTTCTTGTCTTTTGCTTCAGAATCTTCTTAAATTGTTTACTCAGCATCACAAGATCCTCTGATAGGCTTTCATCATTTGCTGCAAAAGCAACACCTTTCCCCTTCTTATCAGTTCTTGCTATTTCAAAATTCTGAAGAGATCCTATCAATTCCTCAACCTTCATGCTGGAGATGTCCTGTGCTTCCTCAATGGCAGTCACCTTCATGTCAAATCTCTTGGGAATAGACCTGAGGATTTTCCTCACAAGTTTCTCATCAGATATTTTTTCTCCAAAAGAATCAAATGAGTTAGCCATATCCAGAACATTCATGTAAAAATCCTGTATGTTCTCATCCTCCAACATTTTGAGATTTTCAAATTTGGTGGTGAGAAGTTGAAGTCTGGACAGTTTTACCTTGGATGTGCTTTCATGAGTAGTTTTAAGAATCTCCCAAGCATCCTTAGCTACAGTGCACTGCTTGATCAGTCTGAACATATTCTTGTCCACTCCATTGAATATAGCATTCAATGCTTTGGAGTTTTCAAGAGCTATTTCATCTTCTACCTTGGACCAATCTTCCCCTGGTTTTAATTCAGCTGTCTTCTTACCATCTTTGTCTAGCACAACAGGATGTTCCCAACCTTTCAGAACTGCTTTCCAGGTCTTACTATATATGGATTTAAGGAAAGCACTCATGCGTGATTTCCAATATTCATAGTTGGAACCATCCAACAGAGGTGGTCTGTTCACAAATCCTCCTTCTTTCTCCATTCTGCTAGAAAATATCTTCCCTGGAGCTCACCCTAAAACAGGCAGGGTGCCTGCTCTGATACCAATTGAAATTCCTGGTAGGACCTGGTTCTGAACGTAAAACAGAGTACTGGTGCAATAAAATAGAGTATGCAAAACAGTAGTTCAGAAGCAGAATAAAATAGACAGAAAGTAAAGATGCACAAGTAATTTGTTAACCCAGTTCGGTGACAAACACACCTACATCTGGAGGCTACCAAGCCAGGAAGGAAATCCACTATGATAGTATCAATTCGACGTCCTATTACAACAGCCCCTGTTTCACAGCCTTCTCACTTAATCACTACCCGTATTGACTTCAACCTAGGAACTCCTAGACCTGAGATCCCATCTCATTTCCCTCAGTCAATCACTTCCCCAGTGATTATCAGACTCTAAACAAACAAAGATGAAGACACTCTTCAAAACATAATCAGTAACTTTTGCTTAAAAGCTTTAAGTGATTACAACTCAATATAAACAACCAACTCTAAACACATGAGTGGTGTACAGAAAAACAGAGCATACAGCTCACAACTAACAGACTCAAAACCTAAGACTCTTTCAATGATAGCTTTTTTTGAGATTATTTTCTTCAATGACAGCGTCCTCTATATATAGCTTCAGCAGCAACATAAACTTGAGCCAAATACTTCAAAGATATATTTCCAAAATACTTTAGAAACATATAGAAGCAATTTCTTTTCCAGAAATATGTTTTCCAAAGATTTCTTTGAAAATATATTCACAAATAATTGAATCCAATCTTCAGAAAATATCTTGCGAAATTCTTCTTCCTTCTAGAAACGCAGCTTGGAGAATTCTTCAATTAAATCTTCAACAAATCACATGAGAAAATAAACACCCAAAACGTGAAAACAGAACACAGAAAACCAGCTTCTGAAGGTACTTCTGAAGTCTGCGTCTGAAGTTCTGCGTCTGAACATTTCAGCTTCTGAAGGTCAGCTTCTGAAGTACTATTCAGCGTCTGAACATCTGAAGGTCAGCTTCTGAAGTACTGTTCAGCGTCTGAACATCAGCTTCTGAAGGTTCAGCGTCTGAAGTACTGTTCAGCTTCTGAACCACCCAACTTCTGAAGTACTGTTCACAAATAATGATCAGCTTCTGAAGACGTACATATTGCTTTGCATATTTGATTTTAGCAAATATGAAGCCAACAACCAAATATCCAACAATCTCCCCCTTTGGCAAATTTTTGGCTAAAATCAAATTGAGATACACATGGCAAATTCTGAACACATCAAGGACGCAATCATGAGGAACATAACATAAACGTAGTAATCAACAGAGTCAACAGCGGATAAAACACTACATTTCACACAAAGATTCCCCCTGAAAACATATCATTCAGCAGCAGCAGCTTCTGAAACATACACTACTCCCCCTGAAACTCAGCTTCTGACAGGAAACACATAAGCCCCTTGAAACATGACATTCAGGAACCAACAGAGACTCCTACTCCCCCTGAACTACTGAACTACTTCTGAAACAACTATTACTTTTCTCCCCATTTTTAGCCAAACAATTTTGACAAAAACAATCATGCAATCACCAGGAGTAGAAAGAACAACCATCACAGCACCATACACATCAGTAACATCAGTGACACTTCTCAGACCAGCAGAATCACACAACCAGTACCCACACACAGGCTTCACAGAAGAACAAAAACAAGAGAACACAACTACAGAGTATAGTACAAACTTGCAGACCAGAAACACAAAATGCAACCCAGATCATAAAGCCAGCACATAGCTTGCAGTCTTCAGACTCAGCATCAGAAGCTGCACAGTTTTATACTATGACTCTTCAAAAAAGACAAATGCCCAGTTGACCTCTCAAATTTTCAAATTGCTTGACATTTAAGGCTTTTGTAACTATATCAGCACCATCTTCATCACCCTCAGCACACTGAACATAGGGCATGATGTTTTGAACATCTTGCTCAACATGATCCTCAGACTTACTAGGATCCACTTCCTTTCTTATTAGTGCCTTCTTCTTTGGGACAGAGACCACTACCTTGCTCCAGACTTTAGATGGTCCAACAACAGCACTCTTCTTAGCAACAGGGGTAGGCCTGCTGGCAGCAACAACAACCTTTCCTTTCCTATTCTTGTCAATATTTTCACATTTTGGTCTCCATACCTTCTTGACATTGACTACAATAGGTTCAGATTTTCTTTGCTGAAAGTGGTTGGGGTATCCATGCAGCTTGTAACAGAATGGCTTTATGTGCCCCTTTTTACCACAGTGATGACATACCCAAGGATGAGATGTCTTCTTGCTCTTAGATCCCTGAGGTTGGTTCTGGTGTTCCAACTTAGGTTTATACATCATAGGATCACATGTTTTAACAGCTGGAATGAATTTTTTAACTGGATTTTGCTGTTTGTTCAAGGTCCTATCATCAAATCCTATACCATTTGGTTTCCCTTGGTTCTGACTCTCCAAAATATTTTCAAGCATATCAGTACCAGTGTTCATCATTCTGATTTGCTTCTTCATGTGATCAAGTTGAGAGTTCAGCTGGGTTACCTCATCATTGAGATCAGAAATTTTTGCTAAGTGGTCACTTCTTTCAGCTAGCAGTTGACTGATAGTCTCCTTCTGATTTTCTAATAACTTGCAAACTTCTTCATTTCTGAGGTATATTTCTTCATAAGAGGCAGCTGGTTCTTCAAAAGACAATTCTTCATCACTGGCTTCAGACTCTGATGAAGCTTCAGACTCTGATGGTGCTTCGGACTCTGATAGTGCTTCTAAACCCATAACTTCATCATTAGTCATGCACCTACCAGTAAATATCACAACTTTACATAGATACATATTTAATTATTCACTCTAACGACTTCCTTAAATTCAATATTAATTTCAAGGATGTTTCATGGTCCACTGAAAAAGTTATGTTGAAGTTTCATGAAAAATGCAACATAACCTACATGTAGTATTTCGATCATAACTCAAGTTCTAAAAATCCAAATGGAGTCAAATCAAAGGAAAATGAAAGGTAACATCCATATCTACAACTTTCATGAAGACACCGAGACCCAATTCAGAACGGAAAATGGTGAAAAAAGTTAATTTTCCCAAGTTTGGAGGAAAAGGCCGATTGTTGAGCATGAACCGTGCGCCTAATCACCTTTAACACATCAAAACACCAAGCATGCATCAATTTTCATGAATTTCACTCATTTCAACATAAAACTCAAGAACATAATTTTAACATAATCAAATCATGGTTTTAACATAACAACATCATGGGTTCACAAATAAACACATACTCATAATCACAACAACATACTAGATCATAATTTCATTATCAATTTATCATTAGAACATGAATTTAAGGAGAATCACACAAAATCCTTAATCTACCCATTTGCTCATAAATTCCCAAATGAGAATAGAACTCCCCCCTTACCTCTTAAACCTTCAATTCTAGCCTCCCTCTAGCTTGGGTCTCCCTCTCCTCTTAGGTTTCTTGAGCTCTCATCCTCTTTCTCTAGATCTCCTTGTCTCTCCTCTTCCCTCTACTCTTGCCTCTTTCACAATTGTCACAAATGAGCTCTAACCTAATTCACAACACACTACAATCTATTTATATCATCTTGTTTTGGGTTTGGTTCTCACAACACTAAATGAGCTTAGTTTTCTATCATGTTATTCTCCACAAATAACACTACTCAATTACTTCACTTAAACCCCTCATTTACTCATATACCTCTATTTTCCTCAATTTCTCACAATCTCTTATTTTCTAATAATCCACTAACCCATCATTTCAACCACATAATAAATAAATAACAAATAAATAAATAAACTAATATTAATAAACTATTAATA
This sequence comes from Medicago ruthenica, assembly GCA_018208015.1. NCBI lineage: Eukaryota > Viridiplantae > Streptophyta > Magnoliopsida > Fabales > Fabaceae > Medicago > Medicago ruthenica. The sequence continues at coordinate 69,174,530 of CM031373.1, read as the reverse complement.
AAAATTGGGCTGTTACATTCTCTGTTGCAGAGTGCTCCATTGTAAGTATGGTAGGAATGATGATTTAAATATGTCCATTCAATCCCAACCTTACGACTCTCCTTTGTGGAAATCTCTTGTTGGGAGTTGAGGGGAGTTTGAAAGAAATATTATGGGGAAAATTGGGGATGGTTTTCGTACCAATTAATGGTTGGATAAATGGGGGTCCAACAACATTTCTCTCATTACAGTAGCTACTTGATCTTCTACTGATATCACTCTTAATGTTAAGGATGCAACAAATGATTATGGAAATTGGGATACTTAGTTCTTGTTTGAAAATCTTCCTTAAAACATTGTGAATAGAGTGATTGCGCTCCCTACGCCTATTGAGCTTGATGGTCCTAACAATTCATTGGGTGGGGAGGCACTAATACTAAAAAATTCTCAGTTAATAATGCATATAACTTGCTTATTTAGAATGAATCTAGTGTGGATGAGGATTAGAAAGTTATTTGGAGATGGGGGACAAGTATTTCGCCTACTTGTCCTTGTTATGGGAATGCAGATGAGATAGTTTTCATGTGCTTCGTGATTGCACGCCAGCATCTCATGTATATACTAGACTTGTTTCCCTAGATTTGATAACTAATTTCTCTTCCTTTGTTGAATGGAGGGAATGGTTTTAAAAAACCTTAGTAAAATATGGAATGGATTTATCGTCTCTAGGTGGAAGACAACGTTCATGAATACCTTTCGAAATCATAGCTATTTTTGAAGAAGGATTTCAAAGACCGGATAATCCAACTTATGTAATCCAAAATTTCATTAGGGCCATTGAAGAAGTCTCTCAAGATCTGAAGCAAAACATTCTTCATCAAAAGGAAACTATGTATATTGGCTGGAAGTGACCTTTGTATGGTTGGGTGAAACTAAATTGTGATGGAGCGTGTAAAGGTAAATGAGAGCTTGCTGGGTGTGGCAGGATTTTACATCAATCTAATGGAAGGTAGATTAAGGGATTTATTCCCAAAATTGAAGCTTGTAATTCTCTGCATGCTTAGATGTGGAGTCTTTATCAGGGGTTTGACATGGCTTGGAGTGAGGGTTTATCTCACCTGGTTGTTGAGAATGACTCGAAAGTGCTTATTGAAGGGATTTCAAGAGGGGTTTTTCAAAATTTTAATCCTCTTAGTGGAACAAATCCCATTGAAACGGATCTTGATTAAATCATTAATCACAAATCATACAGAACACATACTTAAACACTTTAAGGATTATGTGTTTACCTCTTGAAAAGCAGAACCTTTGTAGCAGAATTGTTTCTGATCACGAGCAAAGCAACGTAGAGATGCTTCTATTCAGTCCACACGAACAGAACTTCTCCGCTGACCGGTGCTAGCCAATTCCAACGGAGATTCAGAGAAAATAGGGTTTAGAGAGCGGCAGCTAAGGTTTCACAACTTTTGTGAATTAGGTTAAGCGTTTCAAAAAATCTGTAATGTTTCAGCACAAGGGTTCTATTTATAGAACCACTTGTGTGGTCAACAAGCCAAGCACTTAAATACACCGTACCTTACGGTGCACCATATTTCACTTAAACACACCGTACCTTACGGTGGACCGCGTTTCTCTATTTTTCATAAATTAAATAATAAGTCATACTTAATTATTTAATTACTAATAAGTCCTACTTATTATTTTATAAATAAGTCTTGCTTATTTATTTCTCCCATCTATCTGTCCTTTGTGTGTGACCCCTATAGGTTCCCGTAACGTTGGCAATAATATTAAAACACATATTTAATATTATAAACAGTGAGTGGTATCTAGCAACACATCACTGCTATCCCAAGTGACGAGAATGTCATGTGATCTGACGAAACCTTTCTGTGATAATGATCATGTGTATAATTACCCTTTTGCCCTCATGTCTATATTGAACACAAGGCATAGACCGTGTCATCCTTATCTAGTTCAATATTGGGCCCATAGACATTTCTCCTGTTATGTAGGAGGGGAAAATTCCATCTAGGTCACTCATGTCCCTCAACATGATTCATGGAGTACCCATCAACCAACTTTATAGTCATCCTATTATAGACAACGTTTGAATGGTGATAAAGCACTCGACTCCTACATCTAGGGTACATAGTAGTTTCAGGTCAAAGGGTGGAATACACCACTATCACTATGAGAATATCTTATGACACTTTTCATAACTTTTACTATGTAGTATTCTCATGGTGGGTCAATCCAGTATAAATATTACTCCTAATATTTATACCTATGTGAAGACTTGATAACTCTTTATTTGTGATCTGTGGAATGTGATCATCAGTCTACCCACATAATAGTCTCTATGCTTTAATGTTATCCCATTTCACAATAAAGCTTGACTACGGATACTTTAATAATAATGTCCTTTCGTTTAATGGGTCTCACGATTAAGTCACACTTAATGCTCCATTAAATGGACTAATTATTCTAGGGAATTTATTATTTTGAAACTAAACAAAAGAATGAATAAAATGCCTTATATATATATATTCATAAATATATATCAAAGTTATGATACAAAGCCAAATCCAATCAAAATAGATTGGCTATTAGGGCTTATTCCAACAATCTCCCACTAGCACTAAAAGCCAATCAAATATTATCTCAATATCTATTGGTCAAGTGTTAGCATCAAGCACACAATGGGCAAGATACTCTACTAGCAGATAAGGAACTTTTCTATGTTGGTAGGTTATACTTCTTTCAATTTCCACTCTCGATCTTCTATCAAAAGGAAATTGAAGTGTCAACATATACATTTGAATCATTGGTGAGATCTAGTTTTCATTGCTTGCAAGATTAAACCAATTTAACCTCAGACGGGATCAATGGAATCCGCAACGCAATAAAAACATGTTTTCGCTCATTTATGAGCTAAAAAATTCAAAACATATATTTGACATCTGTAATAGAAACAACAACTATCTAAAGCTTGTACTTTTTACAAATTTCATAGTTGATATCCAAGCATAACATTTATTCCAGATTGCGATCTGGATATACTGTACACTGATATGAAAGTTGTCATCATTGTAACTCTTTTACGATGTTCCTTTTCATCTGTGTTCAAGAAACATTCCTAAGTCCTTTAAGACATCCAAGGATATTCTTGAAAGTATTCTAGTGTCAAACACTATAATCAATTTATGGTACATATTAGAAATAATTTTCTAACATGTCTCACATGTGTAGATAAATTGTTTTGGTGACTAGTATGTCATTCCACATACTCCACCAAACTAATATAAATGCTCCCACTAATCTCCTTGTGTGCACAAGATTTAAATTTGTTCTTTTACTAATCTAAGTTTTCATAAAACTCAATTAATAAAATTCAACTTCGAGAAGCTTGTTCTAATTCATAAATGAATTTTGTAATACATGCACCTTTCTAGTATCCTTTGGATTAACACAATCCTACATATGTCAAATACATATATTAGGTTATTCCAAGTAAGGAATACAACCTCGTTATCCATCTTTCATAACACGTATTAAACAACAATGACAAGCGGGATCGCTAGATATAAGCATTGCGATGATGTAATGGTTTCGTCATGATTTGCATCATGAGTTGCATGAAACCTTCTACAACCAATCACATCTTAAAGGTATTCATAATACCATCCATGTCAGTTTTATATAAGAAAACCCACATTCATCTTATGAGTCGTACTCATTAGATGATATAACCAATATCCAATTATGGTTTGTGTACATGAACTATATATAAGATCCCATGGCATCTAGCCACTTCTCAGAATGCAAGCCATTTACGGCCTTCTAGTAAGTCATGCGCTCATCTTCCATTAGCATCATATCACCTTGTTGAGCCATGACAAAATCATGTTTCTCATCCTAGTGATATGACATGTTAGACTCATGTAGATCTTGTGTCGAACTGGTGATTTATCAACAACCCTTTGTTGAATCAGTTCATGTTCCATTCTTAGAGAAACATGTATTTTATGGTACTTGACTTAATTCATGTTCTACATCACTCCCACTGGCTCCTGCAGAGATATACTCCTTCAAGAGGAATACTCCAGTTCTAGTGACAGACAACTTTTGTCATGTGATGTAGAATTAGTATCCTTTAGCTTCCTAAGGATACCTCCACAAGTATTCATTCATCTAGTTTGGAATTTTGTTTATCTAATAAACATCATAACCCCAAATTATCACAAAGTCAAACTAGGTACTCTTCCTCCATATCTAATATGGTGTCTCCATGATTACCTCGATTGGAACTTATTGTGGGTGAAAAATAACTGTAATTTAATCAATTTCAAGAGTCATGGAGTTATGATCAAACTATTTCAGATTGAGTCATGTCAAACATGAAGCGATATAAATTATCAATATACTCCTTAATTAAGTATTAATCATCACGACATAGTCGTATGGTCTTTATACTTTTCAAAATTATTTCTTTACTCCATCGTTGAACTCTTTGAACCAATTCAAAGATTTCTAACTCGTGTCAAACACACATTTACATTTACCAATCTAATCAGCAATGTAAATGAAGTAAAAGAAATAAATATCTCTAGCAAATGTGTTTGGTGATCCATATACATCATATGTATATTGATTTGAATAAATCAGATGTTCTGTAACACTGAAATATTTTAAAGGTGGAGCTCACATCCTTCAAAAGATATAATATCAAATGAGTTCATGAGTCCATATTCATGGAACCTGGAATTGTGAATCACACTTCTTTGCAAAAATAATGCCGATGATATACAAAATGTTCAAATCTCATTTGATCCTTTTCTCATATGTTATAGACCAGCTTATCAAGGTCATGGATCTCAAGTCCATTACTTGATTAACACGCTTGTATAGAAAACATTATTTGGATAATAGGACAACGTTTGTCTTTTATTCAACTACACAATCTTTATCTTGTCAATACAAGATTTAGGATTTAATGCTTCTATTTTATATGGAATTTAATAACAATTATTTGGTTCCATATCAAGTTAAATTTAAGTCCAAGCATTAGCTCCTATGTCAATGAAACAATTTGTTCCATTCTAGACGTTGGTGGACTTCACTTATAGTTAATGTCCTGCTTCTTTAAAACCTCTCTATATTTCAACAAATACGAGATCAATCATCAAGTATCATATACTTATGATGCAGAAGTAGAGATTTAACTTTCTATAACTATATGGGCAAAGAAGAAGTCTTACCTCTTTCTTATATTTTGACTCTTTTCAAAATATTAACAGTTTTTCTTGTACTTGAGAACAATTCTCAATTCTTGTACCAATTCAGAAACTCCTTTCTAAATATTTTGTTCTTTATAAGAACATTTAACAGTATAATAAAATGCATATGCCAAAGAAATTCTAAATACAGAAAATAAATAAAATAAATGTATCATGATTTAAAACATATTTAATTAGGTCTTTAATTAAATATGCTCCCACTATTTTACTCAAAACAAATGACCTTCAACATTTGATTCGGAAAATCTCATTGGAAGATTTTCTAGTGGGTTGAAATCCATATTTCACTTCGTTCTGAGTCAGCGAGGGGCTGATCCCCCAAAACTTAGCTATTTAGGTAGGAACTCCTTTCAATTGTATCTCATACAACTTTCAAACCATTTGGTTGAGTAACTCCTTACTTTAATCTATCATATAGATGTTCCCAAACATTGCTTCTAAATATATTTTAATCTTATTAAAATAATTTAGTTAAGTTAGACCCAAATAATAACAGTCGTAAATGGAATTACCTCACCGCAACTTACTAGTATAAAAAGTGCACTTCGCTAGGGCGAACCCACACTATTCGAGACTAGTCTTGAAGGGTGTTATCCTTTGGAAAACATTTAACTTAATATTCTATTTGAAAGATTTTTATTAAGTTTGATCTCATCGACATGTGTATCTCATACACATGTCTCTAGAAATGCATGACATTCATGCTCATATTTAGCAAGTATATAAAACATTTAAAACATACATGCTAACATACATCTATAACGCGTTAAGCATACATATCATACATGCGTTAACTAAACATACATTTCATGCATCACATACATAAAATAAATTTGGTAGTATGGTTATGACCTCCTAACGTGTAAGAATTAAATAAACTACTTTATTACAATTGTTTGACCCACGAGCAAGCTTCAAAAGTTTCTCCATTGGAATCATCTTTTGGCGTCGTCTTCTCTTCAACTTGAGCAATGACATTATTTAACACTTAAATAAAATAATTAAAATAAATCACGACTCGCAGGTCGTATTTAAATAAAATAAATAACGACACGCAGGTCGTATTTAAAATAAATAAATTATGACACGCATGTTATATTTAATTAAATCAATAAACGCCAAAATAAACTAAGGTCATAACCATATACCTTAAACTTAATGATAAATAATAATAACTATTTATTATTATCATTAAGCAATTTTAGAGTCAATTAGGTCATAAAAAAAATAAAATATGCAAATATTATGACCAAATCTAAAAGATCATATCCGATATTGAAACTCTTTCAATATCATGATTCTTTTAAATTTGAAACAAATTATGTAAAAATCATGCAAATCTTTTAAATAAATTCAAAAATCATATTTGACATTGAAACTATTTCAAATCATGATATTTTAAATTTAATATCAAATTAGGATCGTTTCATACATTTTTTCAAACAACTTTTGAAAAACAATCCAAAAGGTAGAATTTTTATTTATTTAATTATAGTAATATTGACACTCAATAATTATTATAATTAAATCTGCTTTATTTAGGCAATCAATTTGTTTCCAAAACAAATTATTGTGCTAAAACTATGCAAATATTATACTACCGAATTCAAAAGATCATATCTGATATTGAAACTTTTCAAAATCACGATCTTTTTAAATTGAAAATAAATTAAACTAAAGATATGAAAATCTTTAATTACCAAATTAAAAAGATCATATCTGATATTGAAACCCTTTCAAAATCATGATCCTTTTAAATTTACTACCTTTCTCCAATTGAATAAATTAATTAAACATTATGACTGATTACACTATGCAGGTCACACTACATCAATAGTTTCAAAGATTGTTTGTTTAGCATGAACAATCAGATCTTTGATGCTTCACCAGATTCGGATATCGAAGCTCAATCTCACGAATTGCTCAAATTCACAACAATTTTTTAAAAACAATTGACGAATGATACAACCATAATAATACAACTCTTGTATAGTTAGGCAACCTAATACGACGATCAAACATCAATAGTTTTAACAATTGTTTGCTCAGTATGGACAACCGGATCTTTGATGCTTCACCAGAATCGGATATCGAAGCTCAATCTCACGAATTGTCAACAAATTCACAATCAATTATATAAAACCTATTGAATGAATGACACCATCAATATATCACATATAATGATGTTGTATTAGAATCATATATCACATATATGATATTGATCAATCAATTTTAATTAATTCTTATTTAAAATAATGAAAATATTAACACTTAATATTATTATCATTATTTGCATTCTAAAACTTTATTTTCAGCGTGATTATATTTGCACCGAAAACAATTAAATTCTCCGATTCAAACCAAAATAATATATATATTACGTAATGTTTTTCAAAACTCCTTTTGAATCTATTAAAACATAATACCAAATTACTTTAATTTCAAAGACCATAATCAACAGGTGAAATCATGTGAAACGCATACGCACTTCACAAAACAATAATAATATATCCCATATATCATTGATTATACACAAAGGTTTTAGACTTTCAAATTTTAGAATCGTGTTTTGCTCTCCTAAGCGATTACAGTCGGTAATGATATATATTCAACAATTGAAATTAAAACCGAAACACATGATTAAATATTAACAAATTTAATCGAAGCAGATGCATCAACCAATATCATATCATTATATAAACATTTTATGCATAAAATAAATTTGAATCTAATGATTTAATCAGAACCAAAAGCTCTGATACCACTGAAGGGATTTCAAGAGGGGTTTTTCAAAATTTGAATCCTCTTAGCGGAACAAATCCCATTGAAACGGATCTTGATTAAATCATTAATCACAAATCATACAGAACACATACTTAAACACTTTAAGGATTATGTGTTTACCTCTTGAAAAGCAGAACCTTTGTAGCAGAATATTCAGTCCACACGAACAGAACTTCTCCGCTGACCGGTGCTAGCCAATTCCAACGGAGATTCAGAGAAAATAGGGTTTAGAGAGCGGCGGCTAGGGTTTCACAACTTTTGTGAATTAGGTTAAGCGTTTCAAAAAATCTGTAATGTTTCAGCACAAGGGTTCTATTTATAGAACCACTTGTGTGGTCAACAAGCCAAGCATTTAAATGCACCGTACCTTACGGTGCACCATATTTCACTTAAAGACACTGTACCTTACGGTGGACCGAGTTTCTCTATTTTTCATAAATTAAATAATAAGTCATAATTATGTAATTACTAATAAGTCCTACTTATTATTTTATAAATAAGTCTTGCTTATTTATTTCTCCCATCTATCTGTCCTTTGTGTGTGACCCCTGTAGGTTCCCGTAACGTTGACAATAATATTAAAACACATATTTAATATTATAAACAGTGAGTGGTATCTAGCAACACATCACTGCTACCCAAGTGACGAGAATGTCATGTGATCTGACGAAACCTTTCTGTGATAATGATCATGTGTATAATTACCCTTTTGCCCTCATGTCTATATTGAACACAAGGCATAGACCGTGTCATCCTTATCTAGTTCAATATTGGGCCCATAGACATTTCTCCTGTTATGTAGGAGGGGCAAATTCCATCTAGGTCACTCATGTCCCTCAACATGATTCATGGTGAAATTCCTGGCAACCTGACCGACAGACGCTGTGCACAATGTTGGCACAACTGTCCGAGCACTTGTCCTACTCAGAACTAAAATTAAAATAACGCAGCGTAGCAAAGCACGAAATAAAAGAAACACAGCAGAAAGATAAAGTACACAGTGAGTTTGTTAACCCAGTTCGGAGCAACTCTCCTACTCTGGGGGATACCAATCCAGGAATGAATCCACTATTATAGTTCTAGTGAAAAGACCAACGTAAACACACTACTTGACTTTGCACCTAGACCCTACCAGTGTCAACTCTATCTAGGAACTCCCAGATATGAGACCCCGTCTCAATTCCTACCAACAACTCAGACAGTGTTGTTATCAAACACACAAAAGCACAAGTAAAAGAGACACACTCTAATGACATAAACTCACTCCGTACTTAAAAGCTTAGGAGCAGTTCACAATTACAACTCAAACAAACACAGTCCTTAGCTTGAATCAGGAAGATACAAGCAAGGCTCACAATTAACAAGAGAAACCCTAAAAACCTTAAACGCACGCTTTTCTATTACACACGGTTTTCAGTAACCCTATTAGGGTTTGTCTTCACAAATATATATTACTGAGATAGCACGAGTTTGGGCTTCAAAACAGAGCATGGACATTGTCCGGTCCAGCTGGAAATTCTTTTAGAAACAATAAAAAGCTTCCAAAAATATAACGATATCTTTTGGAAAAATACCAAGGCAAGACCGCCTTTTACACATCATCAGATACACGCGCCTTGATCAGCAAGCTAGAGGAAAATAAAACTTCAAGCAAATCTTTGGAAGATTGCGTACAAAAATAAAGCGCTAGCTGGCGCGAAAAACACAGGTCACATAATGCTATTCCATATGCTACAACATCTGTCCAAGCATCTGGCTAGTAGATGTTTTTGCAAAATGTAGCCAATCTACAAAAACCCAACAATCTCCCCCTTTGGCAAATTTTTGGCTAAAACACTCTAGAGCCAGTTCTTTGGGAGATACACAGATAATTTTCCTTCAAGTCAACATAGGCACACAACTAAGGAAGAAAATATCATAGCATATAACGAGACTACTTCCAAGGGAGCTCTTTAGACAAAGATAACTTGCAAGTAGTATCAGAGGCATGCAACAGTTAAGACAAAACATCTAGCCTCATAGGAACAACCAGAGAGAAATAAACTCTCATATAGTGGATTCACATAGAGAAGAGAGAAAAACAACACCAGCGAAAAAATAAATTTCCACACACCAGAAACAATCAGATATAACAGCTCCCCTTGAAATGTAACAGCTCCCCCTCAAAAACATGCACATACCCATCCACAGTACTCCCCCTCAACACATACAGATGTCAGATACAGATGTCAGAGCATCTGTCAGAGCATGCACCATACATAGAAACAGCCAAGATACTATAATATAAGCTACATCTAGCTACATCTACTCCCCCTTTTTAGCCACAAATTCTGACAAATAACATCCATGCATACACAGAAAAGAGATACCACACACAGTGCATATTACAGACCATAAGGCACACACAGGTGCATAAGAAATCCAGGGCCTAGCCCAACCAACCAAAGAAAAAAAAGCAAAAGAAATACTACAACTGAGAACAGGGAAAACATCAAAATCAGAATGAGACAGTCTCATCAGAGTCAGCGGAGAACTCCTCAGTATCACCAGCCGAAGCATTCTTATTCCCTCCTTCTTCTTCATCCTGCTCACCCTCAGCTTCAGATTCAGCCTTCAAAGCTGCAATTATCCTATCAATTTTCATCTTCCTAGCTCCAAGAGCCATACTAGTCTCAGTTAGATCTGCAATCATTTGTTTTCTAGTGAGCACACTAGTTGTCCAGACAGAAGTACCAGCTAAGTCAGCAGCATGTCTCTCAGACAACAAACTACAATCCAAAGACATAGGGCCAGGCCTCTTACAGGGCTCATCAGTACTGATCAAGATATCTGGGTGTTGCTGAAGTACAATACCACACAGGAGAGTGGGAAAAGCTATAGGAAACTTGACAGCAAAGGAGTTTGCATGCTCCAGAACCTGATAGTAAATGTAGGCCCCATAATCAACAGGTGACTTGGTACCAACAACATAAATCAATTTGGACAAACCAGAAGCAACTGAGTTAGAGTGAGTAGTTAGAGCCAGTTTTGTGCACAAATCTTGTTCAGAACAGCATACAGGGGAGAGAGTTGTGCAGAAGACAAATGTCTAGGCCAATGCTTAACCTTGTTACCTGTGATGGCCTTGCAAATGGTATCCTCAGTTACCTCCAGCTCAGGAGTCTCCTCAACAGATCTCTCAAGATAGGTGTTGACAACCAGAGGGGAGAAGTTGACACATTTACCTCTAACAAAAACTTGCCTATACTCAGGATTCCTTGAATCATCACATTCATCAGAGACATTGACCAGAAATTCACTGACCAATTTATCATAACAGGGACCCAAATTTTTCACTGTTTTCATCAGCCCAACATACTCCAAAACATCAACCAGTTCTTTGCATTTGAACACATTTTCCTTCAGATTTCTTTCCAGTCTTTCAGATTTTAGCTGTTTTCTTCTTACTTCCTTTGTTACTTTCACTACCAGTAGAAACAATTTTAACAGATTTGCTCCTTGTTCTGCGAGCAACACCTACAACATCAGTCTTTTCCAGAGGTCTCTCTTCAGGCACAACATCCTCAACATCAACAATGTCAGCCTGGTCTAAATTTTCAATCTCAGCATTACCCACAGCATTCTGAGTCTCAGTATCTTGATCCTGAGGCTTTGAAGAGTCATTCTCATGGACATTCACAGTATCAGGGGTGTTTGGAACCACCACTTCAGTCCCCTCATTAGCTTGTGACAAAGATGCTTGAGCATCTGTCACAGCATCCTTCGTCGTAACAAGGGAATTAACAGGTGTCTCAATATCAACAGTATCAACAACATTTTTCTCAACAGAAACAACAGTAATATCTTATTCTATAGGGGAATTAGAAATATCACCAACTAATTTGTCAGATACCTTAGGATTATCAGAACCTAGGGTTTCAGACGCAGCAACAGTACCTTCAACAGTAATATCCTCATATTTGTTGACAGAAGTGTCAACATTTGGTTCTACAACACTCGATATAAAAGGATTATCCTTACAGTACAGATCATGCATGCTTAGCCCTATACGTTGAACAGCGGGAGTGTTTGATTTCTTACCTTTCAATTTCGAACTCTTGTTCATCGCGGTAGGAGAAGTAGCTTTGCTGGATTTTGTAGAATCTTTCTTCCGTGATACAAGCGACTTAGTGCGTTGCTTCTTTGCAGGAGAACTAAGAATGGTAGTGAGTGGTAGAGCATCAGTGATAATCGCTCCAGAAATTGAATCTGATGGAAGTTAAGCGGTTTGATCTTGCACGTTTTATGGAGAAATAGAATCAGACATGGTGTTGATTTGATGTTTGGATGTATGAAGAAAGGATGATTTTTGAATGATGATGAGAGCGGCAAGAGAGGAGTTGAGAAGTTGGGAGAAGTTAAGAAAAGAATAATGATGGTAGCGTGTGGGAGGTTTGAATAAGGAAGGTTGAAAATAACTTCCTTGAATTGCGTGCATCAAGCGGTTGAGGAGGGAGAAAATAACTGCTGCACGCCTCCCATAAATTAACTGCTACAATTCCTCAAATAAACAGATCCCTAACTTCCGTCTTAATTTTTCAAATTGATTAGCATCAAGAGCTTTTGTAAAAATATCTGCTAATTGCTCTTCAGTTGCAACATGCTCAAGAGTGACAATTTTTTCTTCAACCAGATCTCTAATAAAATGATGTCTAATGTCAATGTGTTTAGTCCTGCTGTGTTGTATAGGATTTTTAGAGATATTAATTGCACTCAGATTGTCACAATATAATGTCATAGCATCTGTCTTGACATTGTACTCGCTCAGCATCTGTCTCATCCACAACAATTGGGAACAACTGCTACCAGCTGCTATGTACTCAGCTTCAGCTGTAGACAAGGAAACACAATTTTGCTTCTTACTGAACCAGGATATAAGATTGTTACCCAGAAAGAAACATCCACCAGAAGTACTCTTTCTATCATCTGCACTTCCAGCCCAGTCAGCATCACAATACCCTAACAACATAGTGCTTTCCCCATGATCACTTCTGATTCTAACAATTCCACAATCCTTCTCTCTCTGAAGTTGTAAGCAAAGATCCTTGAATTTTTCAAAAGTGTCTGATTTCTCCTTAATGAAATTTATCCAAGTATATCTGGAAAAATCATCAACAACAACAAATGCATACTTCTTACCACCTAAGCTTTCGACTTGCATAGGTCCCATTAAGTCCATGTGCAATAACTCAAGAACTCTGGATGTGGACAGATGTTGCAGCTTCTGGTGAGGCATCTTGGTCTGTTTTCCTATCTGGCATTCTCCACATATACTTCCTTCCTGAATTTGGAGTTTTGGTAGACCTCTGATAGCTCCTTCAGCAATATCTTTCTTCATGCTTCTGAGATTCAGATGCCCAAGCTTTTGGTGCCATAGTTTTACTTCATCTTCTTTGGTTATTAGACAAGTAGGTAACTTTGCTTTATCTTGAGAGACCCATAAGTAGCAATTGTCCTTTGATCTTTCACCTTTCATCAGGATGTCACCTTTACTGTTAGCAACTAAGCATTCACTCTTTGTAAAGTTGACCTTCAATCCTTGATCACACAGCTGACTAATACTAATTAAGTTAGCAGTCAATCCTTTCACTAGAAGAACATTATCAAGTTTGGGTAGACCCTCATTCACAAGTTTTCCTATACCCTTTATTTCTCCTTTGGCTCCATCACCAAAAGTCACAAAACTTGTAGCATAAGGCATAACATCAGTTAAGTAATTTTTATCGCCAGTCATATGCCTGGAACACCCACTGTCAAAGTACCAATCATTTCTGGATGACACTCTCAGAGATGTATGAGCAATTTGAGCAATCTCATCAGCTTCAGGTTCTGTTTTTCTAGGATCCACAATGTTGCTTGTGGGATTATCATCTTTTTGCTTCCACTGCTTCTTGGTGATCTTCACTGTGGGATCAGGTCTTGGTGAATAAGTTCTGTCTGGATAACCATATAATTTGAAACAGAAAGGTCTGATATGTCCTTTTCTTCCACAGTAGTGGCATACCCAACCATAATATCTTCCTTTTGATCTGGGCCTATATCCAGATGCCTGTTGTCTCACTTGATGTTGGGGCATCTGTCTTGACATAGTGGGATCATCAGTACTAACAGATGGCACAAACTGTCTCACTGGTGGTTGTTTCTGATGAAGCAAGGATCTGTAGTCAAACCCAATACCTTTAGGATTTCCAGGTTTCTGTCCTATCTCCAGAATTTCGTCTAAAGCATCAGTACCTGTGTTCATCATCCGCAGTTGCTTGTTCATATTGTCAATCTTGGATTTAAGTAAAATAACCTCATCATTGAGACCTGAGTTCATTTCCAGAAGTTTGTCCTTCTCAGCTTGCAAGAGAGCAATGGTCCTCTTTTGTTTTTCTAAAGTTCTACAAACTTCCTCACTTTTGAGACATAGCTCCTTGTAGGAATCAGCCAGTTCATCATATGTTACCTCTTCATCACAAGATTCATTGTCAAATGTACACACTCCAGTCAAGGCATTCGCATGTTTTGCAGTTTCAGGTTCTTCTTCTGACTCATCTTCATCAGACCAAGAAACAGTCATCACCTTCCTTTGTTTCTTCAGATACGTTGCACACTCAGTTCTGATGTGACCATATCCTTCGCATTCATGGCATTGCACCCCTTTGCTTTGATTGGTTTTGTCATCAGTTCTAGGTTTCCTCTGATTGTTGACATTTTTATAGATGCTGCAACTGTTGTCCGGAGCATGTATCCTAGGGCGTCTGTCCATACTCTTCAGAACTTTATTAAATTGTTTACCCAACAACACAATAGCTTCAGAGATGCTCTCATCAGTATCTAAATTACTCTCCACATCATCTTCATCAGTGTTGGAGATGAAGGCAATGTTCTTGTCCGTCTTTTCAAATCTTTCATTAGCCTTTAATTCAAAAGTTTGAAGGGATCCAATCAGCTCATCAACTTTCATATTTCCAATATCTTGGGCCTCCTCAATTGCACATACTTTCATATCAAATTTCTTAGGCAGGGACCTGAGGATTTTGCTTACTAATTTTTCATCAGACATCTTTTCCCCCAAGGATTCAAATGTGTTAGCATATTCTAGCACATTCATGTGAAAGTCATGAACACTCTCCCCTTCCTTCATTCTAAGATTCTCAAACTGTGTTGTCAGCAGTTGTAGCCTTGACTTCTTGACCTTTTGAGTACCTTCATGAGCTGTTCTTAGGATATCCCAAGCTTCCTTAGCAACAGTACATTGTTTAATCAACCTGAACATGTTTTTGTCTACACCATTAAACAAAGCATTCAGGGCTTTAGAGTTTCCAATAGCTTGTGTCTTCTGCTGTAGACCACTCCTCTTCTGGTTTTAACTCATCAGTATCAACATTATTTGCATCTTTTATTTTAGGATGGTCCCATGCTTTAATCACAGCCTTCCAAGCTCTGCTGTCTAGAGATTTTAAGAATGCTGTCATGCGTGATTTCCAAATGTCATAGTTCGAGCCATCCAACAGGGGTGGTATGTTCACCAGTCCTCCTTCTCTATCCATTATGCCAGAAAATTCTTTCCCTGGAGCTCACCCACACAGAACATGGTGCCTGCTCTGATGCCAATTGAAATCCTGGCAACCTGACCGACAGACGCTGTGCACAATGTTGGCACAACTGTCCGAGCACTTGTCCTACTCAGAACTAAAATTAAAATAACGCAGCGTAGCAAAGCATGAAATAAAATAAACACAGCAGAAAGATAAAGTACACAGTGAGTTTGTTAACCCAGTTCGGAGCAACTCTCCTACTCTGGGGGATACCAATCCAGGAATGAATCCACTATTATAGTTCTAGTGAAAAGACCAACGTAAACACACTACTTGACTTTGCACCTAGACCCTACCAGTGTCAACTCTATCTAGGAACTCCTAGATATGAGACCCCGTCTCAATTCCTACCAACAACACAAACAATGTTGTTATCAAACACACAAAAGCACAAGTAAAAGAGACACACTCTAATGACATAAACTCACTTCGTACTTAAAAGCTTAGGAGCAGTTCACAATTACAACTCAAACAAACACAGTCCTTAGCTTGAATCAGGAAGATACAAGCAAGGCTCACAATTAACAAGAGAAACCCTAAAAACCTTAAACACACGCTTTTCTATTAGACACGGTTTTCAGTAACCCTATTAGGGTTTGTCTTCACAAATATATATTACTGAGATAGCACGAGTTTGGGCTTCAAAACAGAGCATGGACATTGTCCGGTCCAGCTGGAAATTCTTTTAGAAACAATAAAAAGCTTCCAAAAATATAACGATATCTTTTGGAAAAATACCAAGGCAAGACCGCCTTTTACACATCATCAGATACACGCGCCTTGATCAGCAAGCTAGAGGAAAATAAAACTTCAAGCAAATCTTTGGAAGATTGCGTACAAAAATAAAGCGCTAGCTGGCGCGAAAAACACAGGTCACATAATGATGTTCCATATGCTACAGCATCTGTCCAAGCATCTGGCTAGTAGATGTTTTTGCAAAATGTAGCCAATCTACAAAAACCCAACACATGGAGTACCCATCAACCAACTTTATAGTCATCATATTACAGACAACGTTTGAATGGTGATAAAGCACTCGACTCCTACATCTAGGGTACATAGTGGTTTCAGGTCAAAGGGTGGAATACACCACTATCACTATGAGAATATCTTATGACACTTTTCATAACTTTTACTATGTAGTATTCTCATGGTGGGTCAATCCAGTATAAATATTACTCCTAATATTTATACCCATGTGAAGACTTGATAACTCTTTATCTGTGATCTGTGAAATGTGATCATCAGTCTACCCACATAATAGTCTCTATGCTTTAATGTTATCCCATTTCACAATAAAGCTTGACTACGGATACTTTAAGAATAATGTCCTTTCGTTTAATGGGTCTCACGATTAAGTCACACTTAATGCTCCATTAAATGGACTAATTATTCTAGGGAATTTATTATTTTGAAACTAAACAAAAGAATGAATAAAATGCCTTATATATATATATATATTCATAAATATATATCAAAGTCATGATACAAAGTCAAATCCAATCAAAATAGATTGGCTATTAGGGCTTATTCCAACACTTATTGATATGGTTGTTGTACCCTAATTTTGTCCAAGTCCTCTTTCAAAAAAGATCATCATGCAAAAAAAAAAATCAAATCAATTTTTATTTTCTTCTTTTTTTTAAATAATAAAAAAGGGTTTTATTATTATTTATTTATCTTTCGTTTATTATTATTATTATTATTATTATTATTATTATTATTATTATATTATTATTATTATATTATTATTATTATTATGTTTTGTTTTTAAAAAAAAAAACATATACAAAAAAAAAAAAACAAAGTCAAAGAAGGCTGCAGCCTCTTCTCCCTTCCTTTCCGTTTTCTTCCTTTCTTCTTTGTCAAGAAAGTCCAAATAAGCTGCAAGCTGCTGCCCCTGTTTCCAGCATCCCCTCCTTGCCATTTGTTCCCATTTTTCTGTCAAAACAAGTCAAAAAAGGCTGCAAGCTGCTACCCCTGTGTCCAACGCCTTTCTATTCCTGTTTTTCTTCCCCAAATCTTCAAGGGTTAACCCCAAAAGCACCACAAGTTGCAGGCAGCACCCTGCTTTTCCATTTTTTTCCATTACCCTCTGTCAGAATTCAGCCCCTACTTGTCCAGAACTAGCCACAAGTCCTCACCAAAATCACAAGGCAAGGTCACTTCCTTCCCTTTTCAATAAATGTTAACCAAAGTCTTTGTCATAGCACACAAAAAAGCCCAGCTTTCAAGGGATTTTCATGATTGCAAATGATCACAAAATTGCCTATAAAAACAACACGAAAATGAATGAAACAAGAGGATTTTTTAGAGGCAGAATCAGAAAACCAAACAACAGCAAAAATCATAACAAAACCTCCCAAAAGAAAGAAGCTCTGTTTTTCTGTTTTTTCTTTACAAACCAGCACAACAAATCAAACAGAATCAAAACAGCAACTAAACCACAAAGAAACATCACAACAAAGAGAGGAGAATAGTAACAAAACACCATTTTGTTACTGTTCATCTTCTCCATCACTTCCATCTTTAAAAAAACCACAACCACCCAAAAGCCCCTCTCATTCTTTTGTGCATTTGAAGCTTTGGCTAAGAGTTTGTAAGTATCTTGAACCTTTAAAAAATAATGCATTTTTCATCATAAGTTCATGGGCATGACTTGAGGTCAGAATATATTAGGTTCTAGGACATCTTTTGGTAGATCTAAAACCACTAGGATGTAGTATTCATGGCAAACTTTACAATGATATTTTTATTTTTGTATTTGGTTTAGTATTGAGTGAGAAATTTAACTCAGAAGTTGAGAAAAAATCACAGAATTCTGTTCTGCTGCTCTGCTGTTCCTGCATTATTTTTCTGCATTTTTAGTCTTTTTAACTCATATTTTTGCACTAAAAAGATCATTCAAAAATCCAAAAAAATCACAATGATCAAACAAATCACCAAAACAGAAGTGGATTGTTTCTTTTTCTTACTGTTTTCAAACATTTTTACCCCTGAGGTTCTGAAATCAGAAGCTGAAATGAGCTTCTGAAGTCAGCTTCTGAAGGTGCTTATGAACAGTGCTTCTAAAGCAGCTTCTGAACAGTGCTTCTGAAGGCAGCTTCTGAAGCAGCTTCTGAAGGCAGCTTCTGAACAGTGCTTCTGAAGCAGCTTCTGAACAATGCTTCTGAAGCCGTACATTTCTGTTTCTAAAGTCAGTTCCTGCTTCTGAAGGTTCAGAATCTGGGTTGAAACTCTTTTTTTTTATGACTGAAACTCATTTTTATTAAAGAGAAAAATATAACAAGTGTTAATGCTTTCAATTATAGTTTATGCATCTATTTTCAATAATAAACTTGAATGAAAAAGGAGTGGTTTGAAGTATGTCTTCCCATTCCCCGGTTGCACAAGCACTTGACGTATGTCTCGTTGTTTGGACAATCGTCATTCTATTTTCAAAATACGAAAAAAAACATAAAACAAATCCAACACACCAAACTAATTCTTGGCCCCCCCATGGTCAATTAAAATTCAAATATCTTTTCACAAAAGCACAATGTTTTATCAATTCTAATGCGATACAAACAAACGCTTAAGCCTCCCACGCGCGAGCATACAAGCTACGTTTAACCGCTAGAATACGATCAAAAACATTGTTCTTTAAAACCAACCAACAAACAAACATGTTCTACCAAAGAACTACGTAGCTTTGAATTCTCCATCGCACCAGGAGATACGTAGGAGGCAAGATCCCACTCTTGTCAAGCACACACTAATATAAAAACCTCTTTTTCCCCTTTTCCTTTTTCTTGGAAGTATTAAAACGTAGCAAACAAACCTTTAAAACACTTTTAACCCTAAACTAGCTAGGAGGTTCCCGTTGAGTACAACGGATGTGAGGGGTGCTAATACCTTCCCCTTGCATAATCGACTCCCTGAACCCGTTAATGGTTGCGATGACCATCTTTTCAACATCGCCAAGGGTTTTATCAATGTTTCCCTTTAAAAATAAAACTTTAGTACGCTAGAGCGTTTTTTAGCGACGCGACAGCTGGCGACTCCGCTGGGGATGAACTGTGTTTCTCACTAGCGAGTCAAGCCTATCCTAGTTAGTTCTTAGGTTAAGTGTTTTTTGTTTGCTTGCATGTTTTTGTTTTATGTCTTTATCTTCTTTTTTCTCTCGCCTCTGTATCTATGCTTCATTATGATTTATGTTCATATTGATATGTCAACTGTGGGTTGTCGCATGAGTGAAACTCTATACTCGAGCTTTGAGAAAAACTTAAGATAAGATGGTGGTTGCGTAGTGTTGACCTTCCTGACGTATGTCTTGTAGGGTTGGCATGAAAACCCCGCCTTGAGTAGATTCTCTTGGAAGCGTTGTTGTCTTGCGAGTATTTGTAATGACGACGATACTTTCTTGTAGAATCCTTGACTCCGGGGACCTTTTTAAACCAATCTAGAACCTACATGTGAGAATAGGGGGGATTATTGAACGTTCCTACTTCGGTAACCTATGCCTTGACCTCTTTTAACCACACCCCTGCATGCCATAACATTTGCATCCATGAAAATGATTTTCGCATATACATTTTCCTTCCCAAAGCAAAATAAAAAAAAAGCAGCATGTTTTTTCATCTACATCACATACATGCATTTTAAAGAAAAACACACATATCATTCCCCCCAAAAAGTACCCGACCTGGTGTACCGTTGCGTTTTGATGAGATCCCGAGCAACTGGAAGGCCATAGAAATTCCAGAAATCATTTCCTTGTTCAAGTAATTTATCATGCTTTGAAAAAAAAATCATTTTTGCTCTGCCCAAGGCAAATGATTAGCTTTGTGGGACCCCCATGTTTCAAGTTATTTTTATCATTAATAAAATTGCATTTTGTGTTCAAGTGAGTTTCATTTTTCTTCCGTTCTTTAATAACAATACTTTACTCATTTTAAAGTTCCGCAACCATAAAATAAAAAAACATACTCATACATATCCATAAATACACCCACCGAAAATAACACTGCTATAATCCCTTACCACTTCGATTTCCCGATTAACCAAACGGAAGACGATGAGGAGCACAATCATGAACCTCCTGAAGAATTGTCCAAGCTTGGGGATCAAGAGGATAGGGTAATACAACCTCACCAAGAACCAATTGAAATCATCAACTTAGGGACCGAAGAGGACAAGAAAGAGGTCAAAGTGGGAGCCTCCCTGCAGGAAGACGTGAAGGAAAAGCTGATTGAGTTACTACGGGAGTATGTTGATGTGTTCGCTTGGTCATATCAGGACATGCCAGGATTAGACCCCAACATAGTCGTGCATAGACTACCACTCAAGCCAGAATGCCCACCAATAAAGCAAAAGATGAGAAGAACCAGACCCGACATGGCTCTCAAGATTAGAGAGGAAGTCAAAAAGCAGTTTGACGCCGGCTTCTTAGCAGTGACCAAGTATCCACAATGGGTTGCCAACATTGTGCCAGTCCCAAAGAAGGATGGCAAAGTCAGAATGTGTGTGGATTACCGGGACTTGAATAGAGCGAGCCAAAAAGATGACTTCCCACTATCTCACATTGATGTATTGGTAGACAACACCGCCCATTTTTCAGTCTTCTCTTTCATGGACGGTTTCTCTGGGTACAATCAAATCAAAATGGCTCTAGAGGATATGGAGAAAACCACGTTCATCACCCGATGGGGAACTTTCTGCTACAAGGTAATTCCCTTCGGATTAACGAATGCCGGGGCAACATATCAAAGAGCAATGGTGACTCTTTTCCATGACATGATTCATAAGGAAATAGAGGTCTATGTTGATGATATGATTGCCAAATCTCAGACGGAGGAGGATCATCTGTTCCATTTGCAAAAGCTATTCGATCGCTTGAGAAAATTCAAGGTACGCCTAAATCCTAACAAGTGCACCTTTGGTGTTAGGTCCGGTAAGTTATTGGGGTTCATAGTCAGCCAAAAGGGAATTGAAGTTGATCCTGACAAGGTAAAAGCCATACAAGATATGCCAGCGCCAAATACTGAGAAGGAGGTTCATGGATTCTTAGGAAGATTGAACTACATTGCTAGATTCATCTCACATATGACGGCCACTTGTGAACCGATTTTCAAGTTGTTAAGGAAAAATCAAACTATTCAGTGGAATGAGGACGGCCAAGAGGCGTTTGATAAGATCAGACGATACTTGCAAGAGCCACCAATTTTGATACCTCCAGTTCCTGGTAGACCCCTCATCTTATACTTGACAGTGCTTGATGGATCAATGGGTTGTGTGCTAGGACAACATGATGAAACAGGAAGAAAAGAGCACGTCATCTACTATCTAAGCAAGAAGTTCACCGATTGCGAATCAAGGTATACCTCACTTGAAAAGACTTGTTGCGCTTTAGCATGGGCTGCCCGACGCTTAAGACAGTACATGTTGACTCACACCACTTGGTTGATATCAAAGATGGATCCCATCAAATACATCTTTGAAAAGCCCGCCCTCACAGGAAAGATAGCTCGTTGGCAAATGCTGCTATCCGAGTATGACATCCAATATGTTACTCAAAAGGCTATAAAAGGGAGCGTATTATCTGAGCACCTTGCTCACCAACCATTGGAAGACTATCAACCCATACAATTTGACTTCCCCGATGAAGACGTTGTAGCCTTGAATGACGAAGAGATCATAAGTGATGATGAAGGGCCTGAACTAGGAACTCGATGGAAGCTCGCTTTTGATGGTGCCTCAAATGCCATGGGGCACAGGATCGGGGTTGTCCTAATATCACCAAGAAATGGGTATAAACCCTTCACAGCAAGGTTATGCTTTGACTGCACCAATAACATGGAAGAGTATGAAGCGTGCATCTTGGGCCTCGAAGCAGCAATTGACCTATGGATCAAAATCCTGGAAGTATACGGGGATTCAGCACTAGTCATCTATCAAGTGAAAGGAGAGTGGGAAACAAAACATCCCAATTTGATCCCCCTATCGTGCCTGTGTTGTAAAATTGATGAAATATTTCGATGAGATCACCTTTCATCATATACCTCGAGAAGAGAATCAGGTAGCGGATGCTTTAGCTACATTATCATCCATGTACCAAGTAAATTTCCCCAACGAAGCACCAATCATAAGGATGGATCGTAGAGATAGACCAGTTGTGTGTGCAGTGGTCGAAGAAGAACTTGACAACAAACCCTGGTTTTACAACATCAAACGATACCTCGAAGAGCAAAAGTATCCAGAGTGTCTCACAAACAGACAAGAAAACCCTCAGGAGATTGACATCGCAGTTCTTCCTCAGCGGGGGCACACTCTACAAAAGAAATTATGACATGGTCTTACTCAGGTGTGTGGATAAACGTGAAGCAGACATGCTCATCAAAGAAATCCATGAGGGGTCCTTTGGAACCCATGCCAACGGACACGCAATGGCAAAAAAGATCCTAAGGGCGGGCTATTACTGGCTAATTATGGACGCTGACTGTTTCCACTATGCCAAGACATATCACAAGTATCAAATTTACGCTGACAAGGTGCACGTGCCCCCAACTACTCTGAACGTCATGACGACACCCTAGCCATATTCTATGTGGGGCATAGACATGATTGGAATGATTGAACCAAAGGCTTCAAATGGACACCGGTTCATCCTGGTTGCTATCGACTATTTCACCAAGTGGGCTGAAGCGGCTTCTTATGCAAACGTAACAAAACAAGTGATGGCCCGATTCATCAAGAAGGAAATCATTTGCCGTTACGGCACTCCTCACAAAATTATCACAGATAATGGGGCAAATCTAAACAACAACATAATGAAGGAGTTATGCAAGGACTTCAAGATTGAGCACCATAATTCCTCACCATATCGGCCGAAGATGAACGGCGCGGTAGAAGCAGCCAACAAGAACATCAAGAAAATCATCCAGAAGATGGTAAAAACCTCCAAGGATTGGCATGAGATGCTTCCCTTTGCGCTACACGGCTATAGAACAACAGTTCGCACTTCCACTGGGGCAACCCCTTTTTCCTTAGTATACGGTATGGAGGTCGTGCTTCCCATTGAAGTTGAAATTCCCTCATTAAGGGTCTTGATGGAAACTAAGTTAGAAGAAGCCGAATGGGTCCAAACAAGATTCGACCAACTGAGCCTTATAGAAGAGAAGCGTCTAACGGCATTGTGTCATGGACAGTTGTACCAAAAGAGGCTCAAGAAGGCATTCGACAAAAAAGTTCGTCCTCGAGAATTCAGAGAAGGAGACTTAGTGCTGAAAAAGATATTACCCATCCACAAGGAACCCTGCGGGAAATGGACTCCTAGCTACGAAGGACCATACATGGTAAAGAAGGCTTTCTCTGGCGGAGCCTTAATCATCACTACTATGGATGGAGAGGAGTTTCCACTCTCAATAAACTCCGACGCAGTCAAAAAATACTATGCCTAAAAAAAAGAGAAAAAAGAGCTCGCTAAATCGAAAACCCGAAAGGGCGGTTTAGGCAATAGAGAGCGTCCTGGTAGATCGAAAACCTGAAAAGGCGGTCTAGGCAAAA
Source organism: Medicago ruthenica (assembly GCA_018208015.1). NCBI lineage: Eukaryota > Viridiplantae > Streptophyta > Magnoliopsida > Fabales > Fabaceae > Medicago > Medicago ruthenica. Next base: position 69,150,301 of record CM031373.1, on the reverse strand, counting down.
ATTAAGGACATCAAAAAAGGAAATATACCCCAGTGGACTGAAAACTTGAAAGAGCGGTCCAGGTAAAAATTAGGGGTTTCAAAACAAATAAGAAAGGCAGAAGGCTGCAACAGACAAGACCCTGACAGAATTCAGAGGGGAGGAATCGGTCTCGTTATCATCTTCCAGAGGCAAAGGATTTCGAAGTCATAGGGAAAGTAGCACGTGTTGTATCAAAGCAACACTCAAGCAAATCTCCATTTGTTTTTTCTTTCTTTCTTGCCTCTATATTAGTAATCACTTCTTACAAGGATTACATCTTCATGTATTGATATCCATTCAAGGGATTAAGTTTCATTGAATAAAAATCATCTTTAAGCCTTTTCATTGTTTTGTGTTCTCACTTGCTCATAAAATGTTATTTGTATTCATGATAAATAATGCATTGAAATATGGGAAATAATATAAAAACTTGCAAAAACAAAAAAAATGTGTTTTACTTGAATTTTTCAAATGTCAGAAGAATTTCGTTGGCCTCCAGTATCGCCTCAAAGGACTCAAGGCCTGAAACTCTTCATCTCTCATTTTGAGATTCTTACTCTTCAGCAGAAACAAGTGCGCAGCTTGTGGTACATGAAACATAAAGATCCCGGATGTCGAAAGAACGGGATTCCCTAAATAAAACATACCCCACGTTTCTTTCATCCACTAAGACTGGATATCGATCGACTTTCAAGATGATCCCTGCGATTTCCAAACAAAGCCCAATTTTCATTGGCACTCCCAAACACAATTTCCAACCAAAGCCTAACTATGCTCGTTACCCGATCACAACCGAAGCTCAACATGTCATCTGTTTATCCCACATGTCAGCATAGTGCATACATCATATCAAACTCATTCATTAGCATGCATCTCATATTCATATCATACTTTTCCTCACAATTTCTCATTGCTCCCCAGCAAACACTCCCCAGTGAGTATCCCATATTCACCGACATTCACCAACAAGTTATCCCAGTGTTCCCCAGTTGACCTCTTTCAAGAGCTTCCCCAGTAGGTTTCTTCAAAACCCCAACGGGTCCCTTTATAAACTATCCCAATTTCCATTAAACTTACCCACAACCCCCAGCAAAAGCTCCCTATTGAGTCTACCTCATATCATATCATACTGCATAAAGCAACTTAAAGCATATCATGCATCAACAATCATCTTTCTTTTCCGACAATCTAAGTACTAGCCACGTCTAGAGATGATACATTTACCCCCAGGGCAGTCTACGCACCCCCCGAGGCGACGATCTGTTTATCTTTCAGTCTAAGCACCCCCCCGAGGCGACGACTTGTCTTTTAGATCTAAGCACCCCCTGTTGGTGTAAGCCCTAGAGGCCAATAGTTTATGTTAAACTCTTCATATGTATCATGACTTTTATTAATAAAATATGGCGTTTCTTTATTACACTTGATATAAGATTAATAAAGTCCCTAGAATAGTTGGTTCATGTGATGGAATATTAAGTGTGACTTAATCATGAGATTACATCAACAGAAAGAACACTATTCTTAAATACATTCGTAGTCAAGCTTTAATATGAATTGGGATAATAATAAATCGTGGAGACTATTATGTATGTAGACTGATGACCATATCTCATGGGTCATGAATATGAGATATTAAATCTATACATAGGTATGAGTATTAGGAGTAATATTTATACTGGATTGACCCATCGTGAGAATACTACATAGTATGTTATGAAATCGTCATAAGTTATTCTCATAATGATAATAGTGTATATCACTCTTAGACCTGAAACCACTGTGATCCCTAGATGTAGACTCAAGTGTTTTATTTCCATTCAAACGTTATCTGTAACAAGATAACTATAACGTTGGTTAATGGGCACTCGACGAATCATGCTGAGGGACATGAGTGTCCTAGATGGGATTTGTCCCTCCTCATAACAGGAGATATATCTTTAGGCCTCTTGATGAAATATGACTGGAAAAATGCACGGCCATGCCGAATTAAGTCAATATGAGATATTGGACTTATTCGTTATTCAGTATATTTCGGAATCAAGAAATATAAATATTGAGCTAAACAAGGGTGACGCAAACTATGCCTTGTGCTCAATAAAGATATTAGGACAAAGGAGTAATCGTACACATAGATATTATCATGGAAAAGGTTTCGTCAGATCACTTGACATTCTTGTCACTTGGGTAGCAGTGATGTGTTGCTAGATACCGCTCACTGTTTATAATATTAAATATGGGATTTAATATTATTGCCAACGTTACAAGAACCTATAGGGTCACACACAATAGAACGGTAAAAGGAGAAATATAAGTAATACTTATATGATGGGGTGCGTTTAGCGATTGACGCTAATTAGTTAGCGGAAGCTGATGGGTTAATGGGCTTATGGAAGCTCAGCAATGATAGCTGATTTCATGCAGCAAGGAGCTTTATAAATAGAGCTCCAAGTGCTGAAATCAGTTGTGCAAAATCGTGTAACCCTAAAGCAAAACCGTAACCCTATTTCTCTTCCTAACCTCTGATCGCTTGGCTAGCACCGGGAACCAGAGGAAGCCGTTCGTGAGGACGAGTAGAGGCTTCACGTGCTTGCTTAGCTGTGATCAACGAAATTGTTTCTGCACTAAAAGGTAACAATTCTATCACTAATTCATGTCATATTCGTAATGATCCAAGGAAAGGAAATCGAAAAATTTTAAACTTCCACTGCACTTTGATGTCGATTTTCCTTCACCCCCCGAGGCGACGATCTGTTTATCTTTCAGTCTAAGCGCCCCCCCGAGGCGACGACTTGTCTTTTAGATCTAAGCACCCCCCGAGGCGACGATCTGTTTATCTTTCAGTCTAAGCGCCCCCCGAGGCGACGACTTGTCTTTTAGATCTAAGCACCCCCCGAGGCGACGATCTGTTTATCTTTCAGTCTAAGCACCCCCCGAGGGGACGACTTGTCTTTTAGATCTAAGCACCCCCCCGAGGCGACGATCTGTTTATTTTTCAGTCTAAGCACCCTCCGAGGCAACGACTTGTCTTTTAGATCTAAGCACCCCCCGAGGCGACGATCTATTTATTTTTCAGTCTAAGCACCCCCCGAGGCGACGACTTATCTTTTAGATCTAAGCACCCCCCGAGGCGACGATCTGTTTATCTTTCAGTCTAAGCACCCCCCGAGGCGACGACTTGTCTTTTAGATCTAAGCACCCCCCCGAGGCGACGATCTGTTTATCTTTCAGTCTAAGCACCCCCTGAGGCGACGACTTATCTTTTAGATCTAAGCACCCCCCGAGGCGATGACTGATCTTTTAGATCTAAGCACCCCCCGAGGCGACGACTAATCTTTTAGATCTAAGCACTCCCCGAGGCGACGATCTATTTGTTTTTTCAGTCTAAGCACCCCCCGAGGCGATGACTAATATTTTAGATCTAAGCACCCTTCGAGGCAACGATCTATTTGTTTTTTTAGTCTAAGCACCCCTCGAGGCGACGACTAATCTTTTAGATCTAAGCACCCCCCGAGGCGACGATCTATTTGTTTTTTCAGTCTAAGCACCCCCCGAGGCGACGACTAATCTTTTAGATCTAAGCACCCCCGAGGCGACGATCTATTTGTTTTTTTAGTCTAAGCACCCCCCGAGGCGACGACTAATCTTTTAGATCTAAGCACCCCCCGAGGCGACGATCTGTTTATCTTTCAGTCTAAGCACCCCCGAGGCGACGACTTATCTTTTAGATCTAAGCACCCCCCGAGGCGACGATCTGTTTATCTTTCAGTCTAAGCACCCCCCGAGGCAACGACTTGTCTTTTAGATCTAAGCAGCCCCCAAGGCGACGATCTGTTTATCTTTCAGTCTAAGCACCCCCCGAGGCGACGACTTGTCTTTAGATCTAAGCACCCCCTGAGGCGACGATCTGTTTATTTTTTCAGTCTAAGCACCACCCGAGACAACGACTTGTCTTTTAGATCTAAGCACCCCCCGAGGCGACGATCAGTTTATATTTCAGTCTAAGCACCCCCCGAGGCGACGACTTGTCTTTTAGATCTAAGCACCCCTCGAGGCGACGATCTATTTAGTTTTCAGTCTTTTACACCGGTAGCCAATCCAGAGGCAATCCTGCACTTAGTTTTGTGTCCTCTACTTCCGCATTTCAATACTTTCATATTATCTCCTACAGTCTTTTCTCACTTTGAAGGACAAAATTTGGGTCCTTTATACTTAGTTGCTCTTCACAAAGAGTTTACGTGATGCCCTCGACACTCGCATTCTCTACGCGAAGACACAATTAAGTAGGGGCAGCTGTTGTACCCTAATTTTGTCCAAGTCCTCTTTCAAAAAAGATCATCATGCAAAAAAAAATCAAATCAAATTTTATTTTCTTCTTTTTTTTAAATAATAAAAAAGAGTTTTATTATTATTTATTTATCTTTCTTTTAATATTATTATTATTATGTTTTGTTTTTCAAAAAAAAACATATACAAAAAAAAAAACAAAGTCAAAGAAGGCTGCAGCCTCTTCTCCCTTCCTTTCGGTTTTCTTCCTTTCTTCTTTGTCAAGAAAGTCCAAATAAGCTGCAAGTTGTTGCCCCTGTTTCAAGCATCCCCTCCTTGCCATTTGTTCCCATTTTTCTGTCAAAACAAGTCAAAAAAGGCTGCACGCTGCTACCCCTGTGTCCAACGCCTTTCTTTTCCTGTTTTTCTTCCCCAAATCTTCAAGGGTTAACCCCAAAAGCACCACAAGTTGCAGGCAGCACCCTGCTTTTCCATTTTTTCCATTACCCTCTGTCAGAATTCAGCCCCTACTTGTCCAGAACTAGCCACAAGTCTTCATCAAAATCACAAGGCAAGGTCACTTCCTTCCCTTTTCAATAAATGTTAACCGAAGTCTTTGCCATAGCACACAAAAAAGTCCAGCTTTCAAGGGATTTTCATGATTGCAAATTATCACAAAATTGCCTATAAAAACAACATGAAAATGAATGAAACAAGAGGATTTTTTAGAGGCAGAATCAGAAAACCAAACAACAGCAAAAATCATAACAAAACCTCCCAAAAGAAAGACGCTCTGTTTTTCTGTTTTTTCTTTACAAACCACCACAACAAATCAAACAGAATCAAAACAGCAACTAAACCACAAAGAAACATCACAACAAAGAGAGGAGAATAGTAACAAAACACCATTCTGTTACTGTTCATCTTCTCCATCACTTCCATCTTTAAAAAAACCACAACCACCCAAAAGCCCATTTCATTCTTTTGTGCATTTGAAGCTTTGGCTAGGAGTTTGTAAGTATCTTGAACCTTTCTATCTCCTTTTTCGCATTCTGTTTAAGTGTTTGTAGCTTTTCTTAAAAAATAATGCATTTTTCATCATAAGTTCATGGGCATGACTTGAGGCCAGAATATATTAGGTTCTAGGACATCTTTTGGTAGATCTAAAACCACTAGGATGTAGTATTCATGGCAAACTTTACAATGATATTTTTACTTTTGTATTTGGTTTAGTATTGAGTGAGAAATTTAACTCAGAAGTTGAGAAAAAATCACAGAATTATGTTCTGCTGCTTTGCTGTTCCTGCATTATTTTTCTGCATTTTTAGTCTTTTTAACTCATATTTTTGCACTAAAAAGATCATTCAAAAATTCAAAAAAATCACAAAGATCAAACAAATCACCAAAACAGAAGTGGATTGTTTCTTTTCCTTACTGTTTTCAAACATTTTTACCCCTGAGGTTCTGAAATCAGAAGCTGAAATGAGCTTCTGAAGTCAGCTTCTGAAGGTGCTTCTGAACAGTGCTTCTGAAGCAGCTTCTGAACAGTGCTTCTGAAGCAGCTTCTGAAGGCAGCTTCTGATGCAGCTTCTGAAGGCAGCTTCTGAACAGTGCTTCTGAAGCAGCTTCTGAACAGTGCTTCTGAAGCCGTACATTTCTGTTTCTAAAGTCAGTTCCTGCTTCTGAAGGTTCAGAATCTGGGCTGAAACTCTTTTTTTTTTTTATGACTGAAACTCATTTTTATTAAAGAGAAAAATATAACAAGTGTTAATGCTTTCAATTATAGTTTATGCATCTATTTTCAATAATAAACTTGAACGAAAAAGGAGTGGTTTGACGTATGCCTTCCCATTCCCCGGTTGCACAAGCACTTGACGTATGTCTCGTTGTTTGGACAATCGTCATTCTATTTTCAAAATACGAAAAAAAACATAAAACAAATCCAACACACCAAACTAATTCTTGGCCCCCTCGTGGTCAATTAAAATTCAAATCTCTTTTCACAAAAGCACGATGTTTTATCAATTCTAACGCGATACAAACAAACGCTTAAGCCTTCCACGCGTGAGCATACAAGCTATGTTTAACCGCTAGAATACGATCAAAAACATTGTTCTTTAAAACCAACCAACAAACAAACATGTTCTATCAAAGAACTACGTAGCTTTGAATTCTCCATCGCACCAGGAGATACGTAGGAGCAAGATCCCACTCTTGTCAACCACACACTAATATAAAAACCTTTTTTCCCCTTTTCCTTTCTCTTAGAAGTATTAAAACGTAGCAAGCAAACCTTTAAAACACTTTTAACCCTAAACTAACTAGGAGGTTCCCGTTGAGTACAACGGATATGAGGGGTGCTAATACCTTCCCCTTGCATAATCGACTCCCAAACCCGTTAATGGTTGCGATGACCATCTTTTCAACATCGTCAAGGGTTTTATCAACGTTTCCCTTTAAAAATAAAACTTTGGTGGCGACTCCGTAGTCATTCCGAGCGTTAGTATGCTCGAGCGTTTTTTAGCGACGCGACAATGGTTACTAACAATCGTAACATCAACGAAACCATAATTTCTTTGGTTCGACGCATTCAGGAGATCCTTTGGCGAGATTAGCATATTCAGGTTATTCATGCTCGGCGTGATGACGACACCATATGTATTGGTCGGCTAACATATTTTAGCCTATCTTTGGATTCTCGGAATCTTTTTGTTTTGAAGTCTCCACCTAGTGAACTTCAAAGTATCATATTTGATGATATTTCTGGGACTTGCATGCCAAGGAATCTGCGTGTAACTTTTTTTTTTCTTTTGGGTCTCAAGCCTTCTTTTGTACAAAAAAAACTATATTTAAACAAAAACTTAGACATAATATGTTAGTTTATTATGACACATCTCTCTTATTTTAACAAACAAGCGATCCTAAAAGCATCCAATATACAAATTAATATTACAATATTTCACTAACTGAGGTTTGATATAGTAGAAGCGGTTAGACTTATATCATATGAAGAATAATTATTTAAATTTCGACTGGGAAAGTTGTTTACAATTATTTTTCCGACACACATTTTTTTAAGAAGCAAAATCAAATATATTAAATTTAAAGGTGAAAACCATTATAAGCTCAAGATATGCCTAAAATGGAATCAACAAAATGGATAATTATATATACAAATAAAAGAAAAAGACAAGAAACCACCAAAACAACATCAAGTGGCAGAAAAACCAATAAAATACAACGAGTTAGATCACCAAGAACTCAAGTCAAAAAAAGTAGACCATCCACAACCAAGAGTGTGGTTTATTCCTTTCAATTCGTTGAAATGACTCAGATACAAGCCAACCAGATCATTTGAAAGCAATGACGAATATTCTTCATGAATGGATAAGGTCCACCAAATTGCGTAGCATACCTGCAAAATATCAATCGGAAGGACACAAGAAAACACCATCCACTTCGACACAAGACTTGATACATCTAAAGAAATCACATTCATAAAAAAGATGATTGATAGTTTCTTCCTTCTCACAACCTCCTGGACACATCAAAGAACCAGAATGAAAAACTCCCTGTCACACCAAATTGTCTTTTATCGGAGTCCTCTTATTCAAGACTCTCCACACAAAAAGCGATACTTTAAAAGGTGTTGCTTTGTTTCAAATACCTATGTAAAAAGTGCATGGACGTGCTGCTCTTCTTGAGTCAAAATATGATATACTCATTTAACTAAGTAGCCTTCTTTTGGATCATGTTTCCAAATTCAACTATCGACCGTTATCAATGTGTAGTTCAAAAGATCAATTCCTTCATCAATTGCTTTTTATTTTGATACAAAATTCTTCATTAATTAGGCAACACTTGACACTTATTTTGTAGTATTAGTTTATTAAAACTATATTTAATTATATAAATTTAGCGAGAAAATTATATGTTTAATTGCATATTTGACCCTTAAGTATCACGATTTGCGATTTCATGACCTTACATTTTTTCCTCGAGCAATTTTGGCGGCACCTTATGTTTTCATCTCCTTTTTAATTTGGTAGTCTTCCTCCCCCGATTTTCTCCAAAATTTACATCAAACTAACATCATTTATTGACATGACACCCAATTTCGTAACTTGCGTAACTTTTCTTGAAAATTAATGTTAAAAACACCCAAAGTCGGCATGAAATCTATGAGATCAAATTATTTGGTTGCCAAAAGTATCTCATAGCCGAAAGCTAGAGACTAATCTTTGAGGTACGAAGATTCAATTAAATGACCGTCCTCTTTCAACGAATATTTTTTCATACAAATATTTTCTCATATGCATAGATTAATTTTATCATTAAATTTAGTGGTCGAAATTGGTACATGATTAATTTTTTTCAGACTGTTTTTAGGAGTAATTCTTAGGTGAACTCTAACTCAACACATCATTCTTACACTCATCTAATTAAAACTCAACCCCTCATTAAAATAATAAAAATAATTAAAATCAATTTTTTCTGGAGAGAGAAGTAATTGGAGAGAGAAGATTGGAGAGAGAATTGATTTTAATTATTTTAATGAAGTGTTGAATTTTAATTGGATAAGTATAAAAATAAGGCTTAAATATGTAAAAGGTCCCTGTAAGTTAGCGTGTTTTTGGTTTTCGTCCCTGTAAGATTTTTTGTTGCGAAACAGCCCTTGTATCTTGTTAACTTTTTGGAATTGGTCCCTGCCGTCAGATTCCGTCAAAAAAAAACCTAGCTGGCTAACGGAGGCATACGTGTCACTTGCTGACATGGACAAACATAATTATGTGGCATTAAAGCTGAATAGTGGTGTTATAAGAGAGACTAAAACCAAAAACAAATATTTACATAGGGACTAAAACCCAAAAACGTAATAACCAAAATTTGAAATTAAACAACCCATCTTTTCATCTTCTTCATCTCTCTGTTCTTTCTTTCTTCTTCATACCCTCCTTGCCCGGCTTCTTCATACTCAAGCCACTCAGAATCAAGCTCAGCCTTCTCAGACTCAATCAAACGATGATGTTGATAGTGAAAAATCCAAATTCCACACAAAAATGTACGGATACATTCTCCGCTCCCCATTGAAAACAATGGAAGAGATTCTATTCCTATCCCTTCCTCCCCTCCAAACTTTCCTTTTCCGATTCCTCCCAACTCAAATAAAACTTCCTGATACGAACTTTCAAGCCCTAGTGAAATATAACACTCAAAATCTCGAATTAAAACATTGTTTTCAACAAAACATTTTCTAGTATTAAATACACTAAGCTTTATGAAAGGGTTTATAAGATATCTCGTCACAATACCTACTACCCAAGGGTTATCTGATCAATAACACTAGATTCATTTCCAAAGTCCAATATTTATTTGAGGGAGATTATTAAAGAAAATTCAAAGAAACGCCTATAAATGATGATCACATGCAACCAAACTAGAACAGAAGTATTTTTGACAAGAAAAAAAGTTAAATGCGATTGAAACACAAAATGGGAAACAAAATTATAATTCAAATTCTGGAAATGGTACTCAAATATATCATATAAATTTATAAACCTAAAGAGCGTAATTTTGCCTCTTCCCACCACACATTTAGGAAGGCAGAACACACAATCATTTTCTCTTCAAAACCCTTCTGTAAAAAATCCGGATTCCAAAGACCAAGTATATTAATTGAAACTTAACAAACCAACCAACATAGAGGGCTCCACATCAAACATATCAGCAACCACTCACTGTCCACCCACCCGAGCCTCTGTTTCCAGCACAAATTCTGGCAATTCATAGTCATATATGCTCATACAAAATGTAGTAGACACTACCAAGTTTCGTCACAAACTTGAGACTAAATCAAGAACAAAAATTAAGCAGAACTTGTATTCTCTGGCTTATCAGTTTCCATTGGTTCGGTGGATGCTGATGAAGCCTGATTCTCACTATCAATATCATTGTTTGATTGAGTCTGAGAAGGCTGAGCTTGATTCTGAGTGGCTTGAGTATGAAGAAGCTGGGGAAGGAGGGTATGAAGAAGAAAGAAAGAACAGAGAGATGAAGAAGATGAAAAGATGGGTTGTTTAATTTCAATCTTTGGTTATTACGTTTTTGGGTTTTAGTCCTTATGTAAATATTTGTTTTTGGTTTTAGTCCCTCTTGTAACACCACTATTCAGCTTTAATGCCACATAATTATGTTTGTCCATGTCAGCAAGTGACATGTATGCCTCCGTTAGCCAGCTAGGTTTTTTTTACGGAATCTAACGGCATGGACCAATTCCAAAAAGTTAACAAGATACAAGGGCTGTTTCGCAACAAAAAAACTTACAGGGACGAAAACCAAAAACACGCTAACTTACAAGGACCTATTACATATTTAAGTTTAAAAATAATATGTTGGGTTAGAGTTCACCTAAGAATTACACTGTTTTTAGTAACTTTAATTTTGCAGTAGTTGAGTAAGTACTCTTAGTTAATGTGTCACGCCAATTATTCCATACGCATTATAAACAATAGTCTGTGAAAGGGTCAATTTTTTAATTTTTTATTTTATCAAGGAAAGGGTCAAATAATGAAAGAGAAATGATTAATTTTTAAAATAGTTAGAGACATTGTTTAGCATAAAAACTAGTTAGACTGTAATAAAATAATAGTTAGACATTTAAGAATTAATTTATATACGTTCGAATGCAAAATAGAGATTTATGCTTTGAGAAATCATATTATATAAGAATTTCATTTGTTCGTCGTAGACACTAAGTGATTTGAAGTAGTGGTGTTCACGTTATGGTTTGAATCGGTTATAAAACAAAATGGAAATGTTAATTAGTCTTCCCGAGACATTAATTAAGAAAACCAATATAGTTAGCATGACTTAACAAAAAATCATTCAATCAAAAAAATTAGAATACACTCATTGTTCAATTTAGATGATTTCTAAAAAGAATGATCCGATCCGATTCAATTTTATGCTGTTTAGTTTGGATCGGTTTTTGGATATTTAAATTACAATTTTGTGAAAAAATATATTAATATTATAAAGATACGGTAACATAATAGGTTTGATAAAAAATATAACATATAATATACTAAAAATTAACAAAAAATTATAATAATTGATTATGTTTGAAACATATGAAATAATAAAAACAACCAAATTAAATTTAACTCATAAGTATTATTAAAAGAAAATAAGAAATCTACAAATAATAGATCAATGCAATATATTATACTAATAATAAATAAATAAATATTAATATCTATGTGTGGTCTGTTTTGAAAAGGGAGTTCAAAATTCAATCTGATCCGAACGGCTGTTACAAAAGTACATCCTAAGGCATCCAATAAATTTTGGTTTTGCGTGGTTTTTTGTTTTTTTACTTGATTTGCGGTTTTATTTTTGATTTGTTTAGATGTGAATACCCCTAATTTAAAGTGTGAAATTGCGGGTTCAAACCCGCGTCAAATATCTTTACAATATTTAGGAAGACATATTTACATAACATATTATATATGAATTTAATTAAGAAAAATACTAATGAATATCCTAAGAGGAATGTTTAATAATTAAAATAGAAGTTTTGTGAAATTTGTATATCCCATTTTTTGAAAATTCAAAATTGAAATGCATAGTGTTTTGAATAAACAATTTCTTCATTATAAGACAACACATGAACCTAATCTCTTCATTTGTGTACGCTTTGCACACTAATATAGACCAATTTTTTATCAGGAGAAAATTTAGGTATAGTACTCTATAATGTACTGTTGCTACTGTTTTAGAATGAAAAATTACCACAACTGTATAAATTTCTCCTATTTTTAAGGAAATAGTTTTGGCGATATGCGTAATTAGCAAAAAAAAGAACAGTATTCCTAATTTTGATCCTTTTTATTCCTTATTAGAATATTAAAAGAACATGCACGTGCATTTGGCGTAAATTAGGGAAAATCGGCTAAAACTAGCAGATATGCTCTCCAAACAAAATCATTAAAGAGAAGTTGTGTCTCTAATTCACAATACTAAACAACATTCCCGTCTTTGGGCAAGAGCAACAAGTTATGTGGAGCAGAGCCTCTAATTTATGAGGACCTCAAATATTTATAGAAGTATAAGTATAATTATTGGAGAAATATAGTAAAATTTTCTTTTATTAATTATAATAGTAGATAGGTCTAAACCAAACACTTATTATTTGATAAAAATAAAAGAGAAAATATTATATAAATTAGACCCAACCTACAAATATTCACCAACAAAAAAATCAATAGAACAAATTAAAATCAAAATAATCGTTTGTTGTTAATTTTTAATTGTTTAAATTGGCACTAATTTTTTTTTATTAGGGTTTTATTTTTAATATTCGAGTGGGTCCTCCAATTTGATTGAGACTGTCATGCTAAACAAGAATTTACTGATCATTATAAGAAGAAAAATTATCACACTATTTATTCTTTCTTTCAAGATTTTTGTTTGTAATTTTCTTTTAAAGGACAATATTCCGGATAATATAAAGAAAAGTGTAAGATGAGAATCAAGCATTTTGAAGAAAATATAAAAAGAACTTATACATTTCCCCAAAGCACTCACGGGTTGAACTTACAAACGCTGACATACACACACATCATCATACGCAATGAAAGAAAGTGACAAAAAGAAAGAAACAGAAAATAATTAAATTAAAAGACTGTGTCGTATTAATGCATGACGACGACTACTATTACGTGAAGTGCAGAAGTTTTTTTTAGTCTTCATCCAGTTACATAATTTCCATCAAAGTACAATTCTACTACGTTCTTGTCCTTCATTTCTGGTATCCCTACATCAACTTGAACGAGAAACAATGACAATTTTTTCACTACATCTCTTCCAACTTGTAAACCTTATTCCGAGCAAACTAATATCCATAGAATTCCTGTAAACATTAACACATCTAGGTCACATAGTATAAAATTTTAATCAATGAAATTGCATGTAAACAAATTTTATTAATATGATTTTAGCAATAGAAAAGTAGTGAACACAGCTAAGTGACATAAATATATCAATTTTTTGCTTTTAGTTAGTCCATGCAAATATATGAAAATTTTGTTTTTATTCCCTACAAATATACTACTTTTTACTTTTGATCATTGGTGTTTTATTACATTCCCTGCAAAATTGTTCATGTTGGAATTGATCTTTATAATATTTATTTTAGTCCTTATTCATATTGCAAAGACTAAAAACAAAAAAGAAAAATTACAAAGACGAATAAATAGCAAAAAAAAACGGTATATTTGTAAATACTAAAAAATATATTTGAATCTAATCTAAATAATAAAATTGCATGTACACAAATTTTACTAAAAGAAAATATATAAAGTTGAATTAAATAGTTACCTTCAAAATATAAATGTACTAGCTTTGTGCATATATGATTAAGAAGCTGGGCACTTAAACCCTTCTGGTGGAGTTTTGCCACAATCAATGAGAACCTGAAGAGCTAGGGGGATAACAAGATTGATATTAAGAAGTTTAAGTCTAATAGTGGTGCAGAGACATATAGCAGCATCCAAATCAACAAGTCCTTGAAGCAATGGACAACATGTTTGTTTAGCACTTCCACCGATACCAATATGTATGAGTCCACCAAGCACATCAACACATGCACCCAACTTCAAAGCATCAATGGGACAAGTTTGTGCTGGTGGTGGATAAGGTACAACAACAGTTGGTGGTGGTGGAGGACATGGTGTTTCACTAGGTGGTGTTGGTGGTGTCACAACTGGAGGTGTTGGTGTTGGTGGTGTTACAATAGGTGGTGGTTGCACATAAGGTGGTGGTGAAGGTGAAATTGGAGGCAGAGGAACATGTGGTGGAAAAATTGGTGGTTTCACAATTGGAGGTGTTGGCACATAAGGTGGTGGTGATGGTACAACTGGAGGTAGAGGAACATGTGGTGGAAAAACAATTGGTGGTTTCACAATTGGAGGTGTTGGCACATAAGGTGGTGGTGATGGTACAACTGGAGGTAGAGGAACATGTGGTGGAAAAACAATTGGTGGTTTCACAATTGGAGGTGTTGGCACATAAGGTGGTGGTGATGGTACAACTGGAGGTAGAGGAACATGTGGTGGAAAAAACAATTGGTGGTTTCACAATTGGAGGTGTTGGCACATAAGGTGGTGGTGATGGTACAACTGGAGGTAGAGGAACATGGGGTGGGAAAACAATTGGTGGTTTCACAATTGGTGGCTTAGGAACATAAGGTGGTGTTACTGGCACAACTGGTGGTTTAGGAACATAGGGTGGTCTCACAACAGGTGGCTTAGGAACATATGGTGGTGGTTTCACAACAGGGGGTTTTGGTACATAAGGTGGATGTACTATTGGGGGTTTTGGTACATAAGGTGGATGTACTATTGGGGGTTTTGGTACATGAGGTGGGTGTACTGGGGGTTTGGGATGATGAGGAGGTTTTGGAACATGTGGTGGTTTTGGTGTTGATGATGGGGGTGGACAAGGTGATGGTTTAGGAGGATATCTTGGTGGTTTGTGAACTGGTGGTTTAGGAGTAGGAGAATGCTTTGGTGGTTTGTGAACTGGTGGCTTAACAACAGGAGGGTGGTGTGTTGGTGGTTTAGGGCTTGGGTAAGGACAATAAGGGCAAGCAAGAACATTGAGTAAGGCACTCAAGTTCAAGAGAAGGATCAAAACATTGGCTAGAGCATAGTTAGCCATGTTTCAAAGAAAGTAGTGTAGTGTACTATGAAGTCATACACTTAAGAGAATTGGGTGAGTGAGGAGGTTTATATGGTGAACAAGACCATCAAATTTTATTGTAAAAAAAATAAAAAAAAATACCTTGAAATTTTGATACCACTTTCTCGTGAGTCACATTCACGGACCGTATTGCAGCAATCAATCTAAATCATAATACTGCAAATTGGAATTAAATTATTCAATGTTTTATGTTGAATCATTGACTTGGATATGGACATTGAAATCCTTCATGGATTTATATGTGGGCCCCACACATGCAATGGGCAGAGTGAATTTTTTGTTTGAATTCATGGCCAAATTTGATCAATATGAGTCTCAAACAAACTAGGCCAGAAGAAAAAGGAAAGTGGGTGCAAGTTTTTGTGTCCAAATATTGTTTTGATTTTTTCATGGACAAGGGGAATCAAGTAAAAAGCGGTGATGTACTAGAGGACATTTTTAACATGTAGTGACAAGTGGTGCTATTAGACCCGTGATGAAAGGAGCAATCCTAATCCTATATTCCTAAATAAATTTGCACATGCGATGAAGCTTTAATCTTGCTTTAAACTTTGTGCTAGTATTATTAGTATTTTGTTTTTGTAATCGAATCATGCATCCTTTAAACTATATGAAATGTGTCATCGCAAAAACAACATTTTGCTAGATTTTGATGTTTTTATGCTTAACGAAAGAAGCAACATTTCAATGTTTATTGGGTAAAAAAAAGAGGATTGACGGGGTATGTATTGACAACAATATTTTTAAATTTGATGATACTCCAACCATTAATTTAAGTATGTGTGTGTTCCAAAGCATGTTATGCTAATGATTCTTGTGTTTGATGCCTGAAAAATCTATATTCATCCTTGAATGGCTTTTGAAAAGGTGTAAAAATCAATACCCTCCCTGTTCCAAAAAAAAAATGTCATAATATGTCATTTCATATAAATCAAGAGAAAAATATTTTTTTTTTACCAATTAACCTTATTAATTACTAGTACTCCGTACTCGTCTATCCGGTTTTTTACTGCGCTAACACGTGTAAATTATAAACAATATTTTTTATAAAATTTTGATTATTTTTTGTAACACACATACTAATTTTATCTAGAATATTAGCATGTGCATTAAACTGATATTGGATACATCAAGGTTTTCAATAACAATAATAATACAACACAACTGAATGAATACAAATCTGCTCGTTTAAACAGTCAATCAAGTACCATAATAAATACTTATACAAAAGTCTAATAAGCTCATGAGCTGGTATATGACGAGCAACTGCACTCCATCCAGCATCTCCCTGATGAACATCTTCACGAACCTCGTGCTTACCTGTAAACCTATACCAGAAGGATTGGGATGAGACATAATGTCTCAGTGAGCTCCACCCAACCTACTGTTGGCAACCTCGGGGAACCTAGGGTCGCGTGCCTACTTTTGGCAATCTCGGGGATTCCTATGATCGACAAGCCTTAACCTTACCCATATAGGGTCTATTCCTGCCTGAGCCTGATAACTGTATAGTCATGAAAACTAGACTATAACCTGATACATTGGTGATCGAGGGGAAACCTAAGATCACCACCTGATAACTGATAACCTGATAACCTAGTGATCAAGGGGAAACCTAGGATCACTGTCTGATACCTGCCTGATAGGTATTTCCTGCCTGATAACATACTAAAGTATATACTGATATTATTATGTTAGATGTTAGCGTGTAACAAACATTATTATCTGAGTTGATTTTACGGAATGCCCCCGAGTAGAGTAACCCCGGAGCACATTCCCCTGATAACCGGTGAAAATTCCTATAGTATGCTAATCACCAGACTCCTCTTGCCTGTGTGTGTGGTTATCCTCACGGAAAGTTCCTCCCATTCCAGTTGTAACTGGAACCCCCTATGCTCTAACTAGCGAGAACACATAAGACACACTATAAACTTATGTGTGGTTATCCTCGCAGAAAGTTCCTCCCATTCCAGTAATACTGGAACCCCCTGCACTCTCTAACTGCGAGAACCCAGAAGACACAAAGTTTATCCTGATAATTAATTATTCCGTATATATATATATATATATATATATATATATATATATATATATATATATATATATATATATAAGAGTCGTCATGTAGGCTCCCTAACGGGCTGGCCTATCTAGAATAAATCTGAAGCGTACATCTGCCATGACTTATCAACATATATATAATCTGTATAAATCCTGATAATAACCTTGTACCACTATCTAGGGTACATCCTATCCTGAACTGTTACGTGTACCCTCAGTGTCACTCTGACGTGAATAACTGAGGCACGTCCTGATGTACATATAAATGTACCCTGAAACTGGGGGGGGGGGGGGGGAAGCCTGGTACCTCTAACTACATTACACTATAACCTGCCTGGTTAAGGGTATCCTGAAACTAACCCTTAACATAACTGATACTATTCTTATCTGAATACCCGTCTGTTCCTGTTAACCTATTAAAGGTTCTAGACATATCGTTGTCATATGTCATACTTATGGGCTTACTATCCCATCTATAATAATTCATGATCCTCTTCCTGAAATCCTGTGGGAAAACTATCCATCACTCCGTATCATACATATTATTATCCTGGATTAATCCTTGAAAGTTCATGAGTATCACTATCCCAAAGCATATCGAAGATCATTGGCATGGTACAGTTATTTGTTAATAAGATGAGGTTCTGGGCCACTTCGCTTTGCGACCCCTGACTTCACTTTGCGAACTCCTGCGTCTGATCCTTCAGACTCTGAACATTCAGAGTCTGAACATTCAGCGTCTGATATACCTGAGTCTGAAGCTTCGCAGAGCGACCAAAAACTTTGCTATGCAAACTCAGCTTCTGATTACTTTGCAAAGCGAAGTCTAGGCGATGGCTAGGCGAAGATAGGCAGTAGCAAAACTCTGCTACTTCGCAGAGCAAACTCCTGGTCGCTCTGCGACTGTAGCAGGACTTAGAGTTTTCTGAAAAACGTGCTTCAATCTTAAAAACCTTGATACCCAACTGCCCAATGATCATTAAAAACATGCCAGGGACTCATTTTGAACTATAAAACATACTGTACCCAATGATTAAACTGGAATCAAGCATATGTATCAAGAAAGGGGAAAACTATCCTTTTTCCTAAACCTTAGCAATTTTGTTGTGAATCTCACACAATAGTGACCCAAAAGGGTTAAGCTACTCTATGGAACTCACCATGTAGTTGCTGGTCTTGCCAAACTTCCTTCTACCAAAACCCTAGTCTTGGAACTCTTCCTCTTTCCTTAAGCTTCCACTTACTTCAAACTTTCCCAAAACTTGCTTGCTTTCAGCACAAGAAATCAGGGAAGGAACACTGGTGGATCAAAGCTGCTGCTGATGCAAACCGAAATCTAGAGGGAGAGGGAGAGAAAATCTGACTTAGTGAGAGAAGGAAATGGGGAAGAATGAAGAAATATTCAATCTTATCCCTATTTATGCCCCTTCCTCTCAAAATTACCATTTTGTCCCTACACACTCATAATTCTCTGATACTGATAAACGTTACGTCTAAGCGGGATATTACATTTTTTTAGGGGTGAAATTTTTATTTTTATTAAAATTATATATAGACTATATTTATGACTTTTAAATAGTAACAAATTGTATTTATCTTTTACCATCAACGTAATAAATATAATAAAAATTATTATTATTATTATATATATATATATATTTAATTCTGAATTGGTCGTGGTTTGTAGATCGACAAAATTATTATCAACGTTTAAATATCTACTAACAATATATAAAAATTGAAGTACAACAAAATTTCATAATCATCCTTATTAAAACTCATGATCTCCTTAATTTTATGTGCATAAAGATCATTTTGCAAAATTTAATTTATTTGTTTTTTAAAAAATTAATTAGGGATAATGCTCATCACAAGTGTAAGCAATTTCCAAGGATAACTATGACACCAATTTATTTGTTTTAAAAAAAATTAATTACGGATAATGTTTATATATTGATGTTTATATATTGAAAATAATCATAAGTTTCTAATATTTTATCATAATAACTTTATCATATATGTTTACAAAATTTGTTTTTGCAAATATAAACATTTAAAATATGCAACGGGAACAGTGCAATCATTGAACACTGTTTTACACATAAAATAAAAATTTAAATAATAGAAACACTGCATTAATGTTGATATTTTGAAAATAGTCACGACTTTTCAAAATTTTATCATATCGACTATCACATATCGGTACATAAAATTTTTCTTATGCATATATAAGGATATAAAATCCTCAAAGAGTGCGGTTTAAATATTTAATTGTGTTTTAAATATAAAATAAAAATTTATTTAATAGACACACCACATTAATGTTGATATTTGGAAAATAGTCATGTGTTTCCAAAATTTTATCATATCGATTTTTTCATACATGTATATAAAAATTTGTATATTTAGATACAAGTACATAAAATTTTGAACGGGTGCGGTGCAAACATTGAACAATGTTTTGCATATTAAATAAAAATTTATTTAATAGAAACACTACATTAATTTTGATTTTAAAAATAGTCATGAGTTTTTAAAATTTTATCATATCGACTTTCTCATATATGTATATAAAAATTTGTTTATGCAGATATAAGTACATAAAATTTGCAACGGGTGCAGTGCAAACATTGAACAGTATTTTGCATATAAAATAAAAAGTTATTTAATAGAAACACTACATTAATTTTGATTTTGAAAATAGTCACGAGTTTTCAAAATTTTATGTACATAAAAATTTGTTTTTGCATATATAAGCAAATAAAATCCATAACTGGTGTGACTCAACTACTTAACAAATTTTTGTTTATATAAGAGGAAAAAAATTATTGGTCCTTGTAAGTTATAATTATGTGTCTCCTACAACATTAGTTAACAGCTCATAATCATCATAATGTGTCGTACTTATCTCAATTGTTGTAATGTACTACCTTACTTAGTTACTTTGCCCCTCTCTTTAGGTTTGTATTTCTTCTTCAAATTCCAGCATGATTTCTATTATGTTCTCGATCGACCGGTTCCTATTAAATATAAATATTAGAGCCCGTTTACTCTGTAAAATTATTTTTTCTGTATTCCCTAAAATTTCTGTTAGTTTTATTCGTTAATAAATAGAAAAAAAAAACTCTTCGGGTGATAATTGTCTTGTATCGGGACTATGATATATAAGTGATGTATTTGATTATACCTGGACTATATTTTATAAGTATTGTATTTGGACTATATTATATAAATGTTAGTTTTATTGGTTAATAAAGAGAAAAAAAAAACTCTTCATTAAATAAGTGGTGTATTTGAACTATATTATATTTCAGATACATCAATTATTTAATAAATCTAAAAAAACAAAAGTTGCTTATAAATTTGATCGGATGAAGTATTTTTTAAAACAACGAAAACGTTAAAAGAATTACTACTTCCATTATTTTCAGAAATGTATTATCCTAAAATTACCATTTTATATTTTTTCCATCACATTGACTCAGTTAAATGGTATCTCATCTTCCAGATATCACCCGTGTGGTGGAAAACGTTTGGTATAATTATGTTGTTGGTTGTCCTATGTTTATTCTTTCACGTAAATTAAAGGCCCTTAAATTGGAATTGAATGATCAATCTAGCTTAACCAAGTATAGCACTGTCAAGACGTTTTTTGGATGTAAAATGAAGGGTTAATTGGTTCCTTGAGGGTGATAGGAGCACGATTTTTGGTCTATTGAATGGTGAAAGTTAGACATATTAGGAATATTCACCGTGCAGTTTTAATTAGTTGGAAAAAAATGTGATCTAACGATAAAATTGCATGAGGCTCGGTTTGGATAGATCGTTAAAACAAATCTAAACCAATTTGATTCGATTTAATGGGGGTTTAATTTGGATTGTATTTTAGATATATCTAAATTACAATTTTAATTTTTTTATTAAAATTAATATTTTAATGACACAATTCCAACTCAATTAGGTTGAATGCGGTTTAATTTAAAATGAATTTTGGATATATCTAAATTACAACTTTAACTTTTTTTTTATTAAAATTAATATTTTAATGACACAATTAAGTGATAGATTAATACTTTTTTTAGCTTTCTTCATCTTCTTCCTTAATTTTCTTCTTCATTTTCATCATCACCTGCATACATTCATAACAAAACTAAAAATAAACCCAAAAAAATCCAGAAAATAAAATTAAAAACAACAAAAAATCATAATCATAATCTCGATCATCATCTTTCCACTAAAGCCCCAAATCTTCTTCTTCCTTTTGTCTCAATTGCTTCAACATTTACACACCCTTTTTCTCAATTTGTTTTACACTGTCATCATAAACAAAAACCCAATCGAAAGAGGAACACGAATGAAGAAGAATTGGAACACGAAGACGGAGGGGGATCAAAGAAAAAGAAAAAGAAACATAAGAGGGATATTGAACGACCCATTTGTGGGTACAAAAAATATATCAATCAAAATAAAAAGAAACTGCTTAAGAGTGATTTAAACACATCATGGATTATGGATCAAAATTTGGTAGTAGTGTTCAAAGTGAAGTAAAAAAGGAAGAACAGAGGGTCAACGTGAAGCCATGGAAATAATGGTTAAGGTGGATAGCAATTGAAAGCGAAAAAAAAAAAAAACAACTTTAAGACATTGGAGGGTGAAGAAGAAAATTTCATAAGATTCTCTCTTTGAAGAAGAACATTTCATCACCTTCATAACAACAACAACAACAACAATATCTCATGAGTTTATAGATAGGAACCCAGGAAAAAATATTAAGGTGTATTAAATTGGATCTTGCTCATTTATGGGAACTAACTATCCCATTTTTCTCCAAATATGGGTTCAACATCTTATCCATCTTCTGAAAATTTTCCCAAATCAAAAGGGGGATTTTTTTGTTCTTGTTCCTAATTTCGTTTTGCGAAACTTTGTTCCAACAAGAAATCAAAGACTGAAAGGGATTGAATGTGAGAAGAAGAAAAGTTTCAGGATCAAGTTTTGATTTTGGATCTCAGAACAAACAAGAAATTGAAGGTGTAGAGTTAAGAGAGTGTAGCAATCATACTAAATCTATATAGAATATTTAACATGCGTATTAATTATGATACTGGATACATTAAAATTTGCAATATTAATACAATACTACTGAATGAATACAAATTTACTCGTTGTATACAATTAACCAAATACCACTAAAATACATAAACAAAATTGTCGATGAACTCCTGAGCTGGTACATAACAAGCAATTTCACTCCACTCAGCGTCTCCCTGACGAACTTCATCGTGAAACTCTTGTTTGCGAACCACCTGCTTACCTGAAACTAAATTAAAGGGATTCGGGTGAGACGGACGTCTCAGTGAGTTCCACCTACCCTAAGCTTCAGGCGATCTCGGGGATCCTAGGATCGCCGTCAGTCTCTACATATCTTAGCGATCAAGGGAAAACTAGGATCGCTATATATCTCTAACATATCCTTATCATATTCATAATTTCGTATTCATATTATTCACATTTCATTATTTAGTGATCGAGGGAAAAACTAGGATCACTTTCTGATATCTGATGACTACTTTGTCATATTCTCATTGTATAATATATATATATATATACACACACACACACATACATACATACATATACATATACATTTTTCTATTATCATTAAGTTAGAAAGTTAGCGTTGAACATACAATAATTATCTTGGTTCATTTTACGGAGTGCATCCGAGTGGAGTAACCCCGGAATACATCTCCCTACTACCGGTGAAAATTCCTATCTGAGGCTAGTCATCGGGCTCCTCTTATCGTCGTGCGGTCATCCTTGCAGAATAACTCGTCCCACTAGCGTGAACCTCATTTGTCCCACTAGTGTGAACAACAGAAGACACAACTTATCATATTTACATAATTAGTCTTATCTTACGCGTGAACCTTCCGTGTCCCACTAGCGTGAACAACGAAAGACGCGACTTAACATTTCAATTAAACTCTTATTTGTGGCTATCCTTGCGGATGGTAACTTCACCATCCCAGCTCGCCGGAACCCCCTGTGTTCTAACTAGCGAGAAAACAGGAGACACATTTAATCTTTAATTAATTCTTAACTTTAATTAATGTCTTAATTTATACGTGGCCTTGACATTCCAACTAGCGGAAACTACAAGAGGCACGTCCTAACTTAGTCTTGTCTGAACTTGTACTTGAATGTTGAAAATATATTCCTCGTACCATCGTACGCTTAATTGATTATTCTCTCTATTATTGCTAACCTATTATAGTTTCTAGACATATCGTTCTCATATGTCGTACTTAGGGGTTTATTATTTCACTGTAATAATTTCTTGTTCATCTTTGCCTTTGTACCTCTAGTGCATCGCATAATCCTTGTTCCTTTATACTTTCCCCCCCGTTGAAGCCTTTCGGTTATGCCAAAATGGTGTTTTCTTAGAAATTAGGGTTTTCGTTGAAAACGGTTGCAAAACGCCTCGCCCAAACGCGTCAACTCACTTAACACAGCTCAGCAGAAAAAGTTGATTTTGTCAAGCACGCTGTAGCGAGCTAGTCCAGAACGAGAAAATGTTATGCCCGCTGCAGCGAGCTCCATCGCGCTGTAGCAAGCTTGACAGTGCAGAAATTTCTCAAAACATAATTTTTCACCATTTTGACTTATCCAATCTTACCCAAGCATCCCAACAGCATTAGGAATGATTTTAAACTACCAATTGATAGCTTAATTCATGGATTAACAAGGATTAGGCAAGCATTAAGGGTTAGGGCACAAAATTGTAGACTTTCAAAATAAAGGGATTTACATCCAACTTACCCCAAGGTGGGTTCTAATCTAAAGGAACTCACCTAGAAGAATTGTTTTGATTCCTTGCCAAGCTTCCTCTTCAAACCCTAGCTTGAAATCTTTTTTTTCCTTCTTTGCTTCACTTCCTTTTCTTGACACAAACTTCCCAAAAATTGTGAGCTAGCATAAGGCTTGAGAAATAAAGATGAAGATTGATGAATTTTGGAGGGAAGGGGAGAGGGTGGCGTGAAGGAGTAGAGAGAAGGGGGAAGAAAATTTCTAGAGAGAGGGGTGTGTAGAAAGAATGAAGAAAAATGGGGTTTGTTGGTTATTTAAAACCTCAAGCCTCAATTTTACCAAAATGCCCTTCACTAAAATATCTCTGATACATTGTCCCAATACTGATAAATATTTAAGTCTTGAGCGGGATGTTACAAAGGGGGTTACCGAAGCTTATTGAGGGATTTGAGGGATTCTTCAAACCTCGAAACTCATGAGAAATGGAAATCGAAGTAATTTAAGAGTATGTGGTAAGGAATAAGGAGAATGTGTTCCTAGTACGTTAAGTCTAAAGCGATTGAGTCACCGTTAGTACGGTAATCTACTCACCCCGATACGACCAAGAAGTATCTTGAACGATGCAAAATTGTCAGAATCCTAGTAGGGAAGAAGATTTCCTAAGTCAAGAAGATACGCGTTATCGTCGACTAGTTAAGGCAGAGCGCGAGTAGCTTATGAAATTTCTCGAACCCTTAAGGATTTTCGCAGCAGGAATGGAAGTAATGATTATGGTTGTGATAAGTAGCACACCAAGATGTTGGAAAGAAAGGAGCAGGTGCTAGAAGTGATGTCACCTGCCTGTACCTTGAATATTAAAGGAGGTTGGAGTAGTCCTTACTTTAGTTGAGGATACCCAACATCAGATGCCTTTCCAGTGTATAACGATTTCCCTTTACGAAGTATGATATAATTATATGTGTAAGACGCCGTCATATGAGGCAAAAGACAAAAACGAGGAGTTCTTGGAATCAACTGTAATGCGATAGACCTCTTAAAAAGTGGGAATATTTGAGGAGATAAGATCGACCTGATGTTGTCAGGGTAAGACCATGCGGACAATGAAGGAAAATTATGAATTCAGTAAGAGTATCCGATGCTTAATAACCTTACGTTGGATTCGCATGAAGTGTGTGAACAAGGGACATAGTCGAGTGAGTCAGGTATATTGGTTTAGACAACCGCACAACCTATTATGTAAGGTTTATGTAATGTACAACAAGCTTTTCAGTTAGGGAAGAGATTGTCGAGTATTTTCGACTTATAGAATTGGAAACCTTGGCAGTAAACCAGTTTTAACCAGACAGCTTTAATCAAGTGTATGAATAAGCTACATACCAGAACCTAGAGTAGCCATGGAATCCCAATAAACAAGTTGAATTGGAGAACTGTCTAGTAGAGAAATAAGTATGAAGGATCTATTCGTATATGATCTCAAGAGAATTCTAATTTCGAGGACGAAATTTCTTTAAGGGGGTAGAGTGTAACATCCCGCTTCAGACTCAAATATTTATCAGTATTGAGACGATGTATCAGAGATATTTTTATGGAAGGGCATTTTGGTAATTCGAGGGTTTAGTCTATTTAAGCCCATTACCCCCAAAATTTCTCATAATCCTCTACACTTTCTCTCTAACATTTTCTTCTCCAACTTCTCTCTACACTTTCTCTCAATCTCCCTCATCCAAATCATTCCAACCTTCACATAATCATCAATCCCATATGTTTAGCCTTCTTGCAAGCAACTCTTGAGATTTTGAGCTATTGGGAGCTACAGAAAACAAGAAAGGAGGGAAGAAATCAAGCTAGGGTTTGAGGAAAAAGCTTGGCAAGGATCAAAATCAATGATTCAGGTGAGTTCCTTAGATTAGAACCCACCTTGGGTAAGTTTTGGGTGAAATCCCTTTGTTTTGAAAGTTTGTAATTTTGTGCCCTAAATCCTTAGTGCTTGCCAAATCTTTGTTTATACATTATTTAAATCACCAATTTGTAGTTAAAAATCGTTCCTAATGCTGTTGGGAAGCTTGGATAAGTTAAAATGGTGGAAAAATCATGTTTTGAACATTTTTTGTCCTGTCATGGTCGCTCACTGAAGTTCAACTTTGCTCTGCGAAGTTGACAACATTTGGTTCTGAAACACTTTGAATAAGGAGAATGTGTTCCTAGTACGTTAAGTCTAAAGCGATTGAGTCACCGCTAGTACGGTAATCTACTCACCCCGATACGACCAAGAAGTATCTTGAACAAGAGTATGTGGTAAGGAATAAGGAGAATGTGTTCCTAGTTTAAGAGTATGAGGTAAGGAATAAGGAGAATGTGTTCCTAGTATGTTAAGTCTAAAGCGATTGAGTCACCGCTAGTACGGTAATCTACTCACCCCGATACGACCAAGAAGTATCTTGAACGATGCAAAATTGTCAGAATCCTAGTAGGGAAGAAGATTTCCTAAGTCATGAAGATACGCGTTATCGTCGACTAGTTAAGGCAGAGTGCGAGTAGCTTATAAAATTTCTCGAACCCTTAAGGATTTTCGCAGCAGGAATGGAAGTAATGATTATGGTTGTGATAAGTAGCACACCAAGATGTTGGAAAGAAAGGAGCAGGTGCTAGAAGTGATGCCACCTGCTTGTACCTTGAATATTAAAGGAGGTTGGAGTAGTCCTTACTTTAGTTGAGGATACCCAACATCAGATGCCTTTCCAGTGTATAACGATTTTCCTTTACGAAGTATGATATAATTATATGTGTAAGACGCCGTCATATGAGGCAAAAGACAAAGACGAGGAGTTCTTGGAATCGACTGTAATGCGATAGACCTCTTAAAAAGTGGGAATATTTGAGGAGATAAGATCGACCTAATGTTGTCAGGGTAAGACCATGCGGACAATGAAGGAAAATTATGAATTCAGTAAGAGTATTCGATGCTTAATAACCTTACGTTGGATTCGCATGAAGTGTGTGAACAAGGGACATAGTCGAGTGAGTCAGGTATATTGGTTTAGACAACCGCACAACCTATTATGTAAGGTTTATGTAATGTACAACAAGCTTTTCAGTTAGGGAAGAGATTGTCGAGTATTTTCGACTTATAGAATTGGAAACCTTGGCAGTAAACCAGTTTTAACCAGACAACTTTAATCAAGTGTATGAATAAGCTACATACCAGAACCTAGAGTAGCCATGGAATCCCAATAAACAAGTTGAATTGGAGAACTGTTTAGTAGAGAAAGAAGTATGAAAGATCTATTCGTATATGATCTCAAGAGAATTCTAATTTCGAGGACGAAATTTCTTTAAGGGGGTAGAGTGTAACATCCCGCTTCAGACTCAAATATTTATCAGTATTGAGACGATGTATCAGAGATATTTTTATGGAAGGGTATTTTGGTAATTCGAGGGTTTAGTCTATTTAAGCCCATTAACCCCAAAATTTCTCATAATCCTCTACACTTTCTCTCTAACATTTTCTTCTCCAACTTCTCTCTACACTTTCTCTCAATCTCCCTCATCCAAATCATTCCAACCTTCACATAATCATCAATCCCATATGTTTAGCCTTCTTGCAAGCAACTCTTGAGATTTTGAGCTATTGGGAGCTACAGAAACCAAGAAAGGAGGGAAGAAATCAAGCTAGGGTTTGAGGAAAAAGCTTGGCAAGGATCAAAATCAATGATTCAGGCGAGTTCCTTAGATTAGAAGCCACCTTGGATAAGTTTTGGGTGAAATCCCTTTGTTTTGAAAGTTTGTAATTTTGTGCCCTAAATCCTTAGTGCTTGCCAAATCTTTGTTTATCCATTATTTAAATCACCAATTTGTAGTTAAAAATCGTTCCTAATGCTGTTGGGAAGCTTGGATAAGTTAAAATGGTGGAAAAATCATGTTTTGAACATTTTTTGTCCTGTCATGGTCGCTCAGCGAAGTTCAACTTTGCTCTGCGAAGTTGACAACATTTGGTTCTGAAACACTTTGCTTGGACTTTGCTCTACGAAGTTGACAACTTTTGTTTCTGATTCTTTTATAAATGTACCAACTGTCCAAGTGCCATTTATAGCATCTAAAAACCCTATTTTTTTTCTCAAGGAACACTATTTTAACATATCCAAAAGGCTACCAACAAGTGATTATACGGGAACAAGGATTAGGCAATGTATGAGGATTGCGAGAGCAAAGTTAGAAGAGCCGGGTAGTTATTACAAGGAGATCATAAGCCCTTAAGTATGACATATGACAACGATATGTCTAGAACCTATAATATGTTAGCGAGAATAGAGATGTATTCAGTTAAGTGTACGAAAGTACTAGGAATGTATTTCAACATTCAAAGATTCAGATAAGACTAGATTAACCATGGGTTAGATTTCAGATAAGATTAATATCAGATAATACCAGACTATATATATATATATGTATATATATATATATGTGCTGACAAGTCGTGACTCAGGTACGTTCCAGATTTATTCTGGATAGGTCAGCCCGTTAGGGAACCAACATGACGACTCACACACACACACACACACACACACACACACACACACACATATATATATATATATAAGATTATATGTACACCAGGACGTGTCTCAGTTGTTCACGTCAGAGTGACATTGAAGATACGTGTATCAGATCAGATATTTAATTAGGACTAATTAATTAAAAGATTATATTTTGTGTCTTCTGTGTTCTCGTCAGGTAGAGAGCACAAGGGGTTCCGGATACAGCTGGAACGGGCAGGAACTTTCCGCGAGGATAACCACACACACAGCAGGATGAGTCTGATGATTAGCCTCATATAGGAATTTTCACCGGTTATCAGGGGAATGTACTTCGGGGTTACTCCACTCAGAGGCATTCCTTAAAATCAACTCAGATAATAATTGTTTGTTACACGCTAACAAACTAATAGTCTAATATCAGGAAAATACTTTAATATTATCAGGCAGATATCAGTTATCAGACAATGATCCTAGTTTTCCCCTCGATCACTAAGTTAGCAGAATGTAGTCTAGTTTCCACGGCTACATAGTATAGCAGGCACAGACACGTATAAACCCGAAATGGGTTGAGATTAGAAGGTGACAATCGTAGGTTTTCCCCCGAGGTTGCTTCACAACCTAGGAT
This sequence comes from Medicago ruthenica, assembly GCA_018208015.1. Classification (NCBI taxonomy): domain Eukaryota; kingdom Viridiplantae; phylum Streptophyta; class Magnoliopsida; order Fabales; family Fabaceae; genus Medicago; species Medicago ruthenica. The sequence continues at coordinate 69,121,225 of CM031373.1, read as the reverse complement.
AGGTGGAGCTCACTGAGACATTATGTCTCATTCCAATCCATTTGATTCAATTTCAGGTAAGCAAGAGTTTCGTGATGAAGTTTATCAGGGAGACACTGAGTGGAGTGCAATGGCTCGTTATGTATCAGCTCAAGAGTTTATCAGTATTTTGTATATGTATTTTTAGTGGTACTCGATTAGTTTTATAAACGAGCAAATTGTATTCATTCAATTGTATTGTTTTATTATTGAAAATTTTAATGTATCTAGTATCACGTTCTAATACACATGTTAAATATTCTAGATAAATTTAGTATGGGTGTTACAGAATATATCTATGCTTACTTTTTCATTATCCAAATTATACCCTTAAAAAACTTTTTCTATAATAAAGATTGTTGTTGGTGTCATTAAAAAAAATAAGAATTTAGATTATATATTTTTGTTATATTGTTGGTCATTGAAATACATAATCAAGGTTAGTTTGATTTGTTATAATTTCAAAGAAAATATCATTTATATTTTTACTTTTATATATTTAGATTATGTATTTTTTGCTTATAATTTATTTTGAAGCATGTTTAAATCACTTCTGCTTTCTCAATTTCAAAAAAAATGGGTGTTAACTAATCATCATAGGTTCTACGTATGTATATACACCGTTAAGATTAAATAATCCGAACGGTATATTACAAGTGAGGAAAATATAATCTGAATGTGTCAGTTTATACACTATAATTCTTCTTTGGAATGGTCTTTCCGGAGAGTTGACACATTCAATATTATAATTTTCGAAGAATCTGAAAACCTTCAAAAATGAATTCTAATAATATATAATTTCTATAAAAGTATTTTCAAAATATAGCAAGATGCTCGAAAAGAGAATTCGGTGAGAAAAGAAATACCCTTGTAACAATGGTATTACGACTTAGGCTTTGTTTGGGAGTTTGGAGGGGAGGGGAAGGAATGACTTTGGGGGAACACAAATATTTTGAGAAATCTTTCACATATTTTGAAAGAGTATTTTTTATAAAGTGATAAATTAATTCTTATGATTAATATATTTTTAATTTTAAGAATATTATAACAATATATATTAAATTTGAAGAATTCATGTAAACCCTCCCAAACCCCCCAAAACCCTCCTCCAATACAATTTTTTAGTTCCTCCAAATGGGGAGAGTTTTATATTTTGAAGAAAAATAACCCCCCCAAAGCCCCTCCTTCCCAATATCCTCTATTTCTTTCACTTACTCTTTTTTTTTTTTTCCAAACCCTCCTCTCCCTTCCCCTCTAAACTCGCAAACAAAGCCTTAGTGTCCCAAAAGCATTATGAGGTGGGATTGGAACAGGGGAATAAGGTGGTAGAGAAGTAGCTTTGTGGTGCAAGTAGTGACTTAAAGGTGGAAGTGGCTTTGTAGCCTTCATAGTTTTGAATGTAAATTTTCAAAAATATTTATAATATTTTAAGAATCTCTAAAAAAAAAGATTTTTTTAAAAAAACATGAATTAAATATAAATTTTTAAACGCCAAAAACATAAAAAAAAACTCATATTTAATTCATGTTTTGTTAAAATATTCTAATTTTTTTGGAGGGATTATTATAATATTCTAAAAGTTTCTAAAAAATATTATTAAAAAATATAAAAGCTACACAAGAGTTGACCTAAAAGTAGGAACAAAAATGGTGATGGAAAATATAATTATATGTTTGACTTTACTTACTGTAGTTCACATGGTTCATTTTAATTGGTCCACATCAGCATTAAGTAATTTACCCACAAATTTGTAAAGGGTAATTTAGAAAAACCCTATATATATATATATATATATATATATATAATGGTTTTTTGGTTTAAATATAACCTCATTGCCCTTTACATTATTTTATATATTGTAAAAAATTGTTGAATCCAAAAAAACATGTAGTGTTGTTGTAAACTTACTGTGTTCTGTAAACCGAATGTTTTTGGATTTTAAAATCCAAATTGAGTTTCAGATTTTATAATCTAAATGGTATTTTAAGAAAAAAAATATGATACGGGAGAAACACAAAGAGTGGAAAAATAATAGCCTATATTTTAAGTGATCACATTTATAATTACCAGAATATATCCATTGGAATGTGTAGCAGGTAATTGTAGATCTAGAGCACATGAAGAAAGCGAAATGGATTTAAGTCGGGTAATACACTCAAGTCTCTTTCATCATCATCAAATTTTTTACACTAAATTCTGAATGAAACCAATTAACATTTGACTAATTGTTTAACGACAAAACATGGATCGGTAATGTCTTAACCTTTTATGCATTTAGTGTCGGCTGATAGTATTTTTTCTTCAATTATTACGGTACATGACTGGCTTCCAAATGCAACATGTCAGTGAAGTTTTATAGTATTTTTTTTTAAAGAAATCAGTGAAGTTGAAAACTTTGAATCCAGGGGGAATAGTTTTCAAGCAATGCTGATAATAAAAGTTTTCAAGCAATTCTTTGGATTCACAAAAAAGGGAAATAGTTATATGAAAACCAAAATAGAGATATTTTCCCGTCCCAAAATAACTCAAGATCGAAAAGCAGTAAAAAGACAAATATATATTACAACATATAACTCTTAATAACTCAATTAATGAGAGAGAGAGAGAAAGTACTATGAGAGAGAAAGTAGAGAGAGAGTGTGTGACTTTGGGCGTGGAGGGGAATCCCAGGGAACAAAGGAAAACTAGTTTCCACCATCTAGATAGTACAACTACTTCTTTCTTTTTCAAAAATTTTCCAGATCAAGCACAAACTTCAGATTTGTGGAAAATTTTTGCTAGGTATGGAAGGGTGGGGGAGGTGTTTATTCCAAAGAAGCTGGACAAATGGGGGAAGAAGTTTGGTTTTGTGAAATTTAAGGAGGTGGAGGATGTGGAGGTGTTAGAGAGGAAGTTGGGGGATGTGTGGGTTGGGGAGATGCTGTTGAAGGTGAACCAAGCCCAGTTTGGTAGAGCAAGTCCAGTGGAGGGGGAGGGAAGGAAGGTGGGGAGAGAGGGTGTGCCGTATGTGGGGTGAGATGCCACAGTGGTTATTGGTAAATCTTTCCGGGAAGCGGTGGTGGCAGTTTCGGCGAAGCAGAGTTTTGGTCCGGTGGTATCTCCGGCGAGGCAGATTTTCGGTCCGGTTTTAGAGGTAGCGCCGTCGGAGGAAGTTTTGGAGGAGCTGAGCAAGTGCTATGTGGGCTATCTACACTTCCCAAGGGAAGCAAAGTCTGTGCAAACTAGCCTCTTCATGGAAGGGTGGAGAGATCTTAAGGTGAAGAGTATGGGGGCTAACATGGTGATGATCTGTTGTGACAAGGTGGGTGGAGTGGAAAAAGCTAGGAAGGAAAAGATATGTTGGTGGAAGGCTAATTTTAAGGAGATTATTCCGTGGTCACCACAGCTGGTGGCTAAATCTAGAAGAGTGTGGGTGAAATTATGGGGGGTGCCTTTACATGTTTGGGGAGATAATCACTTACATATAAATGTTAAGTAGTCTGATTACATGAATCCCTAACCCTAATGCAACCCTAACACCCAAAATGACACATTTCTCCCTAACTTTTCTTTTGAAAGAAATTTATGAAAAAAAATCCTTGCTGAGAGTTGAACCACAGACCAACTTCTAATAGGTCACAGCTGGTTAAGTAGTCTGATTACATGAAGCTGGTTAAGTAGTCTGATTACATGAATCCCTAACCCTAATGCAACCTTAACACCCAAAATGACACATTTCTCCCTAACTTTTCTTTTGAAAGAAATTTATGAAAAAAAATCCTTGCTGAGAGTTGAACCACAGACCAACTTCTAATAGGTCACAGCTGTAACCACTGGATCACTAATGGTTTTTGTGACTTATAATTGCTTTTATTTTATATATATCTACGGCAATTATAAAAAGGGGGGTTTGAATGAAGGAATTAAGTAGTGTTTTAATTAAATCTAAAATATTTTTATGCACAATCTAATATATTTTGGTTTGTGATATGAAATATATTTTAATACTCAATAATATATTTTTATACTGAATATGATATATTTTGGTACTCAATTTGAGATATTTTTGAATTAAATCTAATATACTATTTTTATATTGAATATGTTAGAAAGTGATTTCTTAGTCCCCAAGTTTTGCTAAAATATTTTTATGCACAATCTAATATATTTTGGTTTGTGATATGAAATATATTTTAATACTCAATAATATATTTTTATACTAATATATTTTTATACTGAATATGATATATTTTGGTACTCAATTTGAGATATTTTTGAATTAAATCTAATATACTATTTTTATATTGAATATGATATATTTTGGTACTCAATTTGAGATATTTTTGTACTAAATCTAATATATTTTTGTACTTAATAATATATTTTAAAATTGAAGAGTAAACCCGTTAAATAGTTATGAGAGCAGTTAAAAGGTTATAAATAGAGGAGAGCATTAGAGAATTAGGGTTACAACAAACAAGAAAAGATTAGAGATCAATTGTGGAGAGAAGAAGCAAGGAGACAAGTGAGAAGAACCTGGAGAGAGATTTTACCGTAGGAATATCAAATTCCACCCAATTGTGATTTCTCTTTCACTTTTCCATCAATAAAATTCATAATTTTCAATGGTTTGAAAATACTTTTTTTTGTGGATCCCATTGTGTCTTTTGTTTTCTTAGTTTGAACTTGCAGGTTGTGTTTATAAAAGCCTCAAAGTGAATATGAAATATTTTAGCGGCGCCTCAGTGTGATATTGTAAGATTATTCCTTTTTTTTTTACTCTTTTTCTTTTAACATATTTGTTGTTTTTGGAAATCAGATTCTTAATATTGACAGTATATATGAAAGCTCGAAAAGGTGAAACTTATTATGATGGCAATATATCGGATGCTGGAGCACACCTTTAATAATTTTGATTACCAAAGTGACCAGTTTTGTGATGTTAGATTGTTTTAGATTTCGGTTGTAATACGTTTGTACAATACCCATTTATTTCATCTATTATTTTTGAGTTAATCATTGTATTTTTTTAATTGGATTGATTAAGTGTAACTAACTTTTGTATATATATATATATATATATATATATATATATATATATATATATATATATATATATATATTTCTTTGATTTGACATTTCCATCTTTTGTTTTTGTTGCTTTTTGAAGTAGTTTGATAACATAATATTGAATGTAACTATAAAAATAATAATATAACCAATTTGATAGTTATATATGAAACTCTACAAAAACTCATGCATCGCATGGGTTAGAGTCTAGTTTATTCAAACAAATGGGTTCTAGGTTAGGGGAGTTTGTAGATTTTGATGAGGCTACTGCTGGGAGAAAGAGGCTGGATGTGGCAAGGATCCTGGTGTCTACTACTTGTTTTGGTTTCATTGATGAATCGGTGCAGATTAAAGTGGTGGGAGCTTATTTTAAGATTTGGATGGTGGAGGATTGGGGAGAGGGAGCTGAAGAAGAGGAGGAGGTTGATTTGGGGGAAGGAGGAGGTTTGGGATCAGATTTTGGGGAGGAGTGTAGGCTGAGATCGGAGCAGGAATTTTACTCCGGTGACTCTGCTGGTGGTGGTTCGTCGGAGGAATTTTCTGAGGAGGAAGGAGATGAAGTGCTGGCTATTCAGGATGGAGCCCACAAGGCTGAGGTCAATGCTGACATGGATTTAGGGAACACAAAAGGTGTAGGGGATAAAGAACTTTTGGGAGATCAGAATTGTGTAGACTTTTTTGAGGATATTGTTTTGAATCAACCAATTAGAAGTGACATTGTGGTGGCTAGGGAGAGGTTTGATGATGTTTTGCAGGCTGACTTTTTGATGGAAAAGGGGGAGCATTCACGTGGGCCAGTTGTGGAGAGAGAAGGGTCTGATGAGGGGCCTGAGGGGGAGCAGGCGTGTGTGGGAGGTGAGGTGGCAGCAAAGCAGAGGGCGCTGACAGCAGGTGGGCCAGGTGTGTTCAGCGCTGGTGCTGCTGAGTGTACCAGCTGCCAGGCGGGTACAAGAAGCTGCCAGGTGCGTGTGGGGTCGGCTGCTAGTGAGTTGGCAGCACCTCTGTTGGAGGTGGATTCGCGTGGGGCTGGGATAGGAGAGGATGGGGAGTGTAATGTGGGTGGGCCAGTGGTGGAAGGATTTTTTGGAGTCAATGGTCAACAGGTGGGGCCGCAGGAGTTGGGCTGTTTGGGTGAGGATAGTGGTCTCAATATTGGGCAGAATAATGGTTCATGAGTGAATAATTTGGATGAAGTTTCTTCTCCACATATTATTAGAGTATCTAATTTTTCTGAAGATGTTAGTTTGGAGGAGCAGCTAGTTAAGGGGCAGCAGCCAAAAGTGGCCTTAAAAAAACCTAAAAAACCAAGCAAAGCTATTATTGATGTGGCTGCACCAAGATGTGTTAATATAAGGGATTTTGCATTGGAGAAGCGAGGGGGGAAAAAGGGTGCAAGAGGTAGACAGGGGGGCGGAGGAAGAAGGAAATGAGATCAGAGGTTTATAAGGGGGAGGGCGTGATTAATGCACTATTGGGAGAAGGGGAGTTGGAGGTAGTGCTACCTCCATGCCCTTTATCCCCACCTTTAGGGGGTAATGTGGCTATGGAGATATCTAGCTCTTTGGTGCCGGAAACTCAATTTTTGCCGGAGGAAGAGGTAAGAAGGAAAGAATTGGATGCTACACGTATTTTTGATTTGGAGAAGGAAGGTGGTGTAACGTTCACAATGGCGGATGGTAGAGTGATTACAAAGTTGGTAGAACTTGAAGACATTGATGTGGTTAAAAGAGGTTCGAGGGAAAGGGGAACAAGTCAAATATGATTGTGTTGTCCTTTAATGTAAGAGGTTTGGGGGGGGGGGGGGGGGGTTGTTAAGAGAAAGAAGGTGAGGGAGTTGGTGTGTGGTCAAAGGGTGGATTTTTTTAGCTATCCAAGAAACAAAAATGGAGGTGATTCCGGATAGACTTTGTGTGAGCTTATGAGGTAATGAGGATTTTGCTTGCTTTTCTCTTCCCTCGACGGGTAATAGTGGTGGCATTCTCTCTATGTGGAGAAAATCGGATTCGGAGTTTTTGTTCTCTTTTGTGGAGGAAGGTTTTGTTGGAGTTTGTCTTCTTTGGGGTGCTTTAAAGAAGAAATGTTTTGTGGTAAATGTATATTCCAAATGTGATTTACCGGCAAAGCGGAAGCTTTGGGAGAAATTGGTGTGGATTAGGAATTTTTTGGGGGATGGAGCTTGGTGTTTTATTGGAGACTTTAATGCGGTGGTGGCTAGAGAAGAAAGAAGGGGTGTGAATTCTGACTTTAGCTCCGAACATAGAGTTGAGGTTAATTTATTCAACGAGTTCTTGGGTGAGTTGGAGGTGGTAGATTTAAGTTTAGTAGGGCGGAAATATACTTGGTATCATCCAAATGGGTGTACCATGAGTTGTATTGATAGAGCTTTGATTACGGAGGGTTGGGAGGATTGTTGGGGAAATGCAACGCTTTGGGCTCTTCCTAGAGACGTTTCGGACCATTGTCCGTTATTGCTCAAGGTGGAATCTTTCGATTGGGGACCAAAACCTTTCCGGTTTAATAATTTTTGGCTTGATAATCGTTCCTTTAAGAAAGTAGTGGAGGAAGCTTGGAGGGCGCATGGTGGGAGTGGGTGGATGGGGTTTGTTTTGAAATCCAAATTAAAGCATTTGAAGGAGGTGATTAGAGAGTGGAATAAGGTGGAGTATGGAAATGTGGAGGGTAGGTTGGTGGAACTAAAGAATGTTATTGCCGAGTTGGATGCCAAAAGTGAAAGTTGTTCTTTGTCTCCTAATGATGTGGAGGAAAGAAAAGCAAAGTTTGATGATTTGTGAAGGTTGTTAAAAAGTAAGGAAGCAATGCTTGTCCAACGATCCAGAGCTAAATGGCTTAAAGAGGGGGATGGAAATTCTAAATACTTTCATAGAAGTATTAAGAGTAGGGCTAGCCGGAATTTGATTAAGGCGCTTAAGGTAGAGGGAGATTGGGTGTATAATCCGGGAGATATTAGAAGGGAGGTGGTGGGCTACTTTAAAAGGCATGTTGATGGGAATGTTTGGGAGAGACCGAAGTTGGATGGTGTGAATTTTGCTACTATTTCCGAAGAAAGTAATGGGTTGTTAGCCGCGCCTTTTACTTTGACGGAAATTGAATTGGCGGTTAAGGAAAGTGATGGTAATAAGAGTCCGGGCCCCGGCGGTTTTAATTTTGCTTTTTTCAAGCACTTTTGGTACCTTGTGAAGAATGAGGTAAGAATTTTCTTTGATCAATTCCATGGTAATGAGGTTTTTCCCAAGAGTTTATTGTCCTATTTTGTCACCCTTATTCCTAAGGTGAAGTATCCTTTATCCCTTGGGGAGTTTCGCCCCATTTCCTTGTTGGGTAGTTTGTATAAACTTCTTTCTAAGGTGCTAGCGGCTAGGTTGGCAAAGGTGTTGAACCCTATTATTTCAAAAGCTCAATCGGCGTTTCTTAAAGGGAGACATTTGGTGGATGGGGTGGTGGTCGTTAATGAGGTGGTGGACTTAGCTAAGAAACGAAACCGGGAATGTCTAATCTTAAAGGTGGATTTTGAAAAGGCTTATGATTCGGTGGATTGGGGTTTTCTAGAGTATATGTTAAGAAGGACGGGTTTTTGTGGTAAATGGATCGCGTGGATGAAGGCTTGTGTGTTTGGGGGGAGTATGTCTATTCTTGTTAATGGTAGTCCGACGGAAGAGGTTCATATTCAAAGAGGTTTAAAGCAAGGGGATCCGCTAGCTCCTTTCTTATTTCTTTTGGTGGCTGAAGGTTTTAGTGGGCTTATGGAGAATGTGGTGTCTCATAATCTTTTTAAAGGTTTTGAGGTGAAGCGTGGGGGGAATGTGGTTTCTCATCTTCAATATGCGGATGACACTCTTTGCATAGGCGAGGCGACGGTGGAGAATCTTTGGACTCTAAAGGCGATGTTAAGGGGCTTTGAGATGGTGTCGGGGTTGAAGGTGAACTTCCACAAAAGTTGTCTAATGGGAGTTAACTTGTCACCGGATTTTTTGGTTATGGCTTCAAATTTTCTTAATTGTAGTGTGGGTAATATTCCGTTTGTGTATTTGGGTCTTCCGGTGGGTGCGAATCCTAGATGCTTGTCGACTTGGGAACCGTTGTTGGAACAAATTGGTAGAAAATTAAATTCATGGGGTAATAGATATATTAGTTTAGGTGGACGTATAGTTCTCTTAAACTCGGTGTTGAACTCCGTTCCTATTTTCTACCTTTCTTTTTTGAAAATGCCGGCAAAGGTTGTGAAGAGGGTGGTTAGTCTTCAAAGGAAATTCCTTTGGGGTGGGGTTATGGGAGGAAGAAAAGTGTGTTGGGTGAAGTGGAGAAAGGTGTGTCATCCAAAAGTAAAGGGTGGTTTAGGGGTTAGAGATATTAAATTGGTTAATTTAAGTCTCTTAGCAAAGTGGAGATGGAGGATTTTACATGATGATGATTCCCTTTGGAAGAGGGTGTTAGGGGATAAATATGGTAGAGATGTAAATGGTGTCGTGGCTACTAGTGGTGGATATTTGTCTTCTTTTGTTTCTAGATGGTGGAGGGTATGGTCAATTTGGAGGGGGAGGGAGGTATTGGTTGGTTTTCTAGAGAAGTGGTGCGGAAGTTGGGAAATGGCATGGATACTAGTTTTTGGAAAGATAGGTGGTTGCTAAATGGGCCTCTTTGTGATCGCTTCCTTCGTTTATTATCGTTAGCTTCGAATAAAGACATAAAAGTGGGGGAAGTTTGGAGGATAGGAGGTGAGGAAAGGGGGTGGCAGTTCTCGTGGAGAAGAGAGTTGTTTCTTTGGGAGGTTGATCTTGTGCAATTGCTTAAGGCGAATTTAGATGGTGTTTTGGTGGGGAAGGGGCGGATTCGTGGTGGTGGAAGCCGGAGGAGGGGGTGTTTTTTCGGTTAAGTCTTGCTACTTGGTTCTAGAGAGGTTGTGGATTTTAGAGGAGGGAGGAAGAAGGGAGGATGAAATGGTGTTCAATTACCTTTGGAAGAGTCGGGCACCCTCGAAGGTTTTGGCCTTTTCTTGGACATTGCTTTTAGACCGTATTCCAACAAAGGTTAACCTTGTGAAGAGGCGGGTGTTAGGTGCGGAAGCTTCACGAAGTTGTTGTTTTTGTGATAGTGGAGTTGAAGCGGCCAACCACCTATTTATGCATTGTAATGTGATTGCCAAGGTATGGTTAGAGGTGATGACTTGGTTGGAGATATCTTTTATTACTCCTCCAAATTTGTTTATCCACTTTAATTGTTGGACAAATGTGGTGAGTGGTAAAAAACTTAGGCGTGGTGCGTGGATCATTTGGCATGCATCTATTTGGGTGATTTGGAAGATGAGGAATGATAGTATTTTTAATGCTAAGAAGGTGGAGGTTGATGAGATAGTGGACCAAATTAAAGTGCTCTCTTGGCAATGGTGTATGAATCGGTTGAATATTCCAGCCTGCTTATTTTACGAATGGTGTTGGAACCCTAGAGATTGTCTTTCAAGATTAGTCTTGTAAGGTTTTGGTGTTTTTGTTTTGGGGCTGTTTTTGTGTTTTGGTGTGTTGTTGGGATAGTTCTTTCCCTTACTTCGGAGCCCATAGTGTGTTTGGTGGATTTCCGTTTCTTTGTATTTTGCCTCCCGTCCCCCTCATCTTGAGAGGATTTGGGTTAATAATGATATTGGCTGTTCAAAAAAAAAAACATATAACTCTTAATTATGTTAGAAACATCATGTATAAAAAAGATCTAGATTCACCAATAAGGTTTAATTTAGCCCAAGAGATTAAACTCACAAACGTGACAAACAAGGTTCTAATCCATGCTGAGAGATACAACCACATTTAATATATATGTCTAACACGTTTGTAATAGAATTACCCCTGGTGTAAAAAGTTTATACAGAAAAATAAATAAAGAACTAGATTGGTAAAGCCATATACATCTATTAAATATTAAAATGAAAATGATAACGTGTACCTTGAGGAACACAGGTCATGAATATGAAACCAATTATAATGTTCATTTTAGAAAGGTTTTTCTTTTTTTACCTCGCAAGTATAATTTCACCAACAAAATAATCAATATTGTGTGTAGTTGAAAACATAATTACCTAAGAGATGCAAGTCACATGTGAGATGAGCGAGAATCTACTGTTTTTTAAGACAAATGATAATATGCCAATGAGACACGTATTAAGAAACTCAAAATAAAGATATCCGTCTTAAAGTTGTTCGTTCAACTTTCTTAAATTTTTTGAGTCAAAATATTATTTTTTTTTATAATTTTTTTTTACTTTTGAACTTCTTAACTTGTGTCCTAGTTACAAAAGTTATCAATATCATTTTTTTCATATAAGTCACACTTGACAAGTATGACTTATAGAAAAAAACCGATTTGAGTTGGTCTGATGATCTTGACTTGGGGCTTTGACGTATACTCATCTCAAGATCGCAGATTCGATTGTCCGCAATAGGTTAGTTTAGCATCTTAAAAAAACGACATAGGGAAAAAAAATTAAGCCGCACATGTTAAGTGTGACTTCTATAAAACAAATAGATACTCACACATCTCTCATGCAAGTTACACCATTCATGTAATTCTTTTTCCTTCATTTACGCTGTATTGGTAATTTTGTTTGTCTACACTACTGAAGTAAATTTACTTTTGGATTTCTTAACTTTGTGTCCAAGTTGCAAAAGTTATCAATATCATTTTTTTAATATAAGTCACACTTGACATGTATGACTTATAGGAAAAAACGATTTGAATTTGTCTGATGTCTTGACTTGAGACCTTGAAGTATGCTCATCTCAAGGTCTCATATTCAATTGTTCGCAGTAAGTTAGTTTAGCATCTTAACAAAAGTGACTTATAGGAAAAAAACCTAAGTCGCACATGTTAAGTAGGACTTCTAAAAAACAAATAGATACTTGCACATCTCACATGCGAGTTACACCATTCATGTAATTCTTTTTTCAACTACGCTATATTGGTAATTTTGTTTGTCGATCTACACTAGTGAATTAAAAAAAACCTTGCAAGAAACTTATGGAACTAGAAAAATAAACACTTCTTTCTTTTTCTAACGTGTGTGAAAAGTTTTTCTCACATAAATTGGAGATAATCATATTCAATGCGTGTCAAATACTAAATGTAAATATATCTCTCAACCATTTCAGATAGATAAAATCTCCATTTGTAAGGTGAGATAAGTTTTAATTGTTATTTTTTTTTCTGTATTAATTATACATTACTCTACTTATTTTATAGATTCACTCTTTATATTCAATTTTTATTTAAATAAATTCTTTATTTTATTTTTTGTTCAAGTTTGCATTATATTATACAACTCTCAATAAAGTGATATATTATTCTGTACAATTTAAAAAAGTTAGTAATAATTACTATTAACTTAAATAATTATTTGCTTTTCTTAAAATAACTATTAATTAGTTTATAATAATATATTAGAACATAAGGTTCAAAGTAAATTAATTAATGTATAATTAGAATTTTTAAAGTATGGTTCTTTAATTTTTTTTTTTTTTTACGTATACGACTATCATAATATGATTTTATAACCAGTTGGACACATGACGACAACTCAATCACCGATCCGTGTTTTAGAAGTTTGTAACAATTTTAATTATTACACAAAGGATAGTATGCTTCCAAACTCAAAGACACCTAAAGAATTTCTAGAAAAACCAGAAAGAGGATGATCAAGGTTACTTCCAATATGGTCACCAATTAAGCAAGGGATGAGGTAACTCCAAATATTGTCACTAATTAAGCAAGGGGATATATTGTTACATCAAAAATTACGTTGGAAAGAGAGGTTTTCAACATGAAGTTGCACCAGTGATAACCTGCCAAATAAACAGTAGATTTAAGGAAAATGTCAGTCTGTAGCAATAGCCCATAGTTTTAACTAAATTGATGGCACAGCAACCATAAGACGACGAGGTGTGACAATGAAATGTGTAACGAAACCAAGTGGCATATGTCTTTGTTGTTAGGGTATAGTATGTGATGTGAAATGACTAACTATAACGACGAAATAAGGATCTCATTGTAAATAAAAGAGTCTCAATATGAAACATGTGAAGAGATGATTTTATCATATTATTTCATTAAAATGTTATTCTATTCTAATATTTACCTAAATATATGTGCTTCATGATGCTAGTTTTGAATGAGGATCACAAGATTGAGGAGTGATTTGCTAACCAAGTGACCTCTAACTCATATACATAGTCGATATAAAGAGTATGTACACCGTCAATTAATCATTATCATTAAATCATTGAAAATGTTTAATTTTTAGTGTAACTACTTTTAAAGTCATATAAGATTGATTATGATGTACTTACAATGTAAAATATTTTACACCTACAAAATTGAACTTTTTACCAAATACATTAGTAAAATATCAGTAATAGCCATAATCTCATTTAGTTATTTTTCACTTACCTTAGTTCTTTTGTCTATATGAGATTTTTTATCAGTAAATAAATAAAAAACATCACGAAGCAATAGAGTAAATTGTTTACTTTGTAAAGTTAAAATGTAAAATCTTTATATAATTTACCGTATCCTTCATTAGTTGCAATATTTTTCATAAAATCAATTATTGAGAATCAAATCTTTCGGTTTAAGAAGGTCCTACTATTGATGCGGGGTTTAAGGAATCCAAACAAAAAGGAAAATAAAAAACAATAGAAAAAGGGCACAAAAAGAAAAACAATATATAGAAAAATAATATTTACAAATCAATGTCATTAGTTATCAGCTCAGCGGTAAACGTTTAGTTTTATACTATGAAGCCTCGATAAGTAGTACATGTGCGGGTACGATACGATACGGGTACGTGGATACGTAAATTTTTTAAATATAGGATACGATACGGCTAAAATACGTTAACAAAATATTTATATTAAAATTTATATGCATGTAAAATACTTGAAAACAAATAAGCATTGATTACTCTTCAATACTATATAATCATAAAAGTCAAAATTTACAAAAAATAATAAATGTGATCAAAATAAAAAATGAAACAATTTTCGTATAAATCATATTATATTTTCAATTATGTGTTAGGATATCAACAAATGCATCAATAAAAGAACTCAAAACAAAGTTTGTTTAATGTTGATTGATTGTATCTCCTCTCTCGTTGCTTTCATCCACCAAAAACATAATTTTTAATTGGTTAATCGAAAAACAATTATAGTGATTCATATCTTAAATTGAATCATATACATCTCCATTGAATTTTCATAACACAGTCTCACTTTTTTACCATTCATTTTTTTTCTTCATGATACATCTCTGTGAAGTATCTAATAAGTATATGTGTGTATCTGTCGAGTATCTTATAAGTATCCGATAAAATATATATTTTAAATTAAAATAATTAATTCCGATACACCGTGGATACGTATCCGAAAGTATCCGCAGAGTATCAGTATCTGATACGTATTTGATACGGGTACGTCACCATTTCGGAGTATCCGAGTTTCATAGGTTTTATAATTTTAAAAGATAGAGGTAATACCTCATGAGACAATTCTTTTATTTTTTAAGGGGACCTTCTGAGATAATTCTAAACTCAACATCAATACTATTTTAATTAATGATGATTTCCACCTCCTAAACTCAACATCAATACTATTTTAATTAATGATGATTTCCACGTCAATTTTAAAAAATAATACAAAACTGGTTACAAATCAATTACTTACTATTATAATGGCTTACCCGTACAAAAAAAACACTATTTTTATGCCTTTGAAATAAAAAAAAACTTACTATTATGCCACCAAATTGGTTAAAAAATTGCAACAAATGATTTTTTTTTTCTTATCAGTTTCACCAGATTTGGATCATCTTCTTCTCTTTATTGTCTCATTCACAAAGTTGTATCTCTCTCTCTCTCTCTATATATATATATATATATATATATATATATATATATATATATATAGAGAGAGAGAGAGAGAGAGAGAATATCAAGAGAAAAATAACAAAATCATCAAAAGGAAGAAAGAAGATCAAGAGAGAGATACACAACTTAACGAAGGAAAAAGAAAAAGAGAATGAAAGTAAGGATATGATCAACTCAGGTATCATCATTATATGTAAAACTAACTAACTACATATAGGTAAAAAATGAGTTGTGTAATTAATATATATAAATAAAGAAAATAACATGTTTTGTCTCTTTTGGCCCGACTTTTTCTCTTTCTAAAATTATCCAAAACTTTTAATACAAATAACACATAACAAATAAATAAGAGTAAATTCAAATATTAAAATAAAAGTATAACAAACACGATATGAGTATATATACGTTCCATATTTTTTTCTTTTATGCTTAAAAAGTGTAACAAACTATATGAATATGTAACATCCCGCTTCAGACTCAAATATTTATCAGTATTGAGATGATGTATCAGAGATATTTTTAAGGACTGACATTTTGGTAATTTGAGGGTTTAGGCTATTTAAGCCCATCACCCCCAAAATTTCTCATAATTCTCTACACTTTCTCTCTCTAACATTTTCTTCTCCAACTTCTCTCTACTCTTTCTCTCAATCTCCCTCATCCAAATCATTCCAACCTTCACATAATCATCAATCCCATATGTTTAGCCTTCTTGCAAGCAACTCTTGAGATTTTGAGCTATTGGGAGCTACAGAAAACAAGAAAGGAAGGAAGAAATCAAGCTAGGGTTTGAGGAAAAAGCTTGGCAAGGATCAAAATCAATGATTCAGGTGAGTTCCTTAGATTAGAACCCACCATGGGTAAGTTTTGGGTGAAATCCCTTTGTTTTGAAAGTTTGTAATTTTGTGCCCTAAATCCTTAGTGCTTGCCAAATCCTTGTTTATCCATGATTTAAGTCATCAATTTGTAGTTAAAAATCGTTCCTAATGCTGTTGGGAAGCTTGGGTAGGCTTGGATAAGTTAAAATGGTGGAAAAATCACGTTTTGAACATTTTCTGTCCTACCATGGTCGCTCAGCGAAGTTCAACTTTGCTCTGCGAAGTTGACAGCATTTGGTTCTGAAACACTTCACTTGGACTTTGCTCTGCGAAGTTGACAGCATTTGGTTCTGAAACACTTTGCTTGGACTTTGCTCTGCGAAGTTGACAACTTTTGTTTCTGATTCTTTTATAAATGTACCAACTGTCCAAGTGCCATTTATAGCATCTAAAAACCCTATTTTTTTCTCAAGGAACACTATTTTAACATATCCAAAAGGCTACCAACAAGTGATTATAAGGGAACAAGGATTAAGCAATGTATGAGGATTGCGAGAGCAAAGTTAGAAGAGCCGGGTAGTTATTACAAGGAGATAATAAGCCCTTAAGTATGACATATGACAACGATATGTCTAGAACCTATAATAGGTTAGCGAGAATAGAGATGTATTCAGTTAAGTGTACGAAAGTACTAGGAATGTATTTCAACATTCAAAGATTCATATAAGACTTGATTAACCATGGGTTAGATTTCAGATAACTTATGATCAGAATTGATTTCAGATAAGATTAGTATCAGATAATACCAGAATATATATATATATATATATATATATATATATATATATATATATATATATATATATGGGTAGGGTCTAGCTAATATACATCCACTTAAAATATAGTTGGTGTGTATTAGCAACATACACCTTTTTAGTTGGACAAAAAACCCAATTTTTTTTGTGTGACAAAAGTCAAAACAAAAGGGCATAATTGTAATTGAAATTTAATTATTAAAATAAAATTCTAGTTTTCCTTTTTCTTTCCCGCTGCTTTCACCCCAACTATTCATCTACCACCACTGAACAACCCTTTTCTCTCTCTCTTGCTACCATCTTCTTCCACCCAGCTCGGTCATGTTGTGCCTTGTTGAACTTGTTCATTACCCACTTCAACATTTCATGGGACCAATCCCAGGTTAGTGTTTAGTTTGATGGGTATATGTTTTTTTATACAAGAAAATGGGTATATGTATTTTGAGTTCATAACGTACTTTTCTTTTTCCCTAAAAAAAGTACTTTTCTTTTATTTTTGCTTGCTTATAATTTTTTTTCTTTATTAAATATGAATGATTCAGATTTGAATTAAGGATTAAAATGACATCTGAAGTAAGAAATGATGTTACTGATTGACACTTAGAGTTTCTTAAAGATTGCACTTCGAAACGGTTTTTTATTGTAGATACTGGCATGACACAATTAAAACATAATGAGAGAGAACATCTTTCTCTTTCTTCGTAATAATCATTACTTATGACAAGGAGAGAGAAAAGATGTGTAAAATTACTTTAAGAGACTCCATATTTAGTTGTTTTTCAAGAAAGAGAAATGGTTTTTTTGGTCCATGTGAAAAGGTGCATCATGCTAACAAACACCAACTATATTTTAAGTGGGTATATATTAGAAGCCCTATATATATATATATATATATATATATATGCTGACGAGTCGTGGCTCAGGTACACTTCAGATTTATTCTGGATAGATCAGCTCATTAGGGAACCTACATGACGACTCACATATATATATATATATATATATATATATATATATATATATATATATATGTATTGTTGGAACAAAATGTGTTAACAACTCTCTTTTGAATAAAGAGGGAGATTGTTGAAACATTATGTATGAACATATCTATCTTTAAGGTTTTGATGATAAC
Organism: Medicago ruthenica; assembly: GCA_018208015.1. Classification (NCBI taxonomy): domain Eukaryota; kingdom Viridiplantae; phylum Streptophyta; class Magnoliopsida; order Fabales; family Fabaceae; genus Medicago; species Medicago ruthenica. The sequence continues at coordinate 69,103,468 of CM031373.1, read as the reverse complement.
AAAGTGTTGAAAAGAAAATTGGTTATTGCTAATGCTTTGTTCAAGTTATGCAGAACCACATGCTTAATGATTGGTATTTGATAATGGTTATGGAAGAACAAGCTTAGAGCAAGAAAGGAAAGCTTAGAAGCCAAGTTACAAGTTTGAAGGAAAACTGGGTCTGAAGAGTGCGTCTGAAAGGCTGAGTCTGAAGCTTGAGTCTGAAGGCAGCTTCTGAAGCTTGAGTCTGAAGGCAGCTTCTGAAGTCTGAGTCTGAGGGTCAACAAAAGTCAACGTCTGAAGGGAGCGTCTGATGAACAGTGCGTCTGAAGGTCAACAAAAGTCAACGTCTGAAGACCAGCTTCTGATGAACAGTGCTTCTGAAGTCTGAGTCTGAAGAAGAGCTTCTGAAGTACTGTTCACGCAGAAGCTTCTGAAGTCTGACCTGGAAAGTTTCCTTCAGCATTTAATGCCTGCAGTGTCAGAACACCTCCAATGGAACAGTTGTCTCCCTGACCCAAACATTCGCCAGCTTTTAAGGAAAGGAAATTCAAAAATGGCTGCTGCACTCTGATTTTTGCTGAAGTTTAGCTCGCATTTCAGCCTGGCCTAGCTCTCAATTTGCAACAGCTCTTTGCTTAATTTCTGCAAGTCTTCAACAGCTCTAATTTCCTCTATATAAGGAAGAAGAATTGAAGAAGAAATTTGCTAAGACTCTTAGAACAAAAACTGTCTGAAACTTGCTCTGTTTTGCTGTCCAGAAATTGCAGTTCACCAAACACTTAGAAATTCTTTCAATCTTTGTATCTTAGAATTTCTTAAGGTTAAGAGTCTTATCCTGAGTTGTATTAAGTGAACACCTCTGATATTTTATCAAGTGTTCAACCCAAAGTTACCTTCTTGTAAATCAGTTTGGTCTAAGTCTTAGTCTGCGTGCTAAGCATTATAAGTCTCATTACTTAGTGTTTGAGCAAGTTGTAATCTCATTCCTTTGTGGTCTGAGCAGGAAATCTCATTCCTTTGTGGTCTGAGTATTGGAAGCCTCTTGACTTAGTGTCTTGAGCATTAGAAGCCTCTTCCTTTGTGGTTGAGCAACTGAAGTCTTCTTCTTTGTGTTGAGCAATTGTAATCATCTGATTATAGTTAAAATCTCTTGTTAGTAACAAGGGGACTGGACTACTTCCAACTTGTGGAAGGAACCAGTATAAAAACATTGTGTGTCCTCTCTTTCCTTCTCTCTTTGTTTTTAATCCGCTGCATTTAATCTTTGATAAAGGTTCAGACCAGCTTCTGAACTTGTCTTAAGTTTTGAGAAGAAAAGAAACCCAAGTTTTTGAGTCCACACAATTCAACCCCCCCTTCTTGTGTGTTTTTCTCACCTTCAGTTGGTATCAGAGCTCCGGTTCTGATATTAACACTTAACAGTTTGTCAGTCTTGATCCTGAGAAAAACATGTCATCTAGTGTTCCCCTCCACCTCCACCTCCTCCTCCTGGTAGTAGACATACTTCTGTACAATATGACTGTGGTACTGATGATAGAAAATCCAGGTCACACAATAAACTCCCTATGTTTACTGGTGACCCAGAAAAGTTCTCTTGGTGGAAGAGTAAAATATACAGTCATATAACTGGTATTGATTATTCTCTATGGGACATAATAGAAGATGGAATCACAATTCCAGTTGATGAAGAAGGTGTTGTTGTCAACATAAGAGCTTTGAGTGATGCAGAAAGAAAGATATATAGAAAGCATCACAATGTGAGAGGAATAATTGTGGATTCATTACCTCACACTGAGTATCAGAAGCTGAGTGACAAGTCAACAGCCAAAGCCATATTCACATCCCTCTGCTCTAACTATGAAGGTAACAAAAAAGTTAGAGAAGCTAAGGCTAACATTCTTGTTCAGCAATATGAATTGTTCAGAATGAAAGAGGATGAAAATATTGAGACAATGTTCTCAAGATTTCAGACTCTGGTTTCTGGACTTCAGATTCTGAAGAAGAGTTATACCACAGCTGATCATGTGAATAAAATCTTAAGAAGTCTGCCATCTAAATGGAGACCCAAAGTGACTGCTATTGAGGAAGCTAAGGATCTGAATACTCTAAGTATTGAGGATCTTATAAGCTCCCTCAAGGTGCATGAACTGGGACTTAATGAGGATGAGTCTGTTAGAGAACCAAAATCATTAGCTCTGAAATCTAAAAGAAGCCTGCTAAAGCTTTGAAAGCTATTGAATCTGAAGAAGAATTTCCTGAGGGAAATTCTGAAGAAGATTCAGATGTTGATGAGCTTGCAATGCTTTCTAAAAGAATTCAGTATCTAATGAATAGAAAGAAAAAATTCTCTAACAGAAGCAGTAACTTTAGAGGATCTAGTTCAAAGAGGGAAGATCAGAAGGGCTGCTACAACTGCAAGAAACCTGGGCATTTATTGCTGACTGTCCTAATCTTCAGAAGGAAAAGGTTAAAGAGAAAGCAAAGAAGCCCAACTCAAAGTCTAGTAACTTCAGAAACAAACTGAAGAAGAGTCTCATGGAAACATGGGATGATCTGGACAATGAGTCTGAGTCTGATGAAGAAGAAGCAAACCTAGCCCTGATGGCAACTGCATTTTCTGATGCAGAATCTTGTTCAGACTCAGATGATGAAGATGAGGTATATTCTGAACTCACTAGATCTGAATTAATTGAAATAGTTAAAGATCTTATGAGTCATCTCAAAAGCAAGTTAGGAGAAATAAAATCTTTGAAAAATAAAACTAACTTGTTGTCTGAAGAAAATCTTAAACTTCAGAATCAAATAATTGAGTTTGATGAAGAAGTTCAAGAACTCAGAGATGAGGCTCATAAGAAACCTGAAGCAATTCCTAATGAACATGAAATTACTCTTCATGACTTCATTTTAACTGGAATCAATAGAAGTAAAGTTGCTTCTATGATTTATAGTATTTACAGAAACAAAGGTGAAGGTATTGGATTTAACAATGATTCATTCAAACTTTCAAATGAATCAAACACGCCTTCTTGTTCTGGAAATATTATGAATGGCAATGAAATATGCTTTGTGCCTGCTTCTGATAATTCTGAGAAACAGAAAATAGCAGAAACTGAGACTGAGTCTGAAGTTCTGAACTGCTCAGACTCTAAAGCTTCTGAACCTAAGGGTAAGATGAAGGCAGATGTTAAAACCTTGCCTAAATCTAAGCCAAAAGGTCCTAAGCCTAAGAGTAAGAGAAAATCAGACTCTAAACCTGAAAATGTTCAGAGTCTGAAGAGTTCAGAACCTGAAACTAGTAAGTCTCAGAGTCTGAAGAATTCAAACTCAAATTTTTTCTAAGACTGAGTTTATGAAAACTTCAAAAACTACTAAACCAGTCAATACAAAACATTTTCAATCTCAGAATGTCAAGCAAAGCAAGGAAAAGAAAGCTAATCTGTTTTATGCTTCTGATTGTTTTAAGAAAGGTAAAACTAAAGCTTGCCTTGTGTCTGAAGCAAACAAAATTAGAATTCAGAAGAAATCAGAACCAAAGTACTCAATGGTTCAGACTCTAAACAAATCAGAACCAAAGACTTTCAAGTCTCAGGTTCTGAAGAAATCTGAGTCTTAACCTTTGAGAACTCAGGTTCTGAAGAACTCAGGTTCTAGAACTCAGACTTATTCAAGATATAAGGATTCATATCCAAAGTATCAGAACAAGTCTGAATATCATAACTTCAGACACAAGATGAAAAAACCAAAACCTTTCAGGACTAACCCCAAAGAACCCATGAAAATCTGGGTACCTAAGTCTGAGATCATTTCTATTGCAGATATGCTTGTCATCCAGAGAAAGGAAAGGTCCTGGTACCTGGACAGTGGATGCTCGCATCATATGACAGGAGACAAGTCTATGTTCCAAACCCTGACTCAGAAAGAAGGGGGAACTGTGGGGTTTGGAGGAAGTCAGAAAGGAAATATCATTGGTACTGGTAAGATAGGTAATTCTTCCCTGTACATTGATAATGTTTGGCTGGTAGATGGACTTAGACATAATTTACTTAGCATAAGTCAATTATGTGATAGTATTATGAAGTCTTGTTTAATAAAAACACTTGTACTGTAATTAACAACAAAGATAAGTCTGTAGTGTTCAAAGGAAACAGGAAAAACAATGTTTATAAAATCAATTTTTCTGAATTGGTTCAACAGAAGGTAGTTTGCCTTCTGTCTGTGAGTGATGAGAAATGGGTATGGCACAAAAGGCTGGGACATGCTAACTGGAGACTCATCTCTAAGCTTAGCAAGTTACAGCTAGTTAGAGGCCTACCTAAAATTGACTATCACTTAGATGCACTGTGCAGTGCATGCCAAATTGGAAAGTTTTCAAAAACCTCTTTTAAGTCTAAAAAACATTGTTTCCACCTAAAACCTTTAGAACTCCTTCACATTGATTTGTTTGGTCCTGTTGGAACAGCTTCAATCAATGGGAAGAAGTATGGACTTGTAATTGTTGATGATTATAGTAGGTGGACTTGGGTTAAATTCCTCAGAACTTAAAATGAAACATATGATGTGTTTTACAAATTCTGCAAACAAGTACAAACTGAAACTGACTTGAAAATTTTAAAAGTCAGAAGTGATCATGGTGGGGAATTTGAAAATGAACCTTTTGAAAATTTTTGTGAAGATCATGGAATTCTCCATGAGTTCTCATCTCCTAGAACTCCACAACAAAATGGAGTTGTAGAGAGAAAGAACAGATCTTTGCAAGAAATGGCCAGAACCATGATCCATGAATCCAAAATTGCTAAGTACTTTTGGGCAAAGCTGTAAACACAGCATGTTATATTCAGAACATGATTTATATCAGACCTATTCTGAATAAAACAGCATATGAACTGTTTAAAGGAAGAAAACCAAGTATTTCTTATTTTCATCAGTTTGGTTGTACTTGCTACATACTAAACAATAAATCTACCTAAAGAAATTTGATGCTAAGGCTCAAAAGGGTACCTTTTTAGGTTACTCAGAAAGATCTAAAGCATACAGGGTGTATAATTCTGAAACACATGTTGTTGAAGAAGCTATACATATTAGATTTGATGATAAGAAGCCTAGTAATGAAATACCAGAGCTGGTTGAGAGTTTTGCAGATGTCAGACTCTCAGAAGAACCTTCAGAACCTAAACCTAGTTCAGAGTCTGAAGAAGGTTCAGAAGCTGAAAATGATGAAGGATCTGAGAAACTCTCTGATAATGACACTACTCCTGAAGCAAATCAAGACCAGCATGGTTCTGAACAAATCCCTGATGGTTCTTTAGAAGCTAATCCACCCAGAACCTCATTCAAATACAAGTCTTCACATCCTGAGGAGCTGATCATTGGAAACAAGAACAGCCCAAGAAAGACAAGATCAACATTCAGTCAGAATGAGTCTATGCTTGGCCTGCTATCCATGATTGAGCCCACAACAGTTGATGAAGCACTTGCAGATGATGGCTGGATGGTAGCAATGCAGGACGAACTGAACCAATTTCAAAGAAATGATGTATAGGATCTTGTTGCAAGACCTGATCATAAGAACATCATTGGAACAAAATGGGTGTTCAGGAACAAGCTCAATGAACAAGGAGAAGTGATCAGAAACAAGGCAAGACTGGTAGCTCAAGGCTACAGCCAACAGGAAGGAATTGATTATACTGAGACTTTTGCTCCAGTTGCAAGACTGGAAGCAATCAGGTTACTTCTTTCTTATGTTGTTAATCATGATATCATCTTGTACCAAATGGATGTTAAGAGTGCTTTCTTAAATGGTGTAATTTCTGAAGAAGTGTATGTTAAACAACCTCCTGGTTTTGAAGATGTTAAAAATCCAGATTTTGTGTTTAAACTTAAAAAATCTTTGTATGGTCTGAAACAAGCTCCTAGAGCTTGGTATGAAAGACTAAGCAATTTCTTGATTAAAAATGATTTTGTAAGAGGTCAAGTTGACAATACACTCTTTAGAAAAACTGTTAAGAAAGAAATCTTAATTGTGCAAATATATGTTGATGATACCATATTTGGTTCTACTAATGCCTCCCTTTGCAAAGAGTTTTCTAAGTTAATGCATGATGAATTTGAAATGAGCATGATGGGAGAGTTGAAATTCTTTTTGGGAATTCAAATCAACCAATGCAAAGATGGTGGCTATGTTCATCAGTCCAAATACACTAAGGAGCTTCTGAAGAAGTTCCAGCTTGATGATTGTAAGCTGACGACAACACCAATGCATCCTACCTGCACCTTAAGCAAAGAGGACAATGGCTCAAAAGTAGATCAGAAGCTGTATAGAGGTATGATAGGTTCTCTTTTATACTTAACTGCTTCTAGGCCAGATATTTTGTTTAGTGTCTGTCTGTGTGCTAGATTCCTGTCAGATCCTGGAGAATCTCATATGACTGTTGTCAAGAGAATCTTTAGGTATCTGAAAGGAACAACTAATTTGGGACTTCTGTATAAGAAATCTCTGAATTATAAGCTAGTTGGATTCTGTGGCTGACTATGCTGGGGACAAGATTGAAAGAAAGTCCACCAGTGGAAACTATCAGTTTCTTGGTGAAAATCTGATATCCTGGGCCAGCAAGAGACAATCAACATTGCTTTGGTCAACAGCAGAAGCAGAATACTCTCAGCTGCAAGTTGTAGCACACACTGCTCTGGATGAAACATCAATTAGAGGATTATCAGATTCATGCAGATAACATACCTATTTATTGTGATAATACTGCTGCCATATGTCTGTCTAAAAATCCAATTCTGCATTCTAGAGCCAAGCACATAGAAATAAAACATCATTTTATAAGAGATTATGTTCAGAAGGGTGTTTTAGATATTCAGTTCATTGATACTGATCATCAATGGGCTGACATATTCACAAACCCCTAACAGAGGAAAGATTCAATTTTATTAAAAAGAATCTGAACATGCACTTTATCTCTTGAAAATGTGCTTGAATCTGAATGAAAACTGAGACCCTGAGTTTATCATAAGCTAAGACTTATCAGACAACTCATTTTCTGAGAGTCTGAAGAAGTTAAGCCTGAAAAACTTCAGAGTTTGAGGGTTTAGAACCTGGATTCTCTGTCTTCTG